>CM062819.1:2011758579-2012358579 GCA_031772625.1 Pinus tabuliformis | reverse complement strand
CCTTTGTGGAAAGAAAACAACAAGTGGGAGATTGTTGGGTTGTGTTATATTCTTTCCATGACTAACCTACGTAGTGAACCGGGGGGTTAGAGGTGGGGCGGAGCCCCCCCTTCGTTGCGCCGATTGCGCAGCGGGGAGGTCACAGCCGCCCCCCCTGTCCGGGGGGTTTGTGGGGGGGGGTACCCCCCCTCTACGAGGTCTAGGGCAGTGCCCTAGGAAAAAAAAAATTGGACCCTATATAAGGTTTGGTGAACCTACCTATGGTTTTCGGTCCATGGTTTTGGACACGATAGTTTTCAGTCCATGGTATTGGATGCTTCGGCATGTATAAATATGTATTGTAACATTGAAAGGAATATAATGAAAAAATCAAGCTAGTAGTCTCAGTTTTGGGATCCAAGGGGAAAATCTCTATGTATATGTGTTTTATGTGTTATGCTCTCGCATTGTTTATTTTCTGTGTTTTAGAATTTGTATGCAGGTAATTTATGTACGGGGTTAGAACCTACATATTTTTGAAGGGTGAAGAACATAAAGTATGCAAGCTTTTAAAATCCTTGTATGGTCTCAAGAAAGCACCATGAGCCTGGTACGAAAAGTTAACTGAGCATCTTCTGAAACTCAACTTCAAAAATTATGATCTTGATGATGCCACCTTGTTTGTCAATAAAGTTGGAAAAACAGTTGTATATCTTGTGGTGTATGTAGATGATCTTTTGATGACAGGGAACAATGAGAGCTATATTCCATCCATAAATAATGAATTGAGGAAAGGTTTTGAAATGACATACTTGGGGTATGTTCACTACTATCTTGGTATTGAAGTAACTCAACATCCGAAGTTTATATTCCTCTCTTAGAAGAAGTACATTGGAGATATGTTGAACAAGTTTGGCATGGTTGAGTGCAATACTTTGACTACTCCAATGGAACAAAACTTAAATATCACATCCACTGAAGGAAAAGAATTTGAGAATAAAACAAAGTATAGATAGCTTGTAGGAAGTCTCAACTACCTGACTACTACCAAACCAGAAATTTCATTTTCTATTGGAATCCTGTTGAGGTTTATGCAAAATCCTTGTGAGGGACATTGGTCTGCTATGAAAAGAGTTCTAAAGTACTTGAAGGGAAATAGAGACTTTGGACTTAAGTATACATAGGTGGGCGAATTCAACTTGATTGGATACTCTGATTTAGACTTCAATGGAGATAAAGAAACTAGGGTATCTAATTCAGGTTATGTTATGAGTCTTAGGTCAGGAGCTATCTCTTGGAGGTCATGAAAATAATTTCTAATAGATTCCACAACAGAGACAGAATATGTGGTAGTAGCTAAAGCAACAAAGGAAATTGTGTGGCTCAAGAAAATTCTGGAAGATTTGCAAGTGTAACAAGTGCATTCAACTCCACTCATGATTGACAACACTTCTGCAATAAAGTTGGCCAAGAACCCAAATTTCCATGATCAAATGAAGCACATCAATGCCAAATACCATCTGATTTGACATTGTGTTGAGGCCAAGCCAATCCATCTATGCCATTGTTCCACAATTGAGAAGATTGTAGAGATATTCACCAAAGTGCTTGGAAGAGAAAATTTCGAAAGATTCAGAACAATGCTTGGACTCACCAACATCCCTTTAGATTAAGGGGGGGGAATGTTGACACCTAATCATTGGGATTGGGTGAATATATGTAAAATAGTGTAAATAGAAAATAAGGAGAATAGGAATATGAAGAGACAATGGGAGATGAATCCCAAGAGTCTCTCCCTCCATGTATATATCTATGATCAACCTTAATGGAAAATCACAATTCGTTTGAGGAGTTACCTCCTAGCCTGATAGAGATTTATGCAAAACTAACTCATGGATCACAGGTAGACAATTACCATTTGCAAGGATAATTGTTGTACCACCTTGGCAAAATTTGTATCCCTACAGGTGAAAGAATAAATGTAATCAGAGAGGCACATACCTCTCTTGTGTCGTGTCATTTTGGTGTAGGGAAAACTTCGTGTCATTTGCAAAGGTTTTATTATTGGCCTCACATGAGAAACATTGTTGTTAGGTGGACTAATCCTTCTTTCGGACAAGATGGATCTCCCTAGATCTAAAAACAAATCTAGTAACAAAAATGAAAGAACTCCTACCTTTCCTTAGCTTATAATTGATTGAAATAAGTAATATGTGAGGAATCACTTACCAATTTAATGAAGTGCCTGTTGAAGTCCTTTTATTTCCTTCCACAGTCAATGGCTTCTCCTCAATGCTTTAGAGGCCTTTCCAGTGCTTTCCACAACTTCTCCACGATGTTCCAAAGGAGATATACATAGACAGAAACACATAAAGGATCAAAGAATCTTGTATATAGAAACAAAGATAAATGAAGTTTTTAACTCAGCATATATCATAAATTGAATCAATAACTAATCATAAACTATGTGAGTGATCAAGGAATCTTACAAACAATATTAGAATAGACATGATATAGGAAATAACAATTTCTTTTTACTAAAAAAAAGGAGAACAAACTTACAACCTCATTTCCTTGATGTTACAAGCCTCTTCCCACAATATTGTACCTTCTCCTTGGATGAAAATCCCTCTAGCCCTATTTCTACGAAATAAGCCTACCTTCAGTGGTCCTCCCCAACCCTCTAGCCTATGTTTGATTTATAGGCCAAGAGGAGGAAGTTTGGGATCCTCTTCCTAAGGAATGAGATCCATAAATGTAGGATAAGGGATCCACAAAGAGAGGGAAGTAGCTCCCTGATGGGAGGGATCAGACTTGAGTAAGTATCAACTTGAAGTTGTTAGTGGGAACAATTTGACTAACATGTAGGTTTTAACCCCATACAAAAATTACCTGCAAAAAAATTCTTAAAAGCAGAAAATAAACAATGGTGAGAACATAAAACATAAAACAGATATACACAGATATTTTCCCCTGGATCCCAAAACTGGGACTACCAAATTGATTTTTCATTATATTCCTTTCAATGTTACAATACATATATATACATGTTGAAGCATCCATAAACCCCAATCCATTAACCCTAGATTAGAACATAACCATATTTCCCTTGACCAGATCTAAAAAATACCATGGACGGAAAACCATCATGCCCAAACCATGTGCGAAGTCCATGCACAAAACCATAGGTAGGTCCACCCACCTAATATAGGGTCCCAAAAAAAATTCTCGGGCCATTGCCCCGGACCCCATGCAAGGGGGATACCAACCCCCTACTACGCCCGGCAAGGGTAGTTGTGGAAAGAATATAACACACACCCAACATAACAAAGCTTCTAGAATTTACTTTTTTTTTTTTACTTGCATTGATTCATGTGTGCAAGACACGGTGCAAGATAGAGCACACTTTTTGCTAACTCTAATGGTCTCTTATGCGTATGCGCAGAATGTGACTAGGGAATTGCACAAGCAATCAAAAATAGGTTTTTGGGCCTTCTAATCCAAGAATTTCATTCTCTTTGGGATTGTTTAGGTTCTAGCCTTGTAGGGGGATGCTTTAGAACACTTTGATGGATAGAAAAATATCCAAAATGATGGTCATTTTCCTAATGCAACAACATGACGTGTAATAGTTTTCCCCCTAAAGTTAAAAGTTGAAAAATATGTTTGAGGAATGAAGCGCTTTATCATGTGAAGGTTCGGGTTAGAGATCATAGTTGGAGGTAGGAAACAATCAATCAAATGTTACAATGCAAAATATAATCATCGTTGAGGTAGGCATTGTTGAAGAAAGTGTAACTAGGTTCGATCTTCATAAATGTAATTTTGATATTTGTATTTATAAAAGAAAAGAAATATTATTTTTTTATTTATATCAATGAGTTTCTTTCTCATTGAATAGGTCTAGCACAAGTTAAAGTGCTATAGGTAAGTCAAAGAGTCAAAAGAAATGATGAAGACCCTTAAGGGCATATTACACGATGTACATACTTGTATTAGAGTCAAAAGAATACCTCTAAGCAAAGTCACAAGTCTCCTCCATGCAACGACATCACCAAAGAAGCAAATCTAAAATATAAAAGTCAAGTCAGCCTAAAGTCTTCTAGTCGGCCTAAAGGAGGGACAAACCTCTATATATAGAAGTTGTCCACTCCTCCAATGAAAAGAATCAAGCATCTATGAAATCAATGAGAAATGAAACCGAGAAAAGGGTGAAGAAAGACGAGGAAAGGGAGCCTCTAGTCCAACAAAGAAGGAGGAAACAAAATCGAGCTTTGGAAGTCTGTTCTAAGGTCAAATTACAATCACACGTGCGAGAAAGAGAGGGCATATCTGCTCTCATAAAAGCCCTCTACCATAGTCACATATCTCTCATTCCCTGGGCTAGAAACATAGGCCTATAAGGCCTCCTACTCAAGAAAATAACGAAGAGGTCATTTTCATAAGATATCCCCCCACATGTGCGAAGAAATAGGGTTGCACTACTGTCACAACAATGCTGCAACTATACCTTAAGAAGGTGCTCATTTGGAAAGAAACTAAGGTACCCTTCATATGTGAAGGAGCCTACTAAGAATCAAAGAAGGTTATCTCTTCTGGATCAAGTATAAACAATACTACTATCATCTATTGGAGGAAGAACGAAGTGCCAGAGAAAGAAGAACGAAGTGCTGGAAGAAGGAGGACGAAGTGCTGGAAAAAGAAGGACAAAGACTTGACTTATGCTTGGAGTATATTCTTGTCAAGGGTCTAGGGTTTAGCATTGATCAATAGAAGCTTCAATAAGAGAAATTTATGAAAGGATTTTCCTCTCTTAGAGAGAGAGATATTTTTCCTTGGCAGAGAGCCAATATCTTGTGTTCTTGTTTCTTTTGTTTTGGTAGCAGTTCAATGAAGTAAGCACACATATACTAATAATAAGAAGAAGATCAAGCTAACAAGAAAACTTGAAAAAAGTTCTTCAAAAATTGTTATCAAGTCTAGAAGAATCCTATTATCACTAATTGTCATATATTCTTCAATAGAAATTCCCATATTCAGATCATAAATGTCTCAAAGAATCAGTACATAAATACATTTGAAGATCCATGTCAACAAATGACACAATATGGATGTAGTCATTAATGGATCTATGTTTACAATCATGAATATTTAATAACTCCATGCAGCCTAGATGGATGAAAATAGATCCAAGGTCTTGATCTCCATCTCGTGATCGTAGTACAAATCTAACCATGTGAGTGAATGTTTCATAGTCAAACATGGTAGAAACCACTTGATTTCCATTCAATTATGTGAACCGTCAACAAGTGTGAGAGAAACCACTGATAATGACAATGGTTCTCAACGTACTTCTAGTACAATCTAAGAAGTGTGAAAAGATATCCTAAAGTTGAACACTCATAGAATCATTCGATCGAAGGTCAATGATGAGAACTTGTCGTCGAAGGTGAGAAACTTTCCATTAAGGCATGCAGGCTCCAAGGTACTGAAGAAGGTTTATAGATCAGCTTCCTAGATATTGAGATGAAGTCAATAGGAAGTGACCCGTCGCAAGAGGGTCTATGACTCGAAAATCATGTCAAGTTTTGAAGAACAAAATTTTGGAGTAATCTAGGACTCACTCGGGGATGGCCAATGTGATTGAAGGCTATGAATTCCAAGGTAATTTTGACTATAGTTGGACTTCTCTTGAACATATTGGCAACATGACATACTAACTTGACAGTATTTGACTCAAAATAGGACCAAAACCCAATTTGAATACTTTCAATGAGGTATGGTCAACTGAGAGACAAATGGATTTCCCAATCCGGACACAAAGGAGACAGAATGTCATTTTCAAGAGCGACATACTACCTTCTGTAATACAAATTTTTTTCCCTAATTTCCCCCCACCATTACTGGCAAGTACACATTTATTTTTGTGCAAGATTGAGGAGGATAACATATGCTTATCCTTTAATCTCATCCTTCAAAGTATTTTGAACAAACCTTAGGAAGGAGTGGTTTGGTCTCACCATGATTGACGAGTCCTTAATTGTTTAATTTTTATGAGTCCAGTGAAGAGGTAACTTGATGTTGTTTTCATGTTTAAAGAGTTTGAAAAGACACAAAAATAAAACTTGTTCAGTTCTTTAAACGTAAAATTTTAACGAGCCTGGAGAAAGTAAAGCTCGATGTTTTTCATTTTTAGGGAGTCAAGAGAAAAACATAAGTAAACTCCATAGTGTAATTTTTCATACATTTAGACTCTCAAGCCCGAAAAGGGTAATATAATGCAGGAGAGAACTCTATTTACCATGATTAGTCAACATATACCTTTTTCCTAAATAGTCTAGTTTAGTTCGTAAAAGGGGTAAACTTATACTCAATAGACAACAACTTATTTATTTTTACGAGTTTGAATGGTTAAGTACTCGACAATATTTTCATGTTTAGGGAGTCTCAAAAGGGCTTAAAGGGAACTCCAGGGTATTGTTTTTCGTAAGTTTTAAGGGGTTTGAAAAAGTGATTAAAATGTACCCATTTCCAAAATGATTCATTTTCAAAAATAACCTGTGTTATGCACATTTAAACTCAAAAATTATCATCACTGCTCAAAAGCATAGCAAAAACATTAAAAATTTTGGATTTTAGAGGCTAATAGGCAAAAAATAATATTTTAATGGGCCTAAAAAACTTATAAAAATCCAAAAAGTAAAAAAAAAATATTACCATTTGTGTTTTTACCATTTGAGAGTGATTGAGTGCATTTTTCACCAAATATTCAGAGGTGCATTGTGACCAAATGTGTTGACCAAATCACAAGCCGCTTTCTCTAGGCAAGAGATCTTCTCAATATCTTTGTTTTCATTCCTTTTATTTTTCTTTTCACTATGTATTTAGTTTTTTGGGGGTTTTCATTAATTCAAAAATCACCCTTGGTGTACGCAATTTCCCTTCATCGGGTCCGTGCACACTGAATTGACTTTTTACATGTAAAATCAAGATTTGCGTAGTTTCTTAATCTAGAACAACACAAATCTATGTTTCTCTTAAAAGGGACCTGCTCACAGTGTCAAGGGCTTTCAAAAAAAAGGCCCAATTTTTTTTGCAAAAATCATCACAATGTTTTCTAATGATCATCCATGTTTATTTGCAGGGTTTGGATCTAGAAAAATGGAGTGGAGGGAGAGTTAACATGAAGAAAAATATGTAGCAGCTTTATCCAAAAACACTACAGGCTTTAAGAGCTTGTGGCCTATACAAATGTTTCATAATCCCAAGCATGAATGCCCAACTAGATTTTCTAGAATAAATGGTGAGAAAATGGAATGTGCAAGACGAGTGCCTCCAGATCGGGGATCATAGACTTACTATAGATTTCGATGACATCTATTTATTGACTAGGCTCTCACACCATGGAGTTGAGATTTCTTTGTATGGGCACATACGAGGCGGTGAAACAACTGCCACTTACCTACTACAACATTATTTTCTAGGGTTCGAACTCAAAGATGGACAAATTGATATTAAGACCATTGAGAGGCTCCATTTGAGGACTATTACTCTTATTGTTTCATGATTATGTGGAAGTGCAACACTTTATTTACTCACCAAGGCTCAGATGCAGATTTCTGTTGAGTGCTTGCAGCCCACGATATTCAACTGGTGTGAAGGGGTAGTTGTCATTTTTCCATTATCCTTATATGTAGGCAACACTTGGCCCATTTCGTAAAATAATCCACTGCTAGGATAATATACCCATGCCCCCCGACTGAGTGAGGGTTACATGTAAGGAAATCAGTGCCCCATTTTGCAAAAGGACCGACAACAATGATTGGGTGAAGAGGAACTTGAAGTGAACGCATTTTGCGATGGCAAATTTGTCAATTGTGGATTTTATGGATTGCACTTATACAATCTTTGAACATCAGGGGCCAGAAATACCCAGTGCACAAGATATTTTGGGGAGTGAAAAACCCTAACATATGACTGCCACAAGCTCCAGAATGGAAATCATTCAATGCTTTTTCGACTTCTTCGTGAGTAAAATATCATCTAAAGATGGAATCAACACCATGACGATAAAGTGTATCACCAAAAATAGTGTATTGTTGGGATTAGTACCGAATACAACAATGATCGGTTTGAGTCAATTATGGCTGAAAAGTCTGGGTTTGAAGATACACGATAATATCTCCATACCAAGGGTCTAAAGTACTGATATGAAAGAGGGATTTGTTTGGAAGAGAATCCTCTTCCGTGATTTTTGTATCAGTATAGGGAAAGTCAGATAACAATTCAGTAAACACTAATGATTTCTTGGACTTAGATTTTATCAATTCTAAATCAAATTCTTGCATGATAACTATCCATTTAGAATATTTTCCCCTTAGCAATTGTCTCGTAAGAATATAAACCATAGGGTTTCAGTCTAAAATCACTATTGTTTTACGTAAGAGAATGTAGTGACGAAATATTTCGAAAACTTGCACAGTTGCCAAGGCCAATTTCTCCACGTGTGCATCTTTTGTCTTAGTTTTCATAATATTTCTGCTCAAATAATATATCACATGCTCATCGTTCAATTTGTCTTCCTAAACTAAAACCATGCCAATGGTGACATCGGATGCAGCTAAATACGAAAAGTAATCTCGATGATAATTGAGAGGATGCAAGGATGGTGTATGAGTCAATGCTTGTTTGAGTGCATCAAAAGATTCTTGAGCAACTTCATCCCTTGTAAATGAGATGCTCATTTTTAACAGTCAGTTAAAACCTTCATTTAGCTCAGCATAGTTCTGGATGAATCGACGTAAATTTTTTTCTTTTCCTTGCAAACTTTGGAGTTGACACAGGTCGAAAGGAGGAGGCAAATTCAGAATATCCTCTACCTTGATTGGATCGACATGAATTCCTTCCTTTAATACGACAAATCCCACTAATCAACAGGATTGCAAACAAAAAACAGATTTGTGAGGGTTCAAGCGTATTTTGTAGTGTCGAAACCTGATAAAAATAGCTCTCAAATATGTTGGATGATCTTCCCATTTTAGTGAATGAATTGGTAAATCATCCAAATAGGGTTGTACAATATGGTTGATATTTTGAAATGCGTAAGACATGGCCCGTTGAAAAGTTGCGCTAGCATTCTTTAATCCAAATGGGAGTTTCTGATAATCAAAAGTCCCCCATGGATAGTTAATGTGAACATGGTTTTATGTTGATTAGCTGGGAGTATGTTGATTTGGTTGTATCTACAAAATCTGTCCATGAAAGAAAATATTTCATTACCGGCATAATCGTCAATTATTTGGTTGATATAGGGGGTAGGATAGTTGTCTTTGGGACAAGCCTTATTAATATCTCTATAATATATGCATACTCTGATGGTCCCTTTCTCTTTGTTAACAAGAAAAATATTGGAAACCCAATCAATCAAGGGAACAGGATAGATAAACCCTGCTTTAAGCATTTTTCAACCTCGACTTTGATAACAACAGATTTATGTGGATTCACTGGACGTAATCATTGTCTAATATGTTTAGCATCCAGGTAAGTCTTAATTCCGTGCATAAGAATACTTGGGTCAATTCCTGGCATTTCCTGATAGGACTAGGCAAAAATGTCATGGAATTATTGAAATATGGCTTTGTACGTTTGAATTTATTCAAGTGAGCATGAAGCATCTATGTGAATGTTCTCGATAATTCCTTATTATACTGAGATATTAAGTGGAATCGTTGTAGATATGTTTCCTAAGTTCTTTTCATAATCAGATTGAAGAATTAGCATAGGCCATTCAGGATTACTTATTATCTCAAGCGAAAATATGGTATAAAAATCACTCTCAGTTTTATCAAGGTTAGCAAGAAAAGATTAATGATGATGATAATCGTCCCATGGAATTTCATCCAAATTCATAATCTCCATAATACTTTCATCAGTTGGAGACATATTATTGAAAGGATCAGGACATGAAATTGATTATAACCAAGGTAATTGAGAATAATCATCAGTGATCGCATTCACTAAATCAATTTCAGAGGGCGGTGGATCAGAAAACATTTGAAGTACCTAATAAGCCAATCCAAGAGGGTTTAAAGGCATCCTGCTTCCATATGAGATCAATTCAGATTCTAAAAGCACGATCCAAGGATCAGAAGATTCCATTGTGCTTGATGAGATTATGTTAACCTCGGAAACATTAAAAGGAAAGTTCACTGGAGGGAATGCAAAATTTCCCATTAGTGATGAGTCCTTAAGCAAACAAACACCAATATCCTCATAGGGAGTAATTGTTTTCCCAACAAAAGTTACACTACCTGTAGAGTTAGCATCGGAAGTATAGTAAGATAACTAGTCTACTTTTACTATTTTCCCTCGATGAGGAAGTAGTATCATGCGGAAAAGTGATGAGACCACTGCAAACATAGCATAGGTCCAACTTCAACTTAGTAAAAGGTTATAATCGATTTGGAAATCAACAAATTCAACTTCGATTGTGACTATCTTACCTTCTAACTCTATGGGTAGATCATTTAGGATCCCATAAGTACGAAAACCTCTTCCATCAAAGGCTTTCGGGGTGGTAGGAGACTAATTGATAGTTGGAGAACCTAAATATTTCCGACAAGTAATAGACATGATATACGTAGAAGCTCCTTCGTCAATAACTGTGTGAAACACTTGTTTGGTTTTGACAAAAATTGGTACCTGGAATGCCAGTTGATGCGGGAGTCTACGTATATGACTTTTAATATAAAAAATGATAACATTAGAATCCTGAGGATAAATTTCCCTAATAGCTGAAAAAAAGTAACTTTCTTTGTGTTGGACATGTTTGCAGCACTTCAAGGGCTAACATTGTTGAAGGAGACATCGCCAAGTCTTCAACAATACTGTAGTTCTAATCAGCTCTAGCATGTGGGTTGAAAGTTTATTTTTGAACAACACCTTTAGGAGGTAGTTAAATCACCATGTTAAGGCTTGGTTTCTAAATCTATAATGGTTCATATGGAGGAGGAATTGAAGTGGAAGATTGACTGGATGGACTAGCATCGTTTCCATTTTCTGTGGGACCCTTAGATTCGTAATATTTTGATCTTGTTGCCACCATAACTTGTTGCAGAGAGTCCCAGGGAAAATTTTAGGGGCTAATATTCGCCCATGGGCTAATTTTCTATACTTTTTCCGAAAAAAAGATTCGCTAATTTCCATTTTTTTGTAAAAATGATTCGCCCAAATTTTATAGAATGAAATTATTTTACCCTAAAAATCGCCAAAAAATTATATATGGACTATATTAAAATATTATAAATTTGAATATTTTTACAAAAATATCTCCAAACATTTTATATATTTCATATTATGGACTAGTGGGATTTGCCAATGTTTCTGAACTTTAAGATAAATTTCCATCCTTAAAATTTTCCCTGGCAGAGACATCATCATGATATTTGTCGATGTGGAAGAATAATATGGATTATGTGAAATAATTTTACTGTCTTGAGAAGGAAAAGGATCCTTCAAAACAATAGGAGTTGGAGAACCTTTTAAGAATTTGGTAACCTCTACTTGATGTGGGCATTCCTTCATATAATGATCTTCATTACAAATAAGACAATGATAACAAGGTTTATTTTTCTTGTCAATAGGTTCATTTTTAGTTGCTTTATCTTTCTGAGAAGAATTCTATTTTGTTTTACCTTTCCCCTTATTTTTACTTTCAGATGGTTGATTCTTGTCAGTTGATGATTCTACGACATTAATTTCTGAAGTAGTTTACAGAGAAAGGCTTTCACTGGGTGAATCTTGTATACTGAAAGTCTGAGTTCTTTTAGAAATATTTTTTTTACCCTTAGACTGATGGCTAATAGAACCAATTACACCATCAGTGGTGTTAGATCTTGTAGGATTTAAATCTGATTGATCTAAAATTGTTGGGCGAGGTGAATTTGGGATTTTCTTGTACAAGGTGCCAGATTGGGTATAATAGAATAAATCTAAGTAGTGGGCATGATAAATTACCTACTCTTCTATTACAACACCTCCTTTAGAAATATCCTCGGTAATATTGGGAAGCATTGATTTTGTAAACCATTCAGCGAAAATTTGATCTGGAATAAAAACCTTGACTAAACGTAACCTACATCTCCATTCATGTATATGATCTGAAATGTAATTAGATGTTAATTGTTTTAGGGAAGTAAAAATTCCAGTACTAGTGTCATACCGAATTTGGTAGCTGAAAATGTGTCAAGAATGTTGTTGCTAAAGAGTTGAAATTATGGAAAGAAGCATGTGGTAACTTAATGTACCATTTTGCTTCCAAACCAGTTAAAGTTCGTTGGAAAAGGTATAGTCTGATAGAATCATTGACCAATTAATTCGATGGACACCAAATATGATATGTCATAACGTGATTTGATGGTTTCTCTCCTAATTTACCTTCAAATTTCAGTAACTCCAGGATAAATTTGGAAAATCTAAGGTTGTGATGAATGGTAACTGTCGGATGAAGTTTTGTTGTGGATTTTGATAACCCTGAGGGTTAAGTCCAACCCTTGGAGGAGGATATCCTAGAATAGCTTGTGCGGTTGGTATTTGCATTCCTCTAGGGTAACTAGGGTGAGTCATACTAGGTTGCGGTTGAAACAGAACTTGATAAGTATGACTAGGGTATGGTTGAATTTGGAAAGGTGGACTTTGGCCCATTTTACCCAAGTAGTATTTCCCCTATAAAGGTTGACCTTGAACAAATTGACTTTGAACAGGTTGACTTTGGAAAAATTGACCTTGAAAAGGTTGGCTTTGAAAAACTTGACCTTGGAAAGGTGGGCTTTGAAAATCTTGACCTTGAAAAGGTGGGACTTGAGAAGCTTGACCTTGATACGACATTTGCATTATCCCTATACTAGGTTGTGTGATAGGAATCTGTGTTGTAGACTGGAAAGTAGGACCAGTTTGATAAGTAGATGCCTGAGGGATAGTCTGTGTAGGTTGTTGAACAGGTATTTGAGGGGTAACTTGGATAGTCATTTGTGATACTCCTGGGATAGGTATCTGAGGTGAACTTGGGACTGGTTGTTGAACAGATGTATGAACAATAAATTGAACAAGTGTTTGAGGTATACTTTTAACAAGTCGTTGAAATAGTTGTTGAGCAGGTTGTTGAACTTGTTGTTGAACAAGTGTTTGTGGAATTCCTTGAAAAAGATGTTGGATAGGTGTTTGCAGAATTCCCTACACAGGTTGTTGGATAGGTACTGCAATAATTGGAATAGGTTTTGTGGAATAGATTGTTCAGTAGGTTGAACAAGTTGATAAAATTGAACTGACCTAAGATATCTAACCATAAGCTCCAGCAAAAGGTTGTCCTCCAACCGTAGGATATGATTCGACAAAAAATTGTCCTCTAGGTGGAGGATAAGGAGGTTGCCCCCCAGGCTGGTAAAAAACACCAGTTGGGGTTACTTGAGGATTATCTAAGTTACTGGATACCGTATGAACATATTGGTCTGATGCAAGAGGTTCTTCAAGCATGGATGCCATGCTTTGAACAGTAGATGTAGATAAACTAGATGACCAAGTAGAAACTTGAGGGGAAGGAGTAGCTCCTGAAAAAGTTCCAGTAAGTGACTGGTATCTAGGAGGAACTGAAGGACCACCATACAATAATGACTCTAGAGAGCTGGTAAACATAGAGGTATCAGTGGGTTGAATCCCAAGAGGAATTTTTGACATGGTTCGTCTCGGTGAATAGTAAAAAGGAATGTGGTGACATGGAAGACCTTGACCTAAAAAGTCCAAGGGGATGGAATACTAAGGATCTAGTTGAAAAGGATCAAAAGGAACTCTTGGAAAAACTCTTAGTTCACCAGTAGTAATTGGGGTACGTGGTGATTCTTCCTCGTCGTTCACAGTAATATCTTCAATACTAATTAAACTAGGAGGTAGTCCAACAATAATTATAAGCTTCCTTCAAGGTGAAGGTGGCTCATGAGTAAGAGCTATAATAGCTGAAGGTGATTTAGGTTGAGAAATATCAGACTTAGGTTCTTAAACTTCTGGTTCAGTTAATTCTGTGTCTGAAACTTCTTCTTTTTTTTTTTCTGAAGAAAAAAGCAAAACTTTTTATTAAGTAAATAAAAAGTTACATTCTGTATGCTTTGAGCAATCCTGATGGCTCATATGATTGCTATTTTGATCTTCTGTAAGTAACAACAAAAAACTCAGTCTTTTTTGACTGATTGTGGATGATAAAATATGTCCGAAAAACTGCTGAAAAGAAGTCTAATAGAAACTGTCTAGTCTTCCTCCCTTCAGGAGGCTTAGTACAATTAAAACAAGTATACTTTAGGGTCTCCTTCAGAGAAGGAAAACAACCCCTTACATGACTGTAAATACCACTTAAAACCAGCTGAAAAGTACAAAAAAGTATAGAGTTTTCCTGATTTGTAGTGCTCAAAAAATTACAATATAAAAGAAATTGTATCATTGTGCCCATGAAACTGCAAACAAAAAGAAAGACGTGCCGCGGTCACTGTGGAGGAGCAAAAGGGGGCTGAAAAGAGGTGGATGACTGCCCCTGACTGAGTTCTACTATTGACCAGCTGCCCAAATCTTGTTGTAAACCAGCCTTAGAAAGCTGGTCTGCTTCCTCGTTTTTGTCCCTGTAAATATGGCAGATGGTAAAGCTGTTAAAAGATGACTTTAAAAACATTATTTCTTCTAAAATAATCTTCAGAATCTGGTTTTGACATGAAGCACTCCCATTAACCCATTTTATGACATTCAAAGAGTCTCCGAAGATTTGAATTGTGAAGATGTTTCTTTGAAGTAACCAGCAAAGAAGAAGGCGCAAGGCAGACAGCTCAGCAAAATTATTTGTGCCAGGTCCTAGCCCTACAGAAGCTTTTAGGGAGTGATCAGGATTCAAATGAATGCACAGTCCTGCTCCAGCCTTGTTATTCTGGGATGCTCCGTCAAAAAAGGCCCATGGAATGCCCTCCTGGATAATAACAGGCTTGTGTTGAATTTGAGGATTTTTTGCTTCAGGGACTGGGATGGCAGAGTAAATGGCTGCACAATTAATGGCTATGGCGGATGTGGGAGTGTCCTTGTCTTGAAACAGGCTTTTGTTTCTCGCTAGCCATACTCCCCAAAAAAAGATAAGAGGTAGATTTCTCATGTTTCCCTCCGGATAGTTCTGCCACCATCTCCTCCAAGCTTCTTCCAAAGGATCTAACCCCCACTGTGCCTTTACATTGAGCAAACTGATTAACTCCTCCCAGATTTTTTTTGAAACTGCACAGGATGTAAAGAGATGACTTATTGATTCCTCTTCTATTTTGCATAATGGGCACCTCCCTGGCCCAACTAAGTATCTGGCTCGTAAAATATCCCAAGTTGGGACTTTCCTTTTAAGCATGCACCATAGGAAAATCCTGGCCTTAGCTGGGCATTTTAACTTCCAAATGTTTTTCGACCACCATTCTGGTATTCCCCAACCTTTCTTTTTCATTAAGAAGGTATATCCATCTTTTGGGGAATATTCACCTGTTTTCCCCTGCGCCCATATCAGCAAATCAGGTTCGTTTTTAAGCCTGACATTGGAACGATGTAGTTCTTGAATGAAAGAACACCATTCGTTCTTCCACCTGATGTTAATTCCTAATTCTTCATCATTTTTCCAAGCCTGTCCCCATATAGTAGAGTGGCCTACTTTCTCCACCTGGTTTAGAGTAAAAATGCCTTTACTATCAAGATGTCTGAGAAAGCCAGGTGACAAGGCAAAGGCTTCATTACAACCTACCCAGGGATCCCTGCCGATTCTTAAATGACTTCCATCTCCTATCTTCCACGCCAATCCTTGTTCAATCACAGAGAAAGCCTCCACCGTGGCCTTCCAAATGGCTGAGACATTCTTCTTTTTCTTTTCCTGGCTCCGGATCCAATCTTCCAAAGGGACTGGATCTATGTACTTTCTTTTAACCACCCTTGTCCAAAGATTCTCCATCGAGATTAATCTCCAGCCTGATTTAGCTGCCAGGGAAAGACTGAACTCGGGGAGCCTTTTTAATCCCCATCCTCCCCATTCTTTTGGCCTAGCCAGCTTATCCCAAGCCACCCAGGGAAGAACAGAGTTTTCTTTTGATCCTGCCCATAAAAATCTGCAGCAAATCCTTCTGATTTTCTCCAGCACTCCTTTGGGAACCCAGGTTAAAGCAGCCCAGTATACTGGGATGGCTAACAATACAGATTTGATGAGGGTCAACCTGCCAGCTCTGGAGAGCCACTTGAAACTCCAATGAGTAATTCTGGCTTCTAGCTTTGCTATGAGCCAGTTCCAATCCTCTTTCTTGTATGCTGCCGGCTTTAGCCAAAACCCCAAGTATTTGAAGGGGGAATCCAGTGGTTGGTGGTGGAAGGGAAAAAGATTGAGCATCCTGGATCTTTCCCTTCTGTCAATATCTGCCATACAAACTTGAGATTTTCTAGAATTTATCTGCATGCCAGTAGCTTTCAGAAATAGATCGAAAATGCTTTTTATCTCCTTAAGTTCATTATGTGATCCATTAGAGAAAATCAAAATGTCATCAACAAAAAGAAGGTGAGTGATGAAAAGATTTATTGCTACCTCTATACCTTTTACCTTCTCCTCTCTTCTAGCTTTGTGAATCAACCTGCTTAGCCCTTCTGCCACTAGAAGAAACAGGAGAGGAGATAAAGGACAGCCTTGCCTTAGGCCTCTTTGGCTTTTGAAAAAAGGGGAGGCTGCTCCATTGATTAGAACAGCAAAACTGACATTTGTGATGCAGCCCATTATCCAGCTGATGAAAGAATAGTTGAAGCCCAAATGAGTTAGCAGCATCCGGAGATAAAGCCAGTTGATTCGGTCATAAGCTTTGGAGAGATCTATTTTAAGAACCACACCCTTCTTTTTCTTTTGTCTGACACTGTGAATTACCTCCTGGGCTACTCCAATGGCTTCATGAATTTGTCTTCCATCCAAAAAACCAAATTGTTCCATTGATATGTTTCTTGACAGAATAGGAACAATTCTAATAGCTATCACCTTTGCAATGATTTTGTATATACAATTGCACAAGGAGATCGGCCTGAAGTCTTCAAAATTCTCCGGGTCGTCCTTCTTTGGAATGAGAGCTAGAAAGGTTGAATTAAAAGGCCTGTAGACTTCTCCTTTCTGTCTTGATTCTTCTACTACATCGGTGATTTCAGAGCCTATTAAGTCAAAGAAAAAGAGGAAGAGTTCGATAGTCCACCCGTCAGGTCCGGGACTTTTGTCTTTGGCCATGTGTTTCATAGCTGCTTCAACCTCCTCCTTTGAAACAGGGATTGATAGCTCTTCTGCTTCTTCCTCCTCGACAAATCTTGGGAAACATTGAGCTGTTCTAATGACTTCTGCTATGGTGGCTTCTCCCGGATCTGAGAAAATTCTCTGGAAATGTCTCTGTCCTAGACCAGAGAGGTCTGAAAAAGAACTGACCTCCCTTCCATCTTCATCTTTAAGGCTCCAAATGGTATTTACAGATTTTCTTCCTTTTGCATAGTTATGAAAAAAACTGGTGTTTTCATCTCCTGATTTTAACCATATTGCCCTACTCTTGAGCCTCCATTCTTCTTCCTTGTCCAAGAGTATTTGGTTTTGAAGCTTCTCCAGATGAAGGATTCTATCCTTGGAAGCCTGCGAGATATATCCATCCTCCTCAATGCTCTCCAATTTCTTCAACTCCTCCCTGATCCTGACCAGCTCTTCATTCTGTTTAAGCTTCCTGTCCTTTGCCCAGGAGATAGTCGCTTTCTTCAGTCTTTTGAGATTCTCCATGAACAGGAAACTTTTGTCCTCTCTTGCATTTCTGTCCGGATGGATCCACGTTTCCTTGAAAAGTTTAATGAAGGAGGGGTCTTGAAGCCAAGAAGAATTGAATTTAAAGGGGGCAGGGGGCTTTGGAGGGGGGAAAGATAGATCCAAAAAAATAGGGAAGTGATCTGAATTGCCTATCTCCTCAACCCACTGCCTGAGAATAGGGGCCTTTGTGATTAGATCCTCAGATAGGAGAAAACGATCTAATCTTTTGGCGATTCGATCCTCCCCTGCTCTTCTGTTCCTCCAAGTTGGCTTGAGTTTGATCGAGGAGGGATCTATGAGGTTGTTATCCGAGAGGAGATTGAGGAAGAAATCCGACAAAGGGTCTTCCCTGGCCGATGGACCCCAAGCCTCTGCTCTTCCTATAGAGAAATTTAGGTCACCCCCCACAATCAACAGAGAAGACTTCATCAAAGATTTCGCCATCAAATCATTCCAGAAATTCTCCCTTCCTTGACAGGGGCCATAAATGTTTACAATTGAAAGGGGAAGAGAGAAATCGGGAGAAATAACCTCCATGCCCATTACTTGCTTCGTCCCCCATTGATTAATGACCTTAGTTCTTCCTTCTTTAAACCCAATCGCAAGACCCCCCGAATGGCCTGATGCATCGATTGCTGTAAATTTCCATCCTGGCAGGAGAGCATTTAGCATTGTTTCCACCTCGGTTCCTTTTCCCAATGTTTCTTGGAGAAAAAGAATGTCAGCTTTTGAATTTAGGATCCAGTCTCTAAGGGCCAATTTTTTAGGTTTACTGGCCAAACCTCTACAATTCCAGGAGGATAAAATCATTTGATAACAGATTCAGGGGTCTGCACTGCTCTAAGAACCCCAGGGATAGAGTGTTGTTTTCCGTCAGCTACATCCAGCTTTGCTTTTAGTTTTGCCTTAGATAAATCTGATTTTCTACCTCTCTTGTTTTTGGAGAAACCTTGAGAGATCGACTGTCCTAGACCTCCAACTGAACCGGACGACCCAGGCTTTCCTCCCATAGATCTAAGGTTATAGGGGCATGGGGTGTGAGGAACCGGGGGAACAAGAGGAGGCCAAACATCTTCACAATTCAAATCAAGGGACGGCATGGCAGCCGAAATAGAATCTATATCAGGAGTATTCTTTGCAGGTTCTATGATCTCATTTAACCCTTTGTTTTGAGAGGGGGATATTGAAGGCGTAATATGCATAGAAACAGAAATATGCTCAGGAAATTGTGGGGAAGAAAGAGGAGAACCAGAGCACATACCCTTTTCAGGTTCGTTGGCAGGATTTTGATCTGCGGTTGAGTCCCTAGCGATCTCCTCCTTTGTTTCCACAGGATGCGATTCATTGACCTCTGCCGGCTCTTGGATCTGGGGATCTTCAGGCGTTGGCTCTTTCTGAGTCCCCTCAATCTCCATTTCTTCTGTTGTCTGCTTCACCATACCTTCTTTCTCCTGAGGAACGTGAACGTGATTGAAAACTGGTTCTCTGAAATCTGAGGTCCTCCGAAAACGTCTCCTTCTCCTGAACAGCGGGCAATCCTTGGCAAGGTGCCCATACTCATGGCAACGATGGCACCGGAAGGGCAAGTGCTCGTAGTCCAAGATCTGTTCGAACACATATTCTTTGTATTGCAAATTAATTTTTTGGGCAAGACCTCTGCTAGGGTTTAGACTCACCAGAATGCGAGCCATTGCTCTGTTCTTCGTCTCCAGAAAAGACATGTCTGCTTCCAAGAAGGATCCCAGTCTATTTCCGATGGCTTTAAACACTGCTTCTGTCCATAGGAACGAGGGGAGGCCCGGGGCCCTTACCCATACCGGGAAAACATCAGTTTTCTCTTTGATAGCATCGAAAAGAGGGCTCCATTTTTTCAGCAGAACCGGTAGGTTCCCTATAGTCCAGTTTCGTTCAAGCACCCACTGTGCTGCCTCTTTATCCTCGAACCGGAGCATGAACCAACCTTTAGCTAAACATTGAGCCTCGAACCGAAGAGGTCTATCAGAAACGAAACGCTGTTCTCCCCAGGCTTGTAAAAATTCTGACGAAAATTTCTTACCTCTCGCCCTTCCAACTAGGGTACATTCTGCTACTTCTAGGGTTTCTTCAATAGAGACCTCCATACCTAGGACTAAGTTCCCTTCAAGCTCCTGAGATCCAATCGGCCTTTGGGATTTTCTTTTCTCCCCTTTTTTCCTTAAATCTTCAACAGAGGCCCTATTTTCCCCAAGAACATCGTTCCAATCTGGTTCCTCCTGAGTCGGGGCCGAAGGGAATTCTACCTCCGGCTGAGTCTGAACAGGGACAGAGAAATCGGGAACGGGGTTCCCTGAAGATTGAGGACCGGCTGACGCACCATCAAAACCTCCCGGCTCTCCCGCTAGGCTGTCAATTTGACCTTCGAAGCCTCCTGCTAGACTTTCTTTAGGAAAGGGAGAGTCTCTTGGCAAAGAAACCCTAGAAAGCGGAAGAAACCCTCCAGAGCCCCTTGCTTTACCGAAACCTGAAGCAAGCCCCAAATTTGCGATGTCTTCAAAGCCCTTTGAAAGAAAATTCCTGCTCGACACTGATTTGCCCTTATTATCAGGAAAGTGAATGCCTATTGACGACCCATCCGCCGCATTCTCTCTGTCCACTTGCTTGTAAAATGCCTGGTTTCGAAGTCTAAGGGCATTTCTATCTGGATCCTTGCTTTGCTGCTGAAATGAGGGTTTAACCTCCTGAGAAAACGACTCCAACCTCGAAAGCTCGTAGGCCCCGAAATATTGTTCAACGTTTTGGACTGTCGGATCCTTTCCCCACATTGAAAGAATATCCTCCAATTCCGGGTCCAAATCCACCAATTCATTAGGGTTAACCATGGTTTAGGGAGCCGTTCCGAGAAAAGCGACAGCAACAGGCTAGATGTCAAGCAACCTTGCCCTATTCTCTTGCAAACGGAAAACGGAAAGAAAGCGACCTGCAGCTCCAGCGGATGTATTGACCCCCAGCTAACCGCTTAAGCAAAACAAAACCAACCTCCAGCTGCCAGTCAAACCGGAGACGACAATCCTACGCCTGCACCTGTGCACGGAACCTATCTGCAGTCTCCCTAACCGTGCCCTGATCGCGGTTCCGCCCGAAACCCTCGCCTCCAAACCCTAGCCATCTCTCTTGAGTTTTTTTTTAATACCTTCGTGTCTGAAACTTCTTCGTTATTAGATTCAATTTGAATAGCTTTGGTAACTTCTGGACCAGAATGAACAAATCATGATTCTACTTCTTGGGTTGGAATCACTTTAGCTTCTACTGTCTCAGATTATACAATTGTAGATGTTTCGGTTTGTTATGAGGTTCTGGATCCTGTTGATTTTGACTTCTCAGTTTTAATATTTTCTAATTGACTAGGTGTATCTTCAGCGGATAAACCCTGTATTCTACATGAATGCCTTGGTGAATCAGCCACTATGAAATTTTATTAAAAATCCAAACAATATTCACAATCCACACCTAAGGTCTCTAAAAATTAAAAATAAGAAAATGGCATGCACTAGTAAATCTAAGGAATCAAACCATGCAAACAAGCTTTTCACAGCGAAATCACTAGTTGGTGATAAAACCCAATGTCACAGATTTCAATGTGAAATGTGGCTAAAGATAGAGTGGGTTGAACCAATTATGCTGACAACCTACTTAATGTACATGATCTGGTGTAAGTAATCTTCATTTATGCCAACTCAAGTGAAGAATACCCTCCAAAAAGGTCCAAGTGAGTCTAGCCAACATCTGTTCTAGGTACAACAAAGACTTCCCCTCCACCGTCATCTTGGGTAATAGCAAAAGCATTATAGTCTCTATGGTTACCATTTTAAAAAAATTAACTTGGGAGGTTAGTCGCAGATCGAACCTACACGCAAGGACAGAGTAACAAAACTCAATCCCCTTGAAAGTTCCTCAAAATGGTTAATCTAAGGTTTACTTCCAAGTGACTCCAAAGTACCTTTCGACACCATTGTTAATACGTGTAAATCACTCTACTATAACCAATGAAGTGGGGTTGATCACTCCACTGGGTCCGACATGATCTCGTGCTTAACTTATTTGTAAGGGGAGCTTCCCAGAGCCAAACTGCAGTAAACGGATTTATTCTCTATCAAAATATTCTAATGTTTGTTTGCAGCTTTAGAAAGTTAACACACTTCCCTATTCCAAATCCCTACAACCTAATCTAATGTAGGTGGAAAAGAGCCCTAAAATAATAAAAATTTCTAAATTGATTTTATTAGCGTTCTTTTTTTTTAAAGTTGTTACTTACTCAAAGGTAAATGGATGTGAAACTGACAGTGTTATGAATTGACGCAAAACCTTAATTCAATCGAATATGAAATTGCAATATTTTATTTTCAATGAAATTCTAACTGAAGTAAGGAGACAATCTTTTCAACTTTTTAAATGAAAATGTAAAAAATATTAATTTCCCACTGTATCCCTTTTCACGAATGAAAATATTCAATTTCGAATGACCCAAATGCACAAATTAACCTTTAAATTTTCAATTTTCCCAATAACTCAAAAAATCATGAAAGTTTCATTTGACATACAATCACTCAACAATTTCCAAAATGCATGAGGAAACCACTAAAGACTTAAAATGAATTTCTTTCAATGAATGCTATGAATTTAATGTTGTGAAGAGTAAAATTTTAAAACACTTTAGCACTGAAATAAGAATGGATTTTCTTTTCAAGTTCGGCATAAGAAACACATTTCACACAAAAAATACTCATTCTTGAAAATCATTGATTTCATTAATGAAACAATCTTTCACAAAAGAATAAGATAAACACAAGATTTGATTTTTTTGAAAGAAGAAAGACATGGAGATACAAAACCAAGACTAACCGATGCTTCTTTTGATAGATCTAAAACACACTAGATGAAGCTTTTAACCTAATTGGTGAAAACAAGAAAATTTCAAGAAGACTCTTTCACAACCCTCAACTGTACTAACAGAGACTTTCTGAAGGTGTAAACAAGTTTAATCAATCATAAAAAAACAAAAGTTCCTGGACTCAGTGAAGGGAAAACTCAAATTTTCAAAAACTCCAGGTATGTGCATAGGAAATAGTTCAATCCAGTGTGCATATGCACTGTTGCTAAAGGCTAAGCGCATAGAAATACACTTTGTGCCTAGAAATAAAGTGCACACCTTAGGAAAATTTTAGAAAAAATAAAAATAAGCCAAACAAATCATAAAAGCCAGACTTTCAATATTTTCAAACACTCAAAGAGGGCTATGAACAAAGGATCAAAAGTCAACACAAGGAGATGATGGAGAACGAGACGTTCCCCAGTATGGTATCCAATTTGTTAGGTGGACTAATCCCTCTTACGAACAATATGGATCTCCCTATATCTCAAACAAAATCTAGTAACAAACAAGAAAAGAAATGCTACCTTTCCTTAGATTATGATTGATTGAAACAAGTAATATGCGAGGAATCACTTACTGGTTTAACGAAGTGCTTGTTGAAGTCCTTTTAGTGCCTTCCACAATTGGCTTCTTTTCAATGCTTTAGAGGCCTTTCTAGTGCTTTCCACAACTTCTCCATGATGTTCCAAAGGAGATCTACAAAGACATAAACATGCAAAGTATCAAAGCATCTAGTATATAGAAACAAAGATAATGAAGTTTTTAACTCAACATATATCATAAATTGAATCAGTAACCAATCATAAACTATGTGAGTGATCAAGAAACCTCACAAATAATATCATAATAAACATGATTAGGAAAGAAAAATTATTTTTTACTGAATAAAAATGAGAACAAACTTACAAGTTCATTGCCTTGATGTTACAAGCCTCTTCCCACAATCTCCAATCTTCTCCTTGGATGAAAATCCTTCTAGCCCTATTTCTACAGCATAAGCCTACCTTTAGTGTTCCTCCCCAACCCTCTGGCCTGTGTTTGATTTATAGGCCAGCAAGAGGGAGTTTGAGATCCTTTTCCTAAGGAATGTGATAAAAAAATGGTGGGATAGGGTATCCACAAAGAGAAGGAAGTAGCTCCATGATGGGAGGGATCATGCTTGAGTAAGCATCAATTTGAAGTTGTTAGTTGGGAAAGATTCAACTAACCATTCTTCTAGACTTTATTTTTTATTTTTTACTTGTGTTGAGTCATGTGCACAGGCCATCGTGCAAGACATAGCACACTTTTGCACTAACTTTGATGGTTACTTCTGCGTATGCGCAAAAACTAACTAGGGAACAAAGAATTCAATCAAAATATGTTTTTGGGCCTTGTAATCCATGAATTTCATTCTCTTTTGGATTTTTTAGGTTCTAGCTTTTAGCACTTCGTAAATTTCCCTAGGCTGAGCAGAGAAATTCCAGAGGTAACAACAAACCACTAAAGATTTGGAATCTAGCCCTTCAAACTTCAGAGAGGGCTCTCTCTCAGAGATTACTCAATCTATCTGATATTAGACTAGGTATAAAGTTAAATAAAGGTCTATTTTCAAAGGTCTGTTGATGAGAAAAAAGACAGATCCATTGGGCATGGAGTCATGTCAAATATATATTTGTTGAGTGAGATGATGGAAAAAGAAAAGGGTTTCTCCACAGGGGCAAGGTAGGTAGCCTTGGTGGTGTAATTTGGGTTAAATCATTGTGTAGGGTGAGTGTATAAAAGTGAAATAAAACACATATAGCATCAATACCTAGATAAAACATTGATAACTTGAAGAACTAAATCAGAGCATCATGAAGGATGAATTCTGAATTAAACATTTGGTTTTTCAAGCAAGAAGATACACATTTAAGAGATGTAAACACATGAGACAACTTACAATATCAAAAGGAGCACAAACCACTAAGATTTTGACACAGGAATCCCTATAAATCACCTTCTAACGTTCATTCATTCACTGGAAAAGTTTTCAGATAATATAGTCCACAAAAGGTCTATTATTCTCTAATCCAACCAACAACCAACCCTTTCTACATTCAAATTCATGAATTATATACAATATGAAATTCCTAAGTCTAAGGGGGTATAAATCCGCCTATTCCCCTAATAAATAAAACTAATTACATGAAAATAGCAAACAAAACCACTTTCCTAAGTCCTAGGAAACTACCTTTGACCTATTTATTATATGTTTCTTAATACATCATCAACTTGGAATATTTCAAATAAACACTAACTACACCTCCTAAGACAATAAGACACCTATGCACATGATCTAAACTACTTCTAGAAGCCCCAAAATCGAAATTTGAAATGAAATGGCGCTGACTATCCAGACTTGTAGTGCATTAGTCAGTTTCACAACAAATTGAAGTAGCCCTCCATGTTCTGTATATTTGTAGCCTTCCTTTGTCAAAATGGAGCAAATGGAAATGCTTAAAATACCTATGTGATGGTACCAAACCTCTTAGATAAGATTCAAAGTGCTTGCAAACCTCCTTTTGGACTATCCCCCACTTTCACAGCAAAACTGTCAACTTTCACAATGCCACTAGTATTTCTTTAATATATCCTAAATGGTGAATCAGATTGAGTTGAAATTTGGACAGCAAGTTAATATCATCATAGTTCTTCTCCGCACCAAATTTAAGCCAAATCCAACTCACATATTTCTAAAAATCCGAAAATAGTTGAAGGTGACAGTAGCTTGTTTCTCAGAAACCGTGAAGCATTTTGGGTTGAAATTAACTAAGTTTATTCATCTCACCCCCATACATCTACTGTAAAAATTTCAGGGAAAATGGGTACAGGGTCTAAGAGATATGGTGAAAATATGGTGATTGTGTGAAAACACAATGCAAAAGCGCAACGCTCCATGGTTGAGATACCTCCAGTCACTCCATGAGTTACTTGATGACTTCAGAAGTTGTGAAAAGGACTGAAAAACATCAATTTCCTCATTAGAAATTTTCTTTTATCTCACAAATCCCCCAACTCTCTAAATTTTACTTTCATAAAAAATGTAATGCCAGTGAGAAAGCGCAGTGCCACCTGTCCTCTATAGGTTTTGATCAACAGTAATATCTTTGAATAGGATGAAAATACTTTTCATGATACTAACATAATGATAACCATGATAGATACCCCTTTCAAACATTTCTTCATCAAAAATACCAAACATTCATTTCCACACCCAAAAACACAGTGAAGATGAGCTTTTTCTCTTGCAGGCTTTCTATGATGTTTTGTTGGTTCATACATGCAATTGAGGATTCATTCAACCTTAAGGGACAATGATAAGCTTGGGTTCATAGCACCCCTGCCTCACTTTTGCATTGAATCAAAACGAGCATACCACAACTTTTGAAAGAAATGGAGAAGGCCTGAGCAATGTAGAATGAAGAGGAAATTTCAAAATCTTGTAAAACAACCTAGAGTGGAAGTGATGATTATAATCATGATTGGGAATGGAAATTATGAATGCATAGCACCTTATAGAAAACACAGCGCCTAGGGAAAAGGAAAGGATTTTCCTTATGACTATTATCTTCCCACTGAAACCATAACCTGTCATTGAAATGACATTCAAACTGACTCACAAAAACCTCCAAATCTATGCCTAATCCATCTCATGATTTTTTTGATGTATACTTAACCTTGAAACTTAGGTGACCCACTTATTATACTCAAGGTTCGATGATATGAGCCCTAGACTCCTCTATAATGTCAAATGACCCCTAATGATTTCCAATTCAAATCATGACTCCTCGTGACCTTATAGTTTGAATTATGGAAAAATTACTCTTTTTTTACTCAACATGTTTACAATGACACTTTGAAAAAATTGGCCTCTTTGTACAAAAATCCCCTTTAGACCATGACACTCATGAAACCAGGACTAATATTTACAAAAATGACCTCAAATGAAATAGTAAGACAAAATTAATGGGATTCTTATGTTATAGGACCCTAACATTGGCTCCAATGGGGATGGAATCCTCCCTGTGAGGTGCCAAGAACATCGTAGACTAGTAGTCTTATCCATTGGGATGATCCCAAACCTGCAACATGCTCTGCCCTGAAATCACTGCAACTGAAACCAAACGAAAACTCAAACTCAAACTAAAATTACTTCCCTCGGCTGAAGCTGGGAGTGAAAACCAAACTGTAATCAATCTGACAACTTGTTCCAATCCTAAAATTGAAGCAAATCCATTCTTCAAACTGTAGACTAAACTGTACACTGAGAGATGAAAACTTTGCTGCAAATTGAAACTAAAAAGAATACTCAGGGTGTTGACCTTATTCCTCACACCTACCTACTCAAAATTACTGGAACCATCTACTACATCATGTAATAGAAAAATTCCAGTGTAACCATGAAATTAGATGACCACTTACTTGAATTCGGCTCACACTTTCCTTGAGAAGGTAGAAAAATAAGAGAATGACAACTCAAACTATAACCGAGACTGATATTCTTGGTGTAGCAATGCCACAAAATCTACCTTCATTGATGACTATGAAACTAGTAAGAGGATCTTGAAAATCATGAATGATTACCTATTCTTGATGATTAACAAAAAGAAGGGAGAAAATTTCAAGTATAATGGCTAATTGTTCTTCTTCAATAGATTTCTCATCTTCACGAGAATTTGATACCATAATCTACTTTTCAAAAATTTTCCCAAACTCTAATTCATAACTGTCATGTGTAAGCATTGACTCTTCATTATAAGCAAGTTGACAGTTTTCTTGAAACCACTGAGAATCATCATTTCCTAATCAAGAAAATGCACCAGGTAACTCTCCTTTTTGTTCATTCTTAGTCTCATGTTTGTCAGAATTCAATTCCTTATCCTCAATATGATCTGAAATTTTTCTACATGCCCGAAGGTTGTCTTCTATTTCTTGAGTTTCAAGGTCATTCTTTATATAAATGACCACAATTTGTTTAACGTGCTCATCATCATCTATAACACAAAAAGGTTGTGTATATATCTGAATGGTTTCATTTGTATCATATGAATGATGAATGTCCAAAGATCCTTGTTCATGCAATTCATCAGAGACCTATTTTTGGTCTTTACAAACTTGGTCTTGAAATAAAAACCCAAAAAATAAACAATCTAAAGAAACTAATGAATTCCTATCTTCATACTCTTGATCACAAAAATACTAGCAAGACCACTGCAAATTTTCATCAACTTCAGAGGATGGAACATGACTGTCTACATCAAAATCCCACTCAATTTCATTTTCAAGATGTTGATCTACCTCATTTTTAGGCAAGGGAAAAGTTACTATTTGCTGGAGGTTTTCTTGAATATGATGGAAACTACTCTCGACTTATTCTTCCTGATGGTTAAAATGGTTCTCATGAATAGCCTCTATAATATCATCATCCATAAATTGATCATCTTCATAAAAAATTTCCAAATGCTCAATAAAATTTTTAAAATGAGTGCAACAGTCTTTGACCAACAACAAGGAAGGATGGTGTTCTTTATATCTCTCATAAAATATTGTATGGAAATATCTAAGAGAATATAAACATGTACTTGACAATCTTTCATACCATGATTGGGCATTTCCCTCCAAGGATACCATGAACATCTTGATGAGAAAATCTTCGTGAAAATCAACCTTAAGTCTACATACATGCATGTGAAATTTGACCAAATGAAGAGCAACATCATCTCCTTTATGATCTCTGAATTTTGGCAAATAAGATTTCCAGTCTACATAAGGCATGTGATTTGAAAATCCTATAATATGAATGTGATGCATAGGAACATACCTTGCAGATATATAACTCATCTTGAGCCAATAGAGTCGCCAATAAAACCATGATTCCTAGATCCCGCTACCAGCGGAGTCTTTGGATTAGGTTAAAACTTGATTGGAGTCGCCAGGTGAATGGTACAACATTCATGTGTCTGACTGTTTTCCACCATAACCAATAATATCTAAAACTTTGATGATCTTTCCCAAGGAAGATGGGACCTTTAGCTCCTTGGCAATGGCACCAGAATGTTAGCACTCTGTAAATTTCCCTAGGATGAGGAGAGAAATTCTAGAAGTAACCACAAACCACTTAGAAGTTGGAATCTATCCCTTCCAACTTCATAGATGTATCTCTCTCTTAGATTACTCAATATATTTGATATTAGTCTAGGTCTAAAGTTAAATAAAGGTATGTTTTCAAAGGTTTGTTGATGAGAAAAGAGACAGATCCATTCGACATGTAGTCATGTCAAATCTATTTCTGTCTAATGAGATGATGGAAAGAGAAAGGGATTTCTCCACAGGGGCAAGGTAGAAAGACTTGGTGGTGTAATTTAGCTTAAATCGTTGTAGAGGGTGAGTGTAGAAAAGTGAAATACAACACATAGAGCATCAATACCATAGATTAATTCTAAATTGTTTATTTAGGATGAAAACATTGATCACTTGAAGAACTAAAATAGAGAATCATAATTCTGAATTAAACATATGGTTTTTCAAGCAAGAAGATACACATTTAATAGATGTAAACATGTGAGACAACTTACAAGATCAAAAGGAGCACAAACCACCAAGATTTTGACACAAGAATCCCTACAAATCACCTTCTAGCTTTCATTCATTCACTGGCATAGTTTTCAAATAATACAGTCCACAAAAAGTATGTTCTTCTCTAACCCAACCAACAACCAACCCTTTCTACATTAAAATTCATGAATTATATTCAATATTTTCTTCCTAAGTCTAAGGGATTCTAAATCCACCTATTCCCCTAATAGATAAAACTAATTACACGAAAATAGCAAACAAAACCACTTTCCTAGGTACTAGGAAACTACCTTTGAACTATTTATTATAACTTTCCTAATATATCATTAACTTGGAATATTTGAAAATAAACATTAACTACACCTCCTAAGACAATAAGTCACCTATCCACATGTTCTAAACTACTCCTAGAAGCCAAATATTCGAGATTTGAAATGAAATGGTGCTTATTGTCCAGACTTATAGTGCATTAGCCAGTTTTGCAGCAAATTGAAGTAGCCATCCATGTTTTGTATGGTTGCAACCTTCCTCTATCAAAATGGAGCAAATGGGCATGCTTCAAATACCTTTTTGATGGTACTGAACATCTTAGATAAGATTCAAATTGCTTGCAGACCTCCTTTTGGACTATCCCGCACTTTCACAACAAACTATCAACTTTCGCAGCGTGAATGATATTTATTTAATATATCCTAAATGGTAAATCATATTGAGTTGAAATTTGGACAAAAATTTAATATCATCATAATTCTTCTCCACGCCAAAGTTTAGCCAAATCTGACTCACGTATTTCGAGAAAATACGAAAATAGTTGTAGGTGACAATAGCTTGTTTGTCGGAAACTCTGAAGCATTTTGGGCTGAAATTAACTGAGTTTATTCATCTCACCCCCATACATATACTGTACAAATTTTAGGGAAAATGGGTACAAGTTATAATATATATGGTGAAAATATGGTGACTATGTGAAAACGCAATGCAAAAGCGCAGCGCTCCATGGTTGAGATACCTTTGATCACTCCCTGAGTTACTTTATGACTTCAGTAGGTGTGAAAAGGCCTAAACAACATCAACTTCATCCTTAGAAACTTTATTTTATCTCACAAAGTTTCCAACCCTCTAAATTTCGCTTTCATAAAAAATGCAGTGCCACCTATCCTCTATGGGTTTTGATCAACAGTGATATCTTTGAACAAGATGCATATCATTTTCATGATTCTGAAAAAATTCTAGCCATACTAGATACTCCTTTCAAACCTTTCTTCATAAAAAATACGAAACGTTCATTTCCACACCCAAAAACCAAACGAAAATGAGTTTTTTTCTCTTGCAGGCTTTCTATGATTTTTTGTTGGTTCATACATGCAATTGAGGATTCATTCAACATTAAGGGACAAGGATAAACCTGGATTTTCACCTCTGAAGGAAAATTAACCACTGGTATGCGAGAATTTCAGCACTGTGTGGATTTGTAGTGCCCCTTCCTTGCTTTCGCAACATACCACAGCTTCTGAAAGAAATGGAGAAGGCCTGAGCAATGTGGAATGAAGAGGAAAGTTCAAATAATCTTGAAAAATGGCTTGGAGAAGAAATGATGATTATAATCATGATTGGGAATGGAAATTATGAATGCACAACACCTCCTGGAAAACACAACACCTGAAGAAAAGGAAAGAATTTTTTCCTTCTGAACATTATCTTCCCACTGAAATCGTAACCTGTCATTGAAATGACATTCAAAATGACTCACCACAACCTCCAAATATGTGCCTAATCCATCTCATGATTTCTTTGATGTAGACTTAACCTCTAAACTTAGGTGACCCACTTATGATACTCAAGGTTTGATGATATGAGCCCTAGACTCCTCTATAATGACAAATGACCCCTCATGATTGCCAATTCAAATCATGACTCCTTGTGACCTTATAGTTCGAATTATGGAAAAAATACTCTTTTTTGACTCAACATATTTACAATGACACTTTGAAAAATTTGGCCTCTTTGTACAAAAAACCCCTTTAGACCATGACACTCATGAAACCAAGACTAATATTTACAAAAATGACCTCAAATGAAATAGTAAGACAAACTGGGATTCCTATATTATAGGACCCTAACACTAGCCTTGAAGGGGGATGCTTTGGAACACTTTGATGGATAGAGAAATATCCCAACTGATGGTCATTTTCCTAATCCGACAAAATGATGTGTAACAATTGTAACACAAAAATGGAGGCTCTACACACCACTCCCTATTCTGAGTCATCCATGGGAAAGTGTGTTAATGGATTTTGTTGGCAGTTTTCCTTTGTCTAGGAGAGGTCATGAATATTGGTATGTCATTGCGGATCGATTTAGTAAAATGTGTTTCTTAATGCCTTGTAAAAATAAGATCAATGCAGAGAAGACTACTCATCTCTTCTTCTAATTTGTATGGTTCCACTTTGTGTTATACACATCCATTATGTATGATTGGGACTCTCATTTCCTTGGGGAATTCTAGATGAGTTTGAGGAGAATGATGGACACCAAGATGAAGAAGAGTATGACATTTCATCTGCAGACTGGCGGGAAAATAGACATTGTCAACTACACAATGATACATTTACACTTGGGGTATTGTGGCAAGCATCTCAAGTTGTGGGATGAGCAACTTCCTTATGTACAACATGCATACAAAAGGGTTGTGCATTGATCCACTCATAACTCACTGTTTAAGACATGCTTTAGATATTTTCCAAATGATCCTTAGACATGGTCTTTGGTAGAGATGAAGATTCAAGTGAGCAAAATGACAGGGACAAGGCATGAAATTTCATCCAACAGATTCAGATGATTCACCAGGAAGTGTAGGAGACATTGAAGAAAAGTCAAGCTCAATACAAGGCTCGACATGAAAAGCATCAGGTTTATACCAATTTCAGGTTGGAGATAGGGTGTGGCTCCACATCAACAAAGACAAAATGAAAGGGGAAGGAAATAAGTTGAGACCAATCTAATGTGGTTCTTTCACCATATTAGAGAAGATTGGAGACAATGCTTTTCACCTTGATTTGCCAGCATACATGCATATGTAGTCAATGGTGAATGTTAAAAACTTGAAGCTTTATGAGCCTCCTTTGATCATGGACACGGAATAGGTTGGAAAGGTTCCTACAGTAGACGATTTTGCACCTGAATACATGGACAAGCTACCTGAAGATATCATTCTTGACATGAGAACTAGGACTTCATGACGGGGAGACGTGGAGTATATTTGTATTGGTTCAGCAGCCACCTAACCACTGAACTTTGGGAAATGGTTTGATGGAGAGATAGATGGGAAGAGGCTAGAACAAACACCCAGAAGGAATGAGCCTCACCTACTTATTCCACCCTTCCCAGATAAGTGGATGGGTTTCAGGGATTTAGGAAATCACCAGATGGGCTTGGGAAAGAAGGACCCGGAGGACCCATTAGGGGGCTCACTATTCATAAAGGAATGCATCTAAGTAAGGCCCACTGGATTGAAAAGGATAAAGTGAGGGAGAAATTCCCTCACTTTCCAATTGACTAATAAGGCTTTTGGCGGCCCAAAATCTCATTAGTGGGGAGGTTCAAGAGGATCCTAAAAGGCTAAATTTTCAAAGTCCTCAAAATTTAAAAAAACAAATCTCAAATCTAAGTGCTCGTCATTCTGAATCCAATGGCATGAACGTCACCTCAATTCAACATCGTATGAGAAAGTTATGGCCCGCTGAAGTTTTTGTGAAACAACTAAAATTTTGGTAGGTAGGACCCACAGGAGGACACGTGGCACTGACGTCAGTAGTACAGATGCTGAAATCATCTGTATAGATGTATATTTCAGCATGATGACTTGCTAGTACAGTTGGTAGTGGACCAATCAAGAGACGACACGTGGCAAGTGACGTCAACATGACATCAATAACCCATTCAATGGCCCAATCAGCAGTACAAGCGAATCAATATGCAACAAGTGGCAATCAGTCAGCAGTTGCCAATTTTTATTAATGAGGTGAAATTTGGCACCTTTTCAGTTGTCAGCAGAGACCAAATTGTTTCCTAGTTAATTTTTTTAGTGACCTCCACAACCGTTGGCGGTAATAATTCCCATTAGGGCTTATTTCAATTAAAAATTTAAAAAATAGGTTGTCGATCAGTCAAACCCCGTCGTTTAGACCACCAATGACGGTTATATATATTCGATTAAATGAAAAATGGAGTGCAGTCACCATAACATATATTATTACATATGTCGGCGGGAGTTGAGCCCACCCGACATTACCACTAGTCGGTCTGCTGAGAATACAAAACAACCACCCATATCACACATAAAAACAACGCGCCCCAACCGTGGATTCAACCCCGTGACCGGCAAGATGCCAACAGTCCAGCGAGAGGCCCACCACCATTGGGCCAAGTAGTGGGCATTGGTAAGTCCATTTCCTCGCATTATTTAAACATAGTGTTGTTCCAAATGGGAAGAGGAGGTTGTGTGTCAACCAACAGGAGAGTAGGATTAAACTTTCCTGGAATCGAAACTGTGTGTGAGGGTCTTCCCGAACCTTGAATTCGAGAAAGATTCTAGGAATATTCCCTGGAATATTTTTTTAGAGAGCCTTAAAGGGAATCTAAAAGATTCCCTAGATCCCAAAGGTCACTAGCATAGAACATGGTTGACTTTATAGTCATTTTTCACAATTTTTTGCCAGGAACATAATGGTACAGTATGTTCCATCGAAAAAGGTATACATTTTTAGGCCATCCTCAGAATTGGAGGTATAAGGTGTCATTTTGTAATTGCATGTAATTTGATTTTGCTGGAAATTAATGAAAGAGGCCTCCCCACATTGAGCAGGGCCCAGAGATGTAGCCCACACAGGGTGAACTCTGTTATCAACTTGCTTTTTGTCTTTGTTCTCATGGTTTCTTTTGTTTTCCACTTCTTTTATGTGTATCCTTCACATGGTTACATGCTCTTTTAAGTGCAATTTCGTATGCATCCTTGAAGTAAAATATCTGGATCAGATATACCCTAGTTACTCAAGGAGGAGGGATCAAATCAAATTCGTTCATTAGGCTTAACGTGGAGATCTCGAGAAGAGGTCAATTAGATCTCTCGCAAGGGCATAACTTTGGAGGAGCTACTATAAGCGATCCAGATATATTGTTGGTGTTTTAACAAGTTTTGATCCAGATTTGGCATGTAATATCATATTCCAGTTAATAAAATAAGGTTGAGTTTCTGATAAATATTCTCTGGGTTTTTCTTGCTAATTTTTTGCAAAAGTTCCATGGCGTTATTTAAATTTGTTGAAATATTATTTGTATAAATTTTCTAAATAATTATGAAGAGAATATTTACCAAAATTTTTAGAAAATAATTAAAAGGAATATTACAGCGGTATTAGAATCAGTTTTCCTACTAATCTGAAGGGCTTTATTTGAGAAATGTTGCAGAAGGATCGTGCCAAAGATTAAACCATTGCATACACAAAGATCTATAAGTCCAATTTTATTGTAGAATTTGAATTTATCTTGCTGGGGAAAATTTATTTTACTAGGACGAATTTACTTTGTTGAGCCAAATTTCACTTATTGGGCCAAATTTATCTTTCTAGGTCGAAATTATTATGTTGGGTTGAATTTATCTTGTTGTGCCAAATTTCTCTTGTTGGGCCGAATTTATTTTGTTGGGATGAATTTATCTGTGGAGGGGTTGAATTATTGCAGCAACGGAATTTATTGAGTATTGTGGCAGCTAAATTTATTTGTCAACAAGTTGAATAATTGTAGCAACTGAATTTACTGGTGGAGAGGTTGAGTTATGGCAACAACTGAATTTATTGGTGGAGAGGTCAAGTTATTGCTACAAGTGAGTTTATTTTTGGTATGGTTGTGTTATTGCCATAGCTAATTAAATTTTCCAAGTAAAAAAAATGATCCCTCAATATTATTAATAAAATTGGATGGGTTTTTTGCTATGACATTTTTTTCAATGAAAAATCAGTGATTTACTAACTATTCAATTTTTGTTGGAATTTATTAAAATTTTCAACAAAAATACTTCTGAAGATTTTTTGAAGAAATTTGATTACAAATAATTGTGAATTAAATTAAAGGGATTGGCTTGTTCACTGCTTGTAAAGGTGGAATTTGAAAATTTTCTCATGGGCGATATATGGAAACAGGCCTTAGAAGGCATCACAAATGTGATAAATAACTTGGAGAGAAGGCAACAATAGTTCAGTAGTACATCAATTGGTTATTTAGACACTGATGCACTTATGGAGCAAAGAACAAGACAAATAAGCAAACCCTTCTCCAAAGGAGTCCATATTACTCTCTAACAGAAGCAGCTGAGGGATATACAAAAACAAAAGGATGTTGGAAATTGGATCTTTGTGATTGGGTCAGATCTTGAGTTTATTAACGCAGAGGATGTCCTCTCTAAATTAAAGGAATTAGACACATGCTTGTCCAAAGTATCACAATTTGATTGGAGGATATTAAGTTGGGAAGTGAAGCCATCAATGCTTGCCCTGATCCAGCACAGGTTTATGGAACATCCTTGTAAGGAGGTAATAATTACAATTTCTTCTTTCCTTTGTGAGATCATAAGGATAACTACTCATATTCCCCCCTACAATGATGACATTCTAAGAAGGGTGTTACAATTGATTTTGGAGAGCCTCGAAGGATTGCAAGATATCAAGGACCTTACCTTTGGTAAGAAACTCAAGATCTTAGATATGGTGGCCAAAACCAAAATGTGTGCCATTATGCTCAATCTAGAGTGCAATAATTTGATTTTTCAAATATTCCACTAACCCTTCACCAACATTAGAGAATATCATTTGGGCATTGTAAAAACTAGCATACAAAATATTTTGTCTTTGATTTTAGGTGATGATGATGCCATTTGCAAGCAGTTGCAATCAAAGGTGTTGGTTATTTGGAGAAAAGAGAAGTTAATTTCACTTGCTTCTCAAGAACTCTCTGAAAATTTGATTGAACTTAACCTTAAATGGTTCAAAATGAAACTGATTTAAAGAGAGCTAAATTCAATGGGGTTGCAGGTCACACTTTATGCTAACAAGGGTAAAGAACAAAAGGAAGGAAGATTAATTTTCCATCACAGCAAGGAAGGTGGAAAACTGGTGGAAGATATTTATTGCATTCAAACGATGCTACAAACAAAAAAGTAGGTGGAACGATGGAGTGTGGATTCAATGCCATACATTTAGAATAAAACATGTCAGTTGATGAGGAATTGATAGAAGAAAAAAGAGTTTGTGAAGCATGTTCCTCATCATCTATAGATGCCATAACACAGGAGGATAAAAATAACATTGAAACTCAAGATTTAACGAGTGAGTTGAACATGTGTGACAAATCTACGGGTTTGCATGAGGTTGGGGAGAAAGGTAGTTTGTAGCAGAAATATCATGAATCACCTCTTCTAGGGTACTCAGAAAATTCTCACACGACATTATTGGGTTAGATGAATAAGCATGCACATTACAAACCAACCATCCACGAAGAAAAAATAGAAATAAAGGAAAAACGCAAGAGGATAAAGGGCATAATATTAAAGAAGGATATATGGAAATAGGCCTTAGAAGGCATCACAAATGTGATAAATAACTTGGAGAGAAGGAAACAATAGTAGTAGTACATCAATTGGTTCTTTAGACACTGATGCACTTATGGAGTAAATAACAAGACAAATAAGAAAACCCTTCTCCAAAGGAGTCGATATTACTCTCTAACAGAAGCAGCTTAGGGATCTACGAAAACAAAAGGATGTTGGAAATTGGATCTTGTAATTGGGTTAGATCTTAAGTTTATGAACATAGGGGATGTCCTCTCCAAATTAAAGGAATTAGACACATGCTTTTCCAAAGTAGCAGAATTTGATTGGAGGATATTAAGTTGGGAAATGAAGCCATTAATGCTTTCCCTGATCCAGCACAAGTTTATGGAACATCCTTGTAAGGAGGTAAGACTTCCAGTTGCTTCTTTCCTTTGTGAGATCATAAGGATAACTACTCATATTCCCCCCTACAACGATGACATTCTAAGAAGGGTGTTACAAATGATTTTGGAGAGCCTACAAGGATTGCAATATATCGAGGACCTTACCTTTGGTAAGAAACTCAAGATATTAGATATGGTGGCCAAAACCAGAATGTGTGCCATTATGTTCAATCTATATTGCGGTAATTTGATTTTTTAAATATTCCATTAATCCTTCACCAACATTAGACAATATCATCTGGGAATTGTAAAAACTAGCATACAAAATATTTTGTCTTTGATTTTAGGTGATGATGATGCCATTTGCAAGCAATTGAAATTAAAGGTGTTGGCTATTTGGAGAAAAGAGAAGTTCATTTCACTTGCTTCTCAAGAAACCTCTAAAAAGTTGATTGAGCTTAACCTTAAATGGTTCAGAATGCAATTGACTGAAAGAGAGCTAAATTCTATGGGGTTGCAGGTCACACATTATTCCAACAAGTGTAAAAAACAAAAGGAAGGAAGAGAAATTTTCCATCACAACAAGGAAGGTGGGCAACTGGAGGAAGATATTTATTGCAGTCAAACAATGCTACAAACAAACGAGTAGGTGGAACCATGGAGCATGGATTCAATGCCATACCTTTAGAATAAAACATGTCAATTGATGAGGAATTAATAGAAGAAAAAAGAGTTTGTGAAGCACGTTCCTCGTCATCTATAACTGCCATAACACATGAGGATAAAAATAGCATTGAAACTCAATATTTAACGAGTGAGTTGAAAATGTGTGACGAATCTACGGGTTTGCAGGTGTTAGTGTCGGTATCTTCATCCCTTCGTCAGAGATCAAATCCTCTTGTTGCATAGCATATTAGGTGTCCCGCCCAGTCAACTGCATTCCATTAGGCGCATGGATCATCTGACGGTAGTGGCTTCTCCTACAATTTCCCTCATGTCATTTACCTGCTGGCTCATGTTTATTCATCAAAAGCATATACAGTCACCTTTTTGTCTTAAAAATTGCAAAAGTCTTTTCTAGGGTTTCATTGTCATTTAGGTCTAGGGTTTCATTAGGATTTCATCAAAAAGGGTTTCAAAATGTCCAATAATATCTAGCAGGCACATGAGGAGGTTCCAGTACCAATAAAGTTCATAATCAAGTGCTCAGAGATGTGTTTTCCTCAAAACTCTGTTTTGAGGAAAAACAGAGTATTTCAGATTTTATTGTACAAATTCATGTAATTTTATTTCCTTCATATGTAAATCACTTCACCTGCAACCCTGGTCATTTTCCCTAGCCTCAGTAGCTCTAATCCCCTGCAAAGCAAACAAAACATAAGTCATTCAGTTCATCACAAGCTCAAATAAATTGAAAAAGCTCAAAAACAGAGTTAAAAGTCAAGTCATATTCCAAACATCATAAAAGTGGGTTTTTATGAATAAAAAATTAAAAGCTCCTTGTATATAATTGTCTCCCTCAAATCAAAAGCTCATTTGCACTCAAAGACAAAGTTTGAGCAAAGCAAAGCCGGTTTTAGAGCAAGCAAGAGGAATTTGGAGAAAATTGCCCGATTTCAGAGGCGTGGCACACATAGCAGGCACGGCGCATAGGGCCACGATTTCCAGTGTTAAAGTGAACAGGCGCGGCACATACATAGGGCGCAGTGCATTGGGTTTGAGGTGCGATGCATAGAGCTGCCAAGCCCGTTTTGCTCCAAAACTTCATCAAATCGCCCAAAACGCTCAACACTTCCACTGTGCAAAAATCAAGAACATCATAAATCACCTTCTCATCAACACAGCTCACCCACTAGCAGAAATGGACTTTGATCCATCATATGATTATGAAGAAGAGACACACAGTGACTCTCCCACAGAGGTACATGCACCCAGGAGGCCTCATAGAGGTGGCAAACATATTCGAGAAGAACCTACTACTCTTGCTGAGTTACAGGCCTGCCCTCTCGCCATGTCATGTTTCCAACACCAGTCCTGCTATGAATTTTGTGAGATGGTTGCTAGAATTCAGTTTCATCATGAGTTGGCCCGTTTGTTTGTGCTTCATTTACATGATGGTCAAGCCACTCTAGCTGGTGTCACATTCACCTTAACACCAGAATCTATTTCACTAGCAACCGGTATTCCTAACATTGGAGAGCAATGGAACAAGAGGCAACAAATTGACCGGCAGCATTATGAACCATACATCAAGCCCGGCTATTTGAGACAACTCAGCAGAGTTTTTCCTTTTCGGTACCTCAAAGATTCATATGCTCCTTTAATGAAACTGATAATGAAGTATTTCAGCTGTGAGGGCCGATTTTCTCGTTTATATGCCTACCATATCAGGTTGCTGATGCATTTTACCAGGGTGAGGATGATGAACCTCCCTTACTTCATGTGCTGAAAGATTGAGAAAATGACCACCCTAGTATAGCACAAGACTCCTCAGCAGCAGTTCAACAGTATTTACCATTTTGCTCTCATTAAGATTGTGATCATCCATCAGCTTGGCTTGCAGGGCATCACTTGGGAGGACTTCATTTCTCATGAGTTTTTCACAGCTCCTCCTGGACCTCCTGAGTTTTTGCATGAGACAGGTGAACCTTCATATCCGCATGAGGGTCATGAGACACAGATCGCTAGTATGCCAGTGTTTATCACTTATCAGAAGGGCACTAGACGGTTGTTCGCAACAGAAAAGCGAGTATTATCTCCACCCAGGGTGGAGGGGGTCTTGTTATAGACATCTTTGGGCACTGCAACCCCAATCAATTATGTCCATAAATCGAGGGCTCCTAAGTCCCTAAAAGGGTTGTTCCATCCCCTAAAAGAACAAGGTCAGCTAATTACATCATCTCCCAGAAGTTCTCCAGGAAAAACTACTCAAAACTAGTCAAAACTGGACCATCTCACCTGCTCCTTGGTCAAAGTGCGTTGCATCCCACCTAAATGCACACGGGAGGTGCGATGCATACTGAAAAGCCCTTCTATGGGGTGCGATGGGCGAGAGTGGACAAATGGCAGAATCAATTTGCGAGGTGGAGGATCATGGAATCTTCCATAAACTTCTCCTGTGACACTTGCCTCTCTGCATTCGCCCAGGGATGAGTAAGAGATCATAAATCTCCAAGTGGAATCAAGAACTATCAGAGAGAGGACACTAATCAAATCTCAAAAGCTGACTCACCTCCCTGCAATCATCTATATATGGTTCCCTCTTCCCAGAGATCCAGGAGGCTCGAATTTTGTATCTTGTAAGGAAGTGTTGCTGGTTTCTTGGTGTAACATCATAGTGTTGGGTGATCTAAGATTTTCATGAGGTGAAGAAGGGCTTTCTTGCTGAGAGGATGACGCTGGGTCAGAACAATTGGTTGTAATCCTCTTTTCTATTCTTGATATTAATAAAGCTATTCAAGTTTTCCTCCACATTCTTGTATGATTGATGATATATGCATTTGTGTGGTCAATATATATCTGGTCCTATATTGTTTATGATAGTAGATCTCTGTTCTTAGATAGTGTTATGCTGCTTTGATTCCACAGGTGCTCTTTGAAGCTGGGTAGACGAGGAAGCGAGTGGAAAAGATCTATCAGAAGGGAGATGAATCAAGCAAGGAACCAAGCGCAAGACAGAGGTTGGTCTCCTTTGTTCCCCTCTTATCTACTTCTCATAAAGGAAAACGAAAGTAGTTTTAGTTTGTTTGTTTCTAAGATAGCTACCAGTCTTAGTGGGACTAGTAGCTCTGCATGGACACTAGATTTCCTGATAACAAAATGGCGACTCTGCTGGGGAGCGAATAGATTGTTTGTTTGTCTATATTTGTTTGCTTTATAAACTTACAGACGGAGCCTGAAGTCAAGCCAGCTAGCCTTCGAATTGCATTTGCTATGCAAGTGAAAAGTAGATCAATGCTGCTTCAGTGTATCTCCGGGTTTTGTTTATGAACTGAACAATTGATTTACAAACTCTCTAATTGCCCTTGTGGTGGCTCTAGTAACCTCCTTAGATCTACCCCTGTGATTTATTTACTGATTTTCACTTGCTCGCCCTAAATCCCTGAACTGTGCTGCAAACTGTGATCAAGAATTAGATCAAAAGTCTCGCACTGTACCATTGCACCCTCTCTTCAAGTATATCAGTATGCATCGCACTTCCCGTGTGCTGTAGTGGGATGCATACTGGAATCCCTGTGTAACAAGTGCGCTGAGCAGAAAAGGCTAATTGTGCCTCCAGACTTTGGTTTTTCTTCACTCTTTTCAACTCTATTCAGGAGTTTTGCTGTCTGTAGTCAGTATACCTCTGTTGGAAACCCCCTTCCTTGCCATTATTTTTCCTCCATTGTGCAAAGAACTGTAAATGTTTTTATGTATTGTGAGCCATTTTCAGTTCTTTTTGACAAAGAAGTAGCGTAATTGAACTGTCGTTTCTTGATTTGGAAGTGTCGCAAGTGTGGTTTTCAGTCATAGAAGAGAATTTGATTGTTCTTGATAGTCGATTACACTGTTACTCTTGTATTTGATTTGAATTAGTAGTTTTTCAAGTGTCGAAAGCAATTTTTCAATTCCAAATCGCAAAGTGTCATCATTGTCTTCATTTTGTCTTGAAAAGAAGCTTGTTAGTAATGTCGCTTTGAAAAATAATTCAGATTTGCGCTTAGCTTTCTTTTTATCATTCACACATTAAGAAGGCTGAAAACAAATACATGCATGTGCATTTGCATTTAGACTGTTTGTTGGTTTGATTTAGGACAGTGCATATAGTGTGTGCTCTCTGCTCTATGTTGAAAGAATATCATCTCTCTTTCTTTAGTAGCTAGGATTTTCATTGCAAAAAGAAGATTAAACGATTGTTTATCATCTTAGATTGCATTTTAGGAATTGTATATCTACATCACGCGGTGAACCTAGAAGGCAAATTTCTTAAGAAAGATCAACTATAAAATAAATTTAATGAATCTAAAAATGCTTTGGAACCTAACGCACAACATTTAGAAGTCTGGGCTAGAGACGTATTCCAGCGTCGTAAATCCTGGTAACTATTGTTTTCATTGCTGGTTGGGTGATTCCTCCACTTTGAGACGACAAGTGCCAGTACAGACTTGTGCTCCCACGTACCGTCGAGTATATATTGGGAGACCACAATAGGCTATATCCTTTATCCATAGGAAGCCGTGTCTGCCGCCCTATCGATCGCAATGCTTTGAACACATCATTTGGGAAGATTGACTGCCGTACCGTAAAAATTATTCTGCAGTTTTGCAATTGGTTTGGTAATCCCTCTGTCTAGATTTCCAGAGTAGTCTCTTTCGTTCCTTTTCAGACTCCTTAAAGGAAAAGGTCCATCTGAGCACTTTTCACTTCAAGCTCATTAAAAATCGAAGGCGACTAGAGTCATCTTTTGTTTTTTCTCGACTCTTAAAAATTGAAAAAACAATTTGTGTCAAAGCGTCTAAAATTTATTTTAATCGGAATAACACCACCTTTCCTACGTTGGTCTTAGGTTGATAAAAATGGAATCCACCAACCAAGGAGTTCCCCTTGGGGGAAATCCTAGTCCTTTCTCCTCTTGGGGAGATGTTGGTGCACCTCATATGGCCACATTGTCACTTCCAGGATTGACAATCGGCCTGCTCGTATGGCTCTTCTCGACCTCTGTCGTTCAGAACACCGTGATTCCTGAGCAATCAAGCAAGCAACTAGACGATACCAAAGCTACCCCCAACCTTCTACTTCATCTGATTCTCCCTCTCCTCCTTCCTCTTCGCTTGATGAAGCTGGTAAAGCCAAAAGTCAAGTAACTAAGAAGAAGAAGGAGCCAAAGATGACAGGGGGCAACCAGGCATCATCTAGTGAAAATCCACACACTGCACTGTCAAAGCCTAAATCTCCATGTGTCATTTGCAAAGGAGATCACTATCATCGAGATTGTCCCTGCATCCCTCGAATCTTAAGGGACTGGTCTCCTCGTTTGCACAATCTGGTGTCAACAACCTCTGATGATCATGTTGAAAGTACACCGTCAACTAGTGAAAGCGAAATGTCGAGATAGAAAAGGAAAAGTAAATTCCCTTGTAAACTGTGTGAAGGTGATCACGCCGTCCACCGTTGTCCCTTCCTAGACAAGGCTAAAAGAGTTTTGGACAACTGTCCGGTTTCACCATTACGGCTCCCTCCTAGATATAAGAAACTCTTGCCAAGTCCATCGCTAGTTGAAAATCCAACTGACACGCCATTGTGGTCGGTCGAAGCGTCTATCATTGAAGATAAACCATTTGAATCCACACCAGATGAAAGTCAAAAGGTCGAGGTGGCAGTTGACCCGGTCTTGCCTTCAGAAGGTCCATCTTCAGATGATATAGTCACCGGAGAGAACAAGAACGACACCGTTCAAATTCTCTTCGTAAACACAGACTCCGATGAACATGGGGGCATTCTACCCGTTCCTTTACCGCAGGAAGGAAGTTCATCAGAGTCATATCCGGCCGTCTATTCGGTCCCACCTCCAAGCAACCTAGTTGTTTCCTTCGATTGGAATCTACTAGGCAGACCCTGTTTACCGGCTAGTGTACCATTTCGAATCATTGCTCAAATATACAAAATGGTCATGGTCGGTACCATCATAGATGAAGGGGCTTCTGTGAGTATCCTTTCCTCAACTGCTTGGAAAGCGCTTGGTTCACCATCACTTTTGCCTGAGATGAGAAATCTAACAGGCTTTGACAAAGGAACCAGTCGACCGTTAGGGATCCTTCCCAATGTGCCGATAACATTGAGAAGGAAAACCGTTCACATGAATGTAATGGTAGTTCAAGGACCCCTAGATTATAATCTACTCCTTGGATGCGACTATATTTATTGCATGGGAGCCATTGTCTCCTCGCTCTTTAGAGTAATGTGTTTTCCGCATGAAGGAAGACTGGTCAAGCTCATAGACCAGCTTTCATTCCCCGGTTCACACATAGCAAATAGTCAAATACCATCCCTGAATGGTCTTTTCACGCAAGGAATGTCTCATCAATCCCTAGTCCGTCCACCTGATGAGCGCGAGTGATTCAAGAGGACATGACTGAAACCCAGGGGGCATGCACCCTGGTCTGTTTCGGCAGGAAAACCTTGGGTATAGGGTAGGTTTCCGTGAAGGATATATGACTGGTTTATGAGATTAGACTGGAATAAGATTCCTCCGTTAAAGTTATGTGAGTGGAGGCAAGTTGCGCCGCTCACCTTTGTCTATTTCGGTAGACATCACCGAGGAAGTGTTTTGTCTGCAGTGCGGATAGAACAATCTTTGGTAACCTGGAAATTTTTCGCTATACCTGGGGGCATGCAAACCTTTTGGCATGCAAGCGAAGAGCGACCATTTATTTTTTAAATTTGTAGGTCCTCTAACCCTTTAAACTCGTAGGATTGGTCGTTTCCTAACTTGCATAAAGAAAGGATGTGGGGCAAAGCTTTGAAAAAATGCCATCTTAGACGAGACATCCTTATTATACGACTGGATCGAGCAGTTTTTTTGTGGAGTTCAAGCTCATTAAAAATTAAACGTAAGCAGTGAGCAAATGTTTCCCCTATAGTTTAAGCTCATTCATTAAAAAATGAACCAATTTCCGGTAAATAACCATCGTGAATGCATTATCATCAGCCTTTGAAGCCTTGGTCATGTTCTCATCATCACCTCCACTCTGTATTGGCCGATCATTCACCTCCATTTGATTGTTTACCCTTTTTGAGGAACAGCTGCAAAGAGTGATCCTGTTAGCCATCCTTGTGACACTGCCGTGATTGGAAAATTCCAAACCTTACCTGGAATTAGCTGCTACCCGAATTTATCACTCGTTCCTCGAAAAAAGAGTCTCCTTTAAGCTCTTTTCATCTGACTCGTAAAATATGAAAAGATTGCCGAGTAATTGGCCTCTCCAGCTCGTTAAAGTGACCGGAAGTGCTATCCCTCCTTTAGATTTTAATCTTTTTGGACCTGAGGGATTATTACACAAAAAGATCGAGCGCTTGTTTATTTGGCTCGTTAAAATTACTGAAATATCATCCCTTTTATATTATTTTATACTTTTTCAGACTTAAGGGATTATATGACGAAAAAGGATTATTGGAGTTTTCTTTACGTCCCTTTCAGACTCTCTAAAATTGAAAAGGACCGAGTTATCTTTGTCGTTAAACTCGTTAAAACCGAATAGTGACAAACTTGTCCATACTGACAAGAACGAGTTTCACTATCGCTAGGCTCGTTAAAACATAGTGATGGGTTTGCCCGAAGGGCAAATTATAGAACAAGAATATGTTATCCTCCACAAGCTTGACAAAAATAAAGAGGTACTGGTCAGCAATGACTGGGGAAAAATTGGGAAGAAAACTTGAAGAAACTTTATTGGTAGCAAGTCACTCTTGAACATGACACTTTCACTCCGCATCTGAGTCGGGTTGGGTTGTTCCGTTCACTGGTCATATCACCATTGGTCCATCACACCATCCACATTTGTGGTTAACGCTACCAATCCATCATGTCAGTGTCGCCGATATGTTCAAGAGAAGTCGCTCAGAGAATTCACCTGTGTCTCATCCACTGCAATACATTTACGCTCCATTATTTCATGACCGCCACCCTAAACCTTATATCATCAGATCGTTTTCACCTCCATTAAAATCATTTGCTCCGTTCCGAATCATAGATGTGGGATTCACTAAGGCCCTCCTATGACGGATCGCTTCTTGTCGACATCAGCTCATTATCCAAGAAGTCGATCTAGGAACAACCCTTTCAGTACTTTGAAGCTTGCATGCCTCAATGGCAAGTTTCTCACTTCCGGCAACAGGTTTACATCAATGGCCTTCGACTAAAAGATTTTGCGTGGTGTTCGACGCCCAGTCCCTTATTCACACCATGTGAATTGTACTGTAGTACCTTGAGGGTCATCATCATTATCGGTGATTCCTCTCGCACCTTTTAACAGCTTACATCACTGGCTGGTAATCAGGCTATGTCTTTCCATGTTCGACTCCAGAACATCTCTCACATGGATCGACTTGTACTTTGAGTGAAGATCGAACGAGATTGAAGACCCCAGATCTAGTTTCATCCATCCCGGCTGCGATATATATTCAGGAAAATAAAAACATCAAATGTACATCATTGTTGCACAGATAATCATCCAATCAAAGGGATGATGGCTCTACCAGAATCATCAGTCTACACTCAGACGATTGTCTGTCTTATGTACATGAAAATGAATTTATAAAGCTGGGCATGGGAATGCCCGCCTCATCTAGATCATGAAAATATTATGAAGATAATGTATTGTATTATATCTTATTACAGGTCGCTTTCTAGCTAGAAAAAACTTCGGATCCTTATGATAAAGCATTTCACCCGACATCAAAAGATTAACGACCTCATGCTTTAGGGGGCAACTGTTATAGACATTTTTGGGCATTGCAACCCCAATCAATTATGTCCATAAACCGAGGGCTCCTAAGTCCCTAAAAGGGTTGTTCCATCCCCTAAAAGAACAAGGTCAGCTAATTACATCATCTCCCAGAAGTTCTCCAGGAAAAACTACTCAGAACTGGTCAAAACTGGACCATCTCACCTGCTCCATGGTCAAAGTGCGTTGCATCCCACCTAAATGCACACAGGAGGTGCGATGCATACTGAAAAGCCCTTCTATGGGGTGCGATGGGTGAGAGTGGACAAATGGCAGAGTCAATTTGCGAGGTGGAGGATCATGGAATCTTCTAGAAAATTCTCCTGTGACACTTGCCTCTCTGCATTCACCCAGGGATGAGTAAGAGATCATAAATCTACAAGTGGAATCAAGAACTATCAGAGAGAGGACACTAATCAAATCTCAAAAGTTGACTCACCTCCCTACAATCATCTATATATAGATCCCTCTTCCCAGAGATCCAGGAGGCTAGAATTTTGTATCTTGTAAGGAAGTGTTGCTGGTTTCTTGGTGTAACATCATAGTGTTGGGTGATCTAAGCTTTTCATGAGGTGAAGAAGAGATTTCTTGCTGAGAGGATGACGCTGGGTCAGAACAATTGGTTGTAATCCTCTTTGTTATTCTTGATATTAATAAAGCTATTCAATTTTTCCTCCACATTCTTGTATGATTGATGATATATGCATTTGTGTGGTCAATATATATCTGGTCCTATATTGTTTATGATAGTAGATCTCTATTCTTAGATAGTGTTATGCTGCTTTGATTCCACAGGTGCTCTTTGAAGCTGGGTAAACGAGGAAGCGAGTGGCAAAGATCTATCAGAAGGGAGAGGAATCAAGCAAGGAACAAAGCGCAAGACAGAGGTTGGTCTCCTTTGTTCCCCTCTTATCTACTTCTCATAAAGGAAAACGAAAGTAGTTTTAGTTTGTTTGTTTCTAAGATAGCTACCAGTCTTAGTGGGACTAGCAGCTCTGCATGGACACTAGATTTCCCGATAACAGGTCTCGCTTCCATCATCAGCACAACAGGTTCAGGACAAAGGCAAGAGGCCATTACAAGATGAAGGACCATCAGGTGAGCGGGAGACTAATTTCATTCTCATTGAGGGTGATGATACTGATATGGGCCCACAAAGCGCAAATCTCAAAGAAGTCATCCAAGAGCAGCAGGTAGACATCAATGCCTTGTCCCTCAACTTGGAAAGGGCTAAATGGATGATAAAGTACCTGAAGCAAAGAAATAAGCAGCTTGAATATCAGCAAGCGATTATGGAGTTGCATAACATTCAGGAGAATCGCCAACCTACCCAAAGGAGGAGGGTGGAGCTCACTTCACTTGAGAAAGACGTCAATGCCGATCAGGAGTCATGGCTTGAAAGAGCCAATATCCACTTAGAGAGGTTGTTGGAGAAGGCCAACAAGGAGAAGACATTGTTGATACATATGGCATATCATTACATGGCGAGAAACAAAGTTTGCAAGGCAAGAATCAGGAGCTTAAAGGCAAAATTGGATAAGGCATCAAAGAGGCGAAAGGAGCATGAAGGACTTTAGATACTGGTTGAGGCTTCCTTGGCCCAACACAATGTTTGATGGAGAAGACTCAGCCCAAATTCCAAAAAAATTGGGGCACTTTTGCATTTTTGGAATTTTCGGCACAAAAAACAGGATTTTCTGCTCTATGCGTCACGCCACCTGGCGCTCGCTTTTGATGGGAGCCTCCAAATGAAAAAAACTTAGCATTTTTGGATTTGGCATGGAAAAATATTCTTTCTTACCAATGGCCAAAAAATTTGGACAGGTTTTAAGCCCTCAAAAAGGTCAAAAGCACTCAAAAAATGACCTCACTGCCCCTATTTTGACACACAAGAAGCAGTGTTGGGAGAATTGAATTTTGGAGGGGAAAATGGAGGCCAAATTGAAAAATTCCACTTGGGTTGGAAAGTAGACAGGTAGACCTTTCCAACAAGTACACTTGGAGTGAATTTGGACACCGGGAAGGCCTTCAAAAGTGGCTCCAAACAGGCACTACGCATAGAGAATCAGGCACGGCGCATAGAGGAAATTTTGCTCAGTTTGACCAAGTATACTCTGTTTTTCACCTAGCTTTTGCTAGTTTGACTTTTTCACCTTCTTAGTGTCAAATTTGTGATGTAATTTAATGTACATTGATGTATCATGATGTAAATATGTCAAATTTTCACTTATGGAGGTAGATTCATCTGTTAAAAAGTTGTTTGAAACTGAATGAATCAGTTCCCTTGTTTTTAGAGGCATGTTGTTCCATTGCCTGATTTCTAGTTCTCAGTTTAGAATTAGTTGGAACAGCTCCTAAACATGTGAGCTCGACCCCTAGAGGCTAGGATGAGCTATGATTTGTCTATATTATGTGCTTTTTCAGTCATTAGCATGGTTGGACTCTTGAGAAAGCAAGGAGCTTCATTGTACACTCATATCAGCATTTTGGCTAAGGAATTGAGACTAGGGTTTGCAGCACTCTTTGGGATCCCTGTGGCATTTTGTTTTGGTATAGTGCTTTCTTCTGTATTTGTTTATGTGTTATGTATGACATTATCTATCTTGTTTCTTCCTAACTAAATCAAACAAGAGTGTAAGTAGAATCCATTGAAATTGCAGTGCTTTACTTGATGTTTGCTTTAGTTTCTTGATGTTTTCAGCTGTTTGGAGAGGATCCATGGCTGCTCTTGCCCTATTCAACTCCTCACCTATCTAATCCCTCCACCTCATTCGATTTGAAGTGCCAAAATCAGTTGCCTACCTTGCCCCATTGAGATCTCTGCAAGACTGAGCCTCATTCCCTGCACCCAAAATCTGCCTTTCCATTTGAGCCAACAAACGCATTATTTTATTCAATCAAACTCTTTTGCAAACATACCTAGCCTAAGATCAGTAGTTATATCAGTCATCTCAAGCCCTTAGTGATCATATTTTGCTGAGATTGACCCAGAGAGAGCCCTCTCCCGACCTAGTATGGCTAGCTACCAGGTTGAGCATGGTTTGATGTTGGCCCTGGATCCTACCTTTCTTAGCCTGAGGTAGATTTAGGCCCTAATAGTAGGAGCTTGGGGAGAAAGGTAGTTTATAGCAGAAATATCATGAATCACCTCTTCCAGGGTACTCATAAAAGGCTCACACGACATTATTGGGTGAAATGAATAAGCATGCACATTACGAACCAACCATCCATGAAGCAAAATTAGAAATAAAGTAAAAATTCAAGAGGATAAAGGGCACAATATTAAAGAAGGATAATGAGCTTGATGAATGGAGGATCAAGAGTGCAAGGAAAGTTGTCAAGCTTCTTAATACTAAGGAGCAGTTATAATACCTGATAGGGAAATGGAAGAAACATGATCTTTATTTTCTTTTAGCAAGAGAAAGGAGTGAGATGTACAGTAGCCTACTTTAGCAGTACATAAACAAGGCTTGCAACACATTGAGCTCACAATTGTAGGAGAGTAGAAGTTTAAGTAACAAGAAACCTTGCACATTATTACTTAGCTCACATAGAGGGAAGATTATGGATGGATGTTACAAGGAATAAGGAATCCAATCTTGCAAGTTATTGGAGCAGATGGTGGGATGCCAACTCAGAAGTCCGAACTATGGTGTAGTGGAATCTTAATTATAATCAGAGTAGTGCAACATCAACATGGTGGTTTGTTTCAAGGATTGTTGATCACTAGCGGGGTAGACATCTCTAGGAAGTCATGGAATCCAAAAGTGTTATGGTGGCAGTTGACATCTACTATGGAAAAATTTCCCAACTATTAGACAAGAGGGATATTATGAGTTGGTATCCTATCAAAGGGGAGGTTATGAGAGATTACTTCTAACCAAGGGGACAATGAAATTGGAGTGTTTGGGCTTAAGGAATGATATATTCCCTATTTTGATGTGGAATCTAGGTGGATTATCCCCTCGTATGGCAAGACTTGAACAAGAAAGGAAGCATAACTGGAAGATAGGAGGCATAAGGATTGATAGTATCCCATTGATGTAGCAGGAGTTTAGCAGAGCCTTCTTTAGATTCAATTCGGATCCAGGAATTATTCCTAACATATAGATTATGGATTCCATCTTAATGATGCAACATGGATTCTTCATATTCATTTGAGATCTTGGTATCAAGGTTAGAATTGTTTGGAGTCAAGCAATTTTGGAAAGGGAGGACTGTAATGTCCCTTTTTCTAAGCATTAAGAAAAAGAGACTAACTCAGCAGCCTAGTCATTCCCATAGGTTATCGATTAAAAAGTAATGTTGCAATAGATGGAAATTAATTAATTAAAAGTGACTAAGGAAAAAGAATATTATAAGTCACTTTAATAAAAGAAGAAAAAACGCATGGTATTCGAATGACCCATGGTATTCTGATAGTCCATGATTATTAAAGGATATGAGAGCTCACTCTTGAGGCATGAATTTGGGATTATTGTTTTGTGGTTGTTGATTTGATCTCTTAGAGTTTGTCTAGGTGAGAACCCACATCATGTAGAGGGTTAGTTTCAGTGCTGAGTGGTCCACCCTAGCTGATTTAGTGAGGAGGGTTTTGGTATTGAGAGATATCACCTAAAAACTAAAAGAGGAGGGATCAAATCTGATCCACTCATTGGGCTTAACATGGAGATCACGAGGAAAGTTCAATCAAATCTCTCACAGGGGCATAAAGTTGTAGGAGCTATTTTCAGTCATTCAAATATATTAATGTTGTTTTAACAGGTTATGATCCAAATTTGGCATGTAATATCATGTTCTAGTTAATAAAATAAGGCTGAGTTATATTCTTTGGATTTTTCTTGCTAAGTTTTTGCAAAAGTGCTATGGTGTTATTTAAATTTGCAGAAAAATTATTTGTGTAAATTTTTTGAAGAATTTTGTAGAGAAGATTTACTCAAAATTATAGAAATTAATTAAAAAGAATATTACAAGATGTCATGTGGATAATTGATTCATAGTTTTTCTACCATAATTTGTAGATACACTTGCAAAATTTATTCCATGATTTGTAAATATTTGTCCAATGATTTGGTTGGAAAACCACCCAAAATCAAAATCCTTGAAAACAATTCATACTTACGTAAATGACATTTTGCATACTTAGGTAAAGGACATATTTACCATCAATTACTACCCACCATAATTTAAGTTATTCACTGCATCAAAAAATGGATAGGAACTATGGTAGCCATATAAATCAACAATCCATAATAAGCATCTAAACTCTTACTTCACGATACATCTTTTTTTTAAAGGGGGGGCGGGCGCCGCAGAAGTAGCATTATATATTACATAATTTACATTTCTGTACAACCGATATTTTTACAATCGTTGCGTCACACTGACAGCAACCCAGAATAGTCAACATACGATGCATACAGCATCCGGCATGTAGGCGCGATTTGAGCCCGGGTGGGGAGGGCAATATTGCTCCGTACCAACCACCAGGGACACAACACGGATACAAACTTCACGATACATCTTACATTGCTAAAATTAAAAAAATCATAAAAACTAAATTATAACATTGTTTTTGTTGGCTAACCCACTTGGAATCGCATGGAACATAGCACTTCATTTTCAAGGGAATTCCCAATTTAACTACCTCCAATGTGGACAGCTAAATTATAGCTTTATTTTAAATTATTATTAATTATAAGAATAATTAATATATTAGTTAAACATATATGCATTTAAAAAAGCATGGAATGAGATTCTTAATCATTGAGATTTTCCCTTACCATGGAGATTCTTAATTTGTAAATGGGATTTGTTACAATACTAAGGGTCACTAGCATGGATTGTCAATACCACACACCCAAAAAATCATAGCTCACTTCATATGATATTTTTTTAATTAATCAATTTAATTAAAAGGGTAAGAAGGACATTACTACTTTGCAAATAAATCTCAACCATTGATTTCTGTATAGCATAAATATTCTAGAATATTCTATGTAAGTTAAATCCCTACCATCCACCTAATAATTATTGATAATTAAATTAAAATTCTAAAAGCACTACTTGAGTTACTGCCTACCATTATTTATGGGTTCCTTGGCACTTTAATGAAAGTCCTTGTGCATGAGTAAGCAATTAATATCTCCACTTCATATATCAAATTATTAGTCCTTGCAAAGGAAAAACTATAGCAATCGACAATTTATTAGTCACTAGTATTAGTTAAGCATTGACCAATGCAAATTATAATATTCAATTTTGAAAAAATAAAGAGGGAAAACAAAGTCACAAACTTTTCCACACCATGATTAACACAAACTCATTTTAGATTTCTAGAGTTTTTACAATATCCATTTCCCAACTCTGCAAAATTTCTATCAATTATAGTTGAAGCTCAAATTTGACAGACCCATCAAATAATTTTGAGTTAATTTTGAGTGAGAGCGTAATTTCTAACTTAAATGACAGAGGCTAACTACCCTACAACACATATTCTTTATCTAAATTATTCTTCTTTCTTAATCAAATTCAATGGTTAAAATTATTAAAAAATTATCAAATTTTATTCTTTATCTAAATTATTCTTCTTTCTTAATCAAATTCAATGGTTAAAATTATTAAAAAATTATCAAATTTAATGTTATGGAAATTTTATATATCTATATCTATTTAACTGTTTATTTATCTGTATAAACTTTTCATACTATTAAATTTAAAAATTATTAATAATTTTGAATTTAAACTTGATTAATTATAATTAAATGTAATTTAAATTGTTATTATAAAAACTTGTTATCATTTTTTTAAGCAAGTAAAGATCATTGTATCGCTAAAAATATACGACATAAAGTACATGCAGAGAGGAGCTACGAAGGTTGGTTATCAGACAAGAGGAAGTTTGCTTGGTGTCGAGGACTTGACAATTGTAAATGGACCATCTGCCCATGATGATGTTGGAGAAAAGCTCGACATTCGAAATTAAGTCGAGCTTCATTCACCTAGAGAAAATTGCCGGTGCATGCCCACCACTTGCAGTTGTCATTCATTTGAGGATTGAATTATGTCCTATCAAGGGATCACCCAAATCCGGGATCATTCTTATTTAAATTCAAAGCTTATTTTATAATATATTTATTCTTAATATTTTTATTAAGATATTATTTTATATTTGTAAAGGTTATACCATTTCATTGATAAAAATGAATTATATGTTATGTTCAACCCAAAAATCATGCAAACCCATCTACCTTAAAATTTAATAAGTCCTTTGAAATTGTTAAATTTAAGGTTAGTTATTTAATATATTGACCATGTATGTGAATTGAAATATCTATGATCATACTTCACAAACTTGAATAATATCTCTAGACTCTCTTTTGTCATTATCAATACCTTTTTTAAAGGAATTAATATTCATGAAGTTGGTATATTTCACAAATGTATGATGTCGATCTTCGTTGACTGGTAATCCTCTCTCGGAAGTTGGATTGGGTAATATGGCAGAAGTTGGCATGAATCTCGTCGGGAGATATGTGGGGATCATATTCTTCTTGTGAATCTTATTCGCTATATTTATAACTCGGGGATATATTTTTTAAACCAGATACATGTTCGATTCAGTTCCATTCTCAACATTTCTTTCTTGGTGGGGTTTAAGGGATTTTGGTGTTGGGAAAAATATTGAAAGGGGGTGAATCAATATTTTAAAAATCTTTAAAATTTTTTAATTTTTTATTCATATTTATGTATGCGACTTTAATTCAGTGAACCAATGTATGTACACAACTGTGATAAGGATAAGTAGTGTATATACATTTAACTAATTTTTCAACTAATTTATCATTTGTTTAACTTAAACTAGTCCATCGGGACTTCTTTAGACATTAATTAAACAGTAAACATGTGTAGTAAAAACATAATAAACCATCACACATAAGAAATACATCAACACACATGAACACCAGGATTTTTAGGTGGAAACCCAATGTGAGAGAAAACCACTGTTGCCATCATCGTTGTCTTCATTTTTATTATAATGAAAAAACTTCTTACAATCGTGTACTGGTGCAGACTCAGACTCATACCAACATGCAGGCACCCACATGCATAAGGCTACCACCTTCTCTCTTTTTTCAGCACCCACTGAAAGGGAGCTCCAGCCCCCTGATTTCATTTACCAACACACACTGGAAGGGACCTCCAACCCCCTGATCAGATTTACCAGCTACTATTGGAAGGAAGCTTCGATTTCCTCACCAAAGGCTCCAACCCTATACACTTTGGTGGACCACGTTTCATAATATTTCATACTGGATCCACCTGAACCAAAACATAAAAATTTGTAGGCCACGTTTCATTAAATTTTCATATTAGACCCACTACCATCATTTAAGCTCAATATCAAATAATAAAACTGAAACCAATTATCATATCAAATCACTTAATCACTGTACCAACTGAGACTCAAATCTATCTCAAACAACCATAGCAATTAGATCACTGTAAATCCATTCACCAGAATACCAATCCATAATTGTTCATCACAGAAACCACATTTGATCACTGCAAACCTTGATCAACCATATATCAAAATATATACGCTATTGTTCTTAAGCATATCCACATATATACGTTCTTTTCATAAAGCATACCCGCATACATATCTCAAAACACTGAACCCTCAACTGAATTCCTGTCATACTAAAATACTCATTGAATCAGTTACAGAACCAATCACAGATCTCTGAACCACATATAGATATCAACGTCATTACTATTCAACAACTCATTCCACAAATCATTCAACCTCAACCATCATTGTTAAACCCATATCATCATGAAAGACTTCATTGACAGACAACAACAAACACAACAAAACTGATCAAGCTGATAAGACATCATATTCAGCAAAACCCTATCATATGTACGCGACCCTTACAAAATAATTTTGCATATGCACGTGCCTTTCATATTTGATACCCGCATACAGATTTATCCATACTGCATAATCGATACGTTAATACTCAGAATCTGATCTGCGTATGTACGCGCCTTTTCTGAAACAAACCTATGTACAAATATGTAATTATTGACCCATACTTTCGTTACACAATAGAACTTCAGTCAAACCCATACACAGTAATAAAAACACGTAAAAAAATTATCATCATAAATCAAACCAACCCATAAGCAGATTGTTCAATGTGTATTTATTTCAAATCTATTGGATCAGATCCATCATCATACTCTCGGTGTATGCTTATTTCTGATCAAACTATTCACTAATAACCCATAACTTGCACACACAACACTTTCATCTCCATCTCCTTATATAGCTTAGGCCTTAACCAATATCTTAGGTCAAGCCCTTAGTAATGTCAATGGTATTCCTCAACGGGATCAAATATTTGTTTCCGCACTCATCACTATGGACCAATACCATGGTAAAGACCCCTGGTATTTAGAATACCATGGTGTGGAAACTGTACATGACTTTTCTTCACCATACCTGCATGTGTACGCGACTTTTTTTCATAGAACCCGTGTGTATTTCTCAAAATATCACCTTCATCATTCTTCTCTCTCTGGATTACCATGCCTTTATCCAAACTCTCTGTCACATGTGTACTAGCTAGTAAAACCATTATGTTATCATCGTGTTGACAAACTTCATCAAGTAGGTTTCCATCAAGAACAACACATACACATCCTGTTACAAGTAGGTTTCCATCAAGGACAACGCATTAGTCATAATGCCAACAATCTCCCCTTTTGGACTTGATGGCAACCACTTTGGTGTTTGGTCACCACAACTTGTAAATACCAGTAAAACACATCAAGCTAAGAACCAAGCTTTTCAAACACCAAGTTACTCTCCCCCTTTGAGATCAAGGGCAAAGGGTTGACCAGTGTTGAATGAAGGCTTCTCTTCCTTTATTGAAATGAGTGTTGTAGATCTGATCTGTTAAGTATGAACACTAAATACCGACCATGCTCCCCTTGAGTACATGCTGAATTTTTTGAAGATATACAAAGAAGTACATGACTCCATGACTCAACCATACATGACCTTTCCTATTACCATTGACTCATACTTACATTGATCACCCAACACAGTGGAGTTACATATTTGACTCAAAATTACATCACGTGCCCAAAATGATGGGATTACATGTCTTGACCACAATAGTCCGTACATGATTGAATTTTACAATGATTTATAACATAGGCCTTTACATGATCTTTACATCAAGAGACATATATGGCATTTATAACCAAAACCAAAGATTCTATCATGAGGAAACAAGACCAAGATAGTCTTTAGAAACCATCATATACTATGTAGGATCTGCACCATAGATAGCAACAACAATAACTCATCATCAATATGCAAGATAAGACAATGTAGCTTCAATATCATCAACCTATGACCAAGTATGCAACATCAACAACATAAGTGAGAACCAAGCATATCATCATAAAGTAAGATAGGGAAGTGTAGCATCATTCTTCAACATCATCAAAATATGCCATGTTTCCAAGTATCATCCAGCAGATGTAGTAGTAGTATATCAATAACCATGTCTTTATGAAACCTGCAACAACATCATTCTCTTGGCCCATTATCTTCATACAAGAAGAATTGTCACATCAAAAACCATTTCACCAATATGCAACTCAAGTAGTCATCCATAAGATCCCTTTCTGCAATATGTATGAACTCATCATCATCATCAACCAATCATAAGACTGTGAAATCAACCCATCTCCTTGATCTCATATCAACAAGATCAACATTCTCTTTTCATGTCATATGTATCATCATATACATGCATCACAAATTTGATCAGCAACATTATTGACATTTTATATGCATCTCTTCAAGCAACATATAAGCATCATCCATATTTCACCATAAGCAACTTATGCAAAATGACAACAGAAACATGTAGTTATCATTCAAAACTTCAACAATCATGTGTGTCTTTAGCAACATTACCAATATACTTATCATGAACACCATTATTCAACAAGGAATACTAAAGAAATCATAATGCCAACAATGCATTATTAGAAGCATAGAAAATGCTCCCCCTGAACCTGTGCCAATTGTTCATTGTAAGATCTTATCATATCAGTTCATTAAAGCATCTCCATCAATCAATAAATCCGTCAAAGCATCAATTCCATATTGCAACAATTCATAAACCATCATTAGCCAATACCACTTCTAAGTAACATCCACAGAATGTAACCATCAAAATTAGAACAAGAAAGCCAAATAATAATTGTTTGAAGCATATCATAGCCTTTCCCTGAGTTTGTCCTATCATTTCTTCATCATAGGAACACATACGTGACTGCTTGTATTAGAACTCACATATATATGCGAATTTCCTTTAGAGTATTCGCGTACATAAAGTAAAATGCTGAAATTTCATAACCACATCTCCCCTTGAGCCTGTACTATATGTTTATGTTCACTGTTACTACATCAGATACACTGTCAGTAATATAAGAAACATTGTTACACAAAATATTGTCACCATGACTATTTGCAGTCAGTATGGGTCTATCATCATTCATAATGTCCTCTTTAGCAAGTCTCAAACCTCAGCTCTTCATGTCAAGCTTTGAAAGTGAGAGAAAGTCCTTAAAAATCAATAAAGCTCTGGTTCCGCACTTTCTCTTACTGTTACCTGCGGTCCCGCACCCCATGGTCATGTTACCTGCGGACCTGCCCGCTCTGTCTCTAAAGGAGTGGGTGCGGACCCCTGTGAAAGTCAAAAAGGCACAAGTTTATTCTTAAAAACTCACTTGTGGTTAATTTTGGATGATTCTAGAAGGAATCTTGACGTGGATGGTTCGCTCCTAGGTGATTCATGCATCCCAAAACTAAAGGAGCTAATCCCTTGATGAGAGGAGCTTATCCCTTTGAAGGAGGGCTTTATCCCTTTGAAGGTGGACCTAGTAACTTCCCTCCATCTATAAATTAAGGCATTGGGCTGGTTGCTGCGGAGGTTAGAAGCTAAACATTTTTTAGGGTAAATGCTGTTGGAATTGAGACTTCCTAGTTAAGCTTGAGAGGAGAGATTACATACCTTTTGGCTTCATTGGGAAGAGAGTGAAACTTGTCAAAGTAGATGAGATTCTTGTTGGACCTTGGGAGGAGCTTGTACAGCATCAAGGCACCACGGTTGTAAAGTTCTTCTTTGATTAAAGTTAATACAATCAGATTCATTTTTCTCAACAAATTGTCTTATGTGATTTGTTTCATGAATTCCTTGATCATCATGATAAATATGCTTTATTATATTGGCTTTGCAGGTGTTATTTAATATGTGTGCTTGTTTGTGTTTGCAGATTCTTTACAAGGGAGCTCATTTGGATCAACGGAGCGTGGCTTCCACAAACTTGCACTGGACCCAAGGTAGGCCTAAAACACTTGTTTGCCTTTATCTATAAATTGCATATTTAGAGAAAGATAGAATTTGTTTGGTTTACTTGTCACTAGATATCATTAGATACTAGGGAGGTCGGTCTTGTCCGCAAGAACGACTTATCCGACCGACAAAATGGCGACCATACTGGGGACTTGAATTTTTTATTTTTCCTTTTCTTTTACTTTGACTTGAGAAACTGTGTCTTTGTTTCTGTTTTTGGCTTAATGTGTGTGGGATTGGGTAGGTTTAGTAGATCTTGAATTATTATTTTTTTCATACTTTTGCGAGAGGACCACACCCTCTGCTTGTAACATAGTGCGGACATACCTGCACTTTTGCTTTACACACAGAGCGATACCACACCTGGGTAAACTGGGGGCCTGCGGACCCTGTCAAAATTTTGAAAAACTTGAAATTTTCTCATTCAGTTAGCTTAGGATTTGTTTAGGTGTTTTTAGCCTCTGCCTAGACCTGCACGTGACTTGTCAGGAACTTTTCTTAGGTTAATTCCATTAGCATTAGGGTTTTAGGTGAAATTCCTAGAAGTTTTGTGTGCCGGGCTTGATTTTCATTTTGGTCTTGTAGTAACTCAGAAGCTTAGAAGCCTTAGAAACCTCAGATCACCTTGGTTTTTGCTAGCCTTCTTATGAGTTTGACCATTTTGTAAAATCTGCCTTTGTTGAGGAATCCATCTTGTTTTTCTCTTTGCGAAACTTTGAAAGAAATTGTGTTGAAAGTTTTGGATTTCATTTTTAGAAAAGAAAACAAAAATTGGTTGTTTTTTGACTGATTTGTGATTCTGGTCAAATTAGTCCTTAGTTTGTTCATAACTAAGTAAAACATCCTTGAAAAGAAATATTGTAAGCTTTTACTTCAATTAGTTTTTTAGAATTTATAGATCTCAAGATTAGATTTTTCCATCGTTTTGAGTGTTTTATAAAAATAAAAAAAATCTCTTTTGAAAAAGTTTGTTTTAGTAGTATTTGAGTGTTTGAAAAGAAAGGGAAATTTTCATGAACATAACTAGTTGTCTCATTTTTTAGTGTATTGGAAAAGACAAAAAGCTCTTCTTTTGATTTTTTTGTTAAGGAAATATTTGTTTTTACAAGTATTTGCATTCTCAACTCTTTCTTAGCTAGAAATTCATTGAAGAAAAAGGATTTCTTTTCATCTTAAGTGCATTTTTAGTGATTTGGAGTCGAGTCTTCACACCATAAGTTTCATCTCCGCACCTTTTGACTTAAGAAAAACCAATAAAAATAACGCTTAAAGTAAAATCTATCTAGTAATTTTTTTATTTCTAGGGCTCTTTATCACCAACATAGGTTAGGCTAGTATCTCGGAGTAGGGAGTAATTAACTCTCCAAGATAGTAAAACAAACAAGTAGCTGTATCTTGCGGTAGGAGATAAATTCCAATGGTTACATCTATGCTTTGGGAAGCTCCTCTTATAGGAGTCAAGCACAAGATCGTGTCCGAACCAGTGGGGTAATCAATCCTTCCTCATTGGGAACGATACTAGATATACACGTATTAAAAATGGTAAACCTCAGATTAACCATTGTCGAGGAGCGTGGGGTCACTTGTTGGTAAACCTTGGATTATGTCAAGGAGCCTTCAAGGGGATTGAGCTTGCTACTCTGCCCTTGCATGTCTATCGGATCACAGACTGTTCCCCCAGGTATATTTATTTCCATTGGTAACCATAGTGACCATATTCTATAGGATTCTTTCCTAAGGTGATGGTGGAGGGAAGATCCCACTGTACCTGGAGCAGACGTCAGCTAGACTCACTTGGATTTTCTTGGGGGTTCTCTTCACTCGAGACGGTTTAGTGGAGAAACTTGTGCCAGTCTATTCATTAAGCAGGTTGTCGGGGTAACTGTTTCAACTGCCATTTCTGTATTGAATTCTACGACGTTGGATTTCATCACCAACTAGTGTTTTCGGTATGGAAAGTTACTGTTTGTGTGTGGTTTGACCTCCTAGATTCTTTAGGCGTGTGATTCAAAATTGTTTGGTTCTTTAGAGGCTTTAGGTGGTTTTCATTGAGATTTTTCTTTGTTTGCGTGTGAAGTAGTTAAAATATTTAATCGTGGCTGAATTACCGAGGAAGTCTCGTAGACTTCGGGGCAAACCTCTTGAGTTTTCACCGAGCCAGCTTGAAGGGCTACGAGCCCTTGTAACTCCTAGTGACAGTAGAGTTGGGTCACCTGAAGAAGGAGAGTCTTCATTGGTTGTACATCCTGATTATCAAGCTCTAGTAGCATATTATAATCCACAATCTATTTCATTTTCCAAAGTTACTGGTAGTTTTTCATCTACTAGTGATTTAGCTGAGGAACCTGAAATATCTGAACATGAAACTGAACCTGCTGCTACTCTAACATCAGGATTTGCCTCTCCAACTTCCAGTGGTCCTGGTTCACCCAGGGTAGAAAGAGTCATTACCCAAAATCTTCCTTCTGGACTTATTGATATTGAAGAACTTGTTACTCCGGAAGAAGGTATCCCTATCCCTGAAAATCAACCAGCTATAGAACTTAGGGAGTGTGAATCGATCTTTTACAGTCCACCTAGGAGGGACGCTTGGTATCTTTCATTGACCAATTTTTTGAAAAACCCGGGACTAAGTTTTTCACCACCTCGCATTCCTTTTCACCCAACACCTAGGGGTTATTATCCTCCGTTAAATATGTCAAGACAGTCGTCCATGTTTTCTCAATCTCCAGAAACTTTTCTATACGGCGGTCCTTATGTTCCCTCTGGGTATCAGTCACTTACTGGTACTTTTTCGGGAGCATCTCCTCAACCTATTGAACAAGGGTTATTAACTGGTAATAACGGAACTAAGCCGTTAAGTGTAGAAGATATTCTTATGATGTCAGGTACTATTCCTAATCCGCAACCTCAAGGTGGCCAATTACCGCCTGGGGGGCAGCCTCAAGGTCCTCAATTATCGCCTGGGGGGCAACCTCAAGGTACCCAATTACCGCCTGGGGGGCAACCTCAAGGACAATACATTCCTCAAGGTCAACCCCAGACTCAGTATGTACCTCAAGGTCAACCCCAGTATCAATATGTACCTCAAGGTCAACCCCAGTATCAGTACGTGCCTCAAGGTTATCAACCTCAAGGTCAGTACCCAACCCAAGGTTTCCAACCACCTTCCAGTCAATCATTTGTCCAAGGAGCTGGAAATGTACCTTTGAATTATCAACCCTACCCTCAACCCGGTTATGGTCCTCAATATTCTCAACCTGCTATGGGTCCGTACCCCGGAATGAATTTAGTGTGGGATCCATCTCAATCTCAACAGATCTTGCAACCGAATGTGCAGTTGTCATCTCAAACTGGACAACCTTTGGTTTCTGGTTCACCCCAGCAACCTGTCCAGTCTACTATTCAAACTTCTGCACCTTCTGTAGTTTCTCAGCCTGGGCCTAGTACGCCTCGTACTCCGCCTCAAACGACTGCTGCAACATCTGTTCACTCTACCCCACCTACTTCTGGAGTATCGACAACTCCGGTTTCTAATGTTCCTGTATCAACTCCTCAAGCATCTTTACCTCAGTCTGGATCCACAATTCAAACTTTGGTTCAAATGCCTGTAGGACAACCTGGTCTAAGTACGGTTGTCACAAGTCAACCTCAATTTACTTATCAACCGTACCAGGGACAGTACCAATTCGGTCTTGTTGTGCAGTAGCCAGTCTATCAGTATCAACCGTACCCTAGATATACATATCAACAACCTCAACAACCCTAGTATGGTCCGGTTAATCCTAGTTTTCCGGGAGGATATAATATCCCAAATGCTTATCCTGGATATCCTCCTCCTGGGGCTGGTCTCATGACCCAGGGTTTCAAGGACCCTAATCGTCAGTTACCGTTCATTGCAACTTTGGACTTGCCTGACTTGTTGCACCTTACGAACGATCCAATTAACTATCTTCCGTTTTGGCCGCCAATGCCGAATAAGTTGCCTAGTGATATTCCTAAGTTTGAAGGCAAATCAGGAGAGGACCCGTCGAACCATGTGATGACTTATCACCTCTGGTGTGCATCTAACTCCATTTCAGATGATTCAATCCATTTAAGGCTTTTCCAATGCACTCTAATTGGTCTTGCGGCCAAGTGGTACATTGAGTTACCGCGAGCCACTTTTTATAACTTTAGTCAGTTAGCTACTTCGTTTTTAACTCATTTTCAGTTGCCAGTCAGATATGACAATGGCACGGAATTATTAACTTCATTAAAACAGTCAACGTCCACTTACATTTCAGATCACATTCATGAATGGAGACGTCGACAGCATTTAGTGAAAGTTTTTATTCCGGATCAGATCTTAGCTGAATGGTTTGTCAAATCTTTATTATCGAAAATCACTGAGGATGTAGCTAAGGCAGGAGTCGTTACTGAAGAGCAAGTAATTGCTCAAGCTTAGTACCTTGACTTAGTTTATACGCAGTCAGGTACGTTACACGAGAAAATCCCCGACCTTCCTAAACAAAATCAAATAACTGCAGCTCCTTCAGGGTCTCATGCCGTTGATGATATGATTGGTACGGTTAATACCAAAAGTAAGAAGAAATCTTCCAAGAACTCTTCTCCTATCATAACTTTACCAGATTCCCCGACAGGAGATTCTTCCGGGGAAATTTCCGCCGATATTCATGTTGTAGAGTCATCTACAGCCAAATCAAAATTCGGCGGTAAAAGGAACGGGAAGAAGAAAAATAAAACAGATAAAAATTCGAAAGAGAAACCAGAAAAAATGGAATCTACTGATGAGAAACGCAAACCTCGTTATCCTTGTCTCATTTGTGATGAAGAGCATTTTACAAGAGATTGCCCTCATCGCGCTGAGGTTGTGAAAATTGTCAAAGGTTCCCAAATGCCTGTTGTTTTGAAGGATCCTTTTCCTAGTCAAGACAGTAAGATGATAGGTTCTTCCTCAAATGCCTCAGAAGAACCCATAATGATGATGTCCCATGTTAGGATTGCGACACGATTGCAAGATTATGGAAGTAAAAGTCCTGTTGGTGGTAAGGAAGCAGAATCTTCTAATTCGAACCCATCAACTTCAACTCCCGGTTCTGATCCACTACAAATCGAGAAACCTAACCCAGACTTAGTAAGCAAACCGCCCGCTAAAGGTATACTTCGAAAGTCAGCTTTCAATCCACATGCGAGAGCGGCTCAGAACTATAACATTGTTGAAGATTTGGCTATTTCACCTTCAGCAATGTCGGCTTTGGAAGTGTTGCAATCATGTCCAGCACAACGTAAATTGCTATTGTCGGCTATAGGAGTTGTTGACATTCAGGGCTCGAACCTTATAATTTTCGATCTAGAAAATAGTACACCTCGCTTACCTCATCAAATGGCTTTCCGGATTCCAGTGTTAGTGAAAAATAGACCTTGTTATATGACTGTAATTGATGAGGGAGCCTCAACGTGTATTATGTCGATCCAGTGTTGGAGATCGCTGGTTCTCCTACACTTAATCAATCTCCAATGATTCTAAAGGCCTTCGATGGCCGTGGGTTCCATCCTTTTGGCATTCTACAGGATTTACCTATAGGGGCAGAAGGCAAAACTGTTAATCTAGATGTGGAGGTGGTTGATGCCCCTCTAGATTACAACCTTCTCTTGGGTCGTAGTTGGTCTTATGCTATGACAGTTGTTGTTTCATCGGTCTTTCGGCTTATAAAGTTCCCTCATAATGGAAAGATCGTAACTATAGACCAGCTAACTTACTTTTCATCCGACCTAGCCTCTTCTGAAAGTATCCAGCATGTCGGCAAAACAACTATCCCTTATAAGGATGTTGGAGTAGGACTAGTTAAAGATTCTGGTTTACTAGGAACTTTTCCTTTTCCTCCTATCAACGCATCATCTTCTACTGCAACCATTCATATGATTTCATCAGACACTATTGTTTATGATGATCCTTGGATCGTACCTTCCGAATCTGAGATAGATTCATTTGGTGATGTTATGCCTTTGAGTCCATATGAAATTGCGTATTAGGCCGTGCAGTCGTTTTCCGACCCTTCTTCAACCGAAATTGACTTAATGAATGTGGTCCATGAAGAATCACTTTCAACATCAAACTCAGATTCAACAACGTTTTCCAAACTTGTTCACACTGATGAGAAAATTCATGAAATCCTGTGTGTTGAAGATTTACCATGGGAAGATCTTCATCATAGATCTTCGTTTTTACCTGAGATTGATCGCTTTGAAAATGATTTTTCATCTATTTTTACAACTGATTATGTCAAGGAACCTCAGAATCTAATGAAAAATCCTGATTCTGAGTTAAATTTGGGAAACATTTCTCAAATTATTCCTTTTGATAAACATTCATATAGGTGCCTCTTGTACGGAAGATGATATTCAAACATATAAGGCCCTATTTCAAGAATTCGGCGACGTGTTTGCCTGGTCATATGAGGAAATGCCAGGAATTAACCCAGCAATTGTTGTTCATGAAATCAAAACTTACCCGGATGCTAAACCCGTCCGGCAACGTTTGCGTTAGATCCACCCGCGAAAAGCTGCTGCTATTAAAGCAGAAGTTGAAAAATTACTTAAAGCAGGTTTCATTTATCCAATTCCGTTAACGGATTGGGTATCAAATATTGTTCGTGTTAACAAAAAGCAAGGAACAATAAGAATATGTATCGATTATAGGGATATTAATCGAGCCTGTCCAAAAGACAATTACCCAACTCCCTATATCGATCAAATCATTGATGATTGTGCCAGAAGTGAAATATTCTCCTTCATAGATGGTTTTTCTGGATACAATCAAATAAATATTCTACCTACTGATCAACCAAAAACGGCTTTCATTTGTCCATGGGGGACATTTTCTTATTGCAAATTACCTTTTGGGCTTACGAACGCCGGGGCAACTTTTCAAAGAGCCATGTCTTACGCGTTTCATGACATCAAGCACATTGTGCAACCCTATCTCGATGATTTACCTGCTCATTCATTACATCGCGTTGATCATCCCATCCATTTACGAGCAATCTTTATGAGGTGTAGGCATTATCGAATTAGGTTGAATCCACACAAGTGTTTTTTCTGTATAGAAACGGGTCGGTTACTGGGGTTTGTTGTTTCGAAAGCCGACATTCGCGTCGATCCCTCGAAGGTTGAAGCTATTGTCAAAGTGCCTCCTCCTTCGAGTCTTCGCCAACTCCAAAGTTTGCAAGGGAAAGAAAACTTTTTACGTCGATTCATTCCTAACTACGCCAAGATCACAAAGGGTTTTACCCGGTTGTTGAAACAGAATACTCCATTCTTTTGGGATGAGATAGCTGACAAATATTTTGATGCACTAAAACATGCGTTGACCCATGCATCATTATTGCATCCTCCCAACTACAACTAGGACTACTTCTTATATCTCGCCGCCTCCCATTCCACCATTGGAATGGTGTTAGTTCAGGAAAATGAATTCGGTAGTGAACATGTGATATATTACCTTAGTTGAACCTTAAATCCAACTGAGCTAAAATATTCACATGCGGAGAAATTGGCATTGGCAGCTGTTCAAGTTGTCCAACGTTTTTGTCATTACATTCTACTACGCAAAACTACAGTAATTTCCGATTGCAACCCTATGATCTATATTTTGACAAAACAATTGCTAGGGGGCAAGTACTCCAAATGGATTGTGATCCTGCAGGAGTTTGACTTAGAATTTGAAAAGTCTAAGTCAAAGAAATCTTTAGTTTTTGCGGAGTTGATGTGTGACTTCCCGCGTGCTGACACGGAAACAGTGGCGGAGGAGCCCATTGTGGACGAATCCTTGTTTCTAATCAGCACTTTAGATCCATGGTATGGAGATATCATCGTTTATCTCCAGACCCAATCCTTTCGGCCAGAAATTTCAAGATCAGAACATCGGAAAATACGATTCCAGTCCCAACAATTCAAAATTATTGGAGATACACTTTATCGTCGTGGGACAGACTCTGTTTTCCGACGTTGTTTAACTCATGAGGAAGCTGAAAGGGTTCTAAATGATTGTCACTCTAGAGCATGTGGTGGTCATATGTCTGGGTTTGCCACAGCCCAAAAGATATTGCACGCTGGCTATTTCTGGCCGTCTTTGTTTAAAGACTGTATTAACGCGATCCGAAAATGCCACAATTTCCAAATTTTTTATCGAAAGATGCGCGCTCCACTTGCTCCTCTCCACCCTATAATTTTCGTCGGTCCTTTTGCGAAATGGGGTATCGATTTTATTACATGTAACCCTCACTCGGCCGGGGGGCATGCGTATATCATCCTTGCGGTAGATTATTTTACCAAATGGGGCGAGGCGATGCCTACATTTGAGGCAGACAGCAAAACTGCTGCGATTTTCGTGTTCAATCATATAATTGCTAGGTTTGGTGTTCCACAAGCAATTATCACTGATCATGGGCATCATTTTCAAAATATTATGATGACTGAACTTACAGACCAACTTGGCTTGCGTCACGATAGTTCAACTCCATATTATCCACAGGCTAATGGTTTGGTTGAAGCCATCAACAAAGTTCTAGTTATCATGATCCGACGAATCATTGGGATTCATAGGTCGAATTGGCATAACATGCTATTTTTAGTGCTTTGGGCGTATCGAACCTCAGTAAAAACGTTAACCGGTTTCACTCCTTTCCAACTAGTTTATGGTCTGGAAGTTGTGTTACCCATTGAATGCGAAATCTCGTCATTGCAAATGGCCATCGAATTACTTCCAGCCACTTCCGAAGAGGAAAAACATTTGTTGTACTTGGCTCAGCTAGATGAGAATCGACGTGATGCTGCATTAGCAATCGAAACTCATGCCAAACGTATTAAAGCTCAGTATGATCGAAATGTTACCCCTCGTAATTTTTCGGAAGGAGACCTAGTCTTATTGTACGATCAAGCAAATGATAAATTAGGCGCTGGAAAATTCGTACCCATGTGGCATGGTCCTTATGTTGTTAAGTGAAAGCTGGCAAAAGGGGCCTATGAATTGGTAGACTTTGACGGGGTCTCTTTAGGTAAACCCAGAAATGGTCTTTACCTGAAGAGGTATTATGCTTAAATCTGGGTGTGGAGATTTTTAGTTAGGTTAGTTTTCTTTCTAGCTGGTGTGTTTTAGATTAAAAAGTGTGCTTAGCTTAGAGAGTGTTTTTTGTCATTATTCCTGCTTATCTTGATTTTACTCTTGATATTGCAGATGTCGATGCCTCTCCAAACATACATTGGTTTTGCTGATGGTGCTTGTCGTAATACACGGAACATTTCTTCCGCAGCTTGGGTTATCTATTCACCCTCTAACGAGTTGGTATCTATGCATGGGGTAAGCCTCGGTCAAACAACGAACAACATTGCCGAGTATAGTGCAGTGATTGAGTTATTATCTGAATCTATCTCATTTGGGATTCGAAGTTTGATAGTGAGGTTAGATTCTGAACTCGTTGTATTACAGCTTAATAGAGTATATGCCATTAGAAATCCAGTGTTATTGAGATTATTTTTTAGAGTTCATCTCTTGGAACATGAATTTGACTATATTGAATACAGCATATTCCAAGATATTTAAATACATTAGCAGATGCAATTTCTTCTCGAATTTTAAGTAGACATTTGCAATAATCATACAAGTAAATTTAAAAACGTTCCATAACATGTTTTACAAGATAAGCCAGTAATAGTGATATAGTATAGCATAGAAGTGTGTCAAATATACATTGTCTTCTAGGTTGAAAAACACCTTATGATCGACAAAAATGATAGTACAAAAAGCAAAAAAATGTCATATGAGTCTACAACAGGCGATCATCCTATCACTGGTGATGATCATGATAAGAAACCATTGTACGGGCCACCCTACAAAGGAACCCCCTGAAAGGTCCTGGGACCCCAATCACATAGCACTGTAGCCTAAGAGGAATGTCATCTATGCTGGTCTCCAGAATGTCTGCTGTCAAATGCTCTAGATGACTCTCCAATTCGGCCAAGGTCTCTGTAGATTCATCCTGTGGGGTTGGTGCTGCTGCAGCTGCCTGTTTCCTCTCATAAGGTCGGAGAGTGGCTGGTCGTCGTGGACCTACATCTGCATTTGAAACTTTTACTATCAATTTTGGGACGAGATAAAAAAAATAAAAAATAAAAAATAAAAAAAATTAAATTAGAAAATGTTGAAAATGATTTTACCTGAGTCATCTCATTGCTCTCCTGGTGGAAGAGCCATGTCTGGGTCACCACGATAATCTACCCCAACATAAGGCAAGTCCTGAATAGCAAAAACTTGGTTCTCCAACCAATGAAAATACTCAGGAGTGAATCAAACAACTTTTGTTCCCTCCTCAGGATGACAGGCCATAACTGCAACCCAACGCATCAGTTTGGGCTCTCAGGGAAGTCCAGCTCCAACGGTAAGATGTTGTGGGACCAACATTGGGACCCTCTCCAGACCAAATCTCACAACTAAAGCACCATATCCAAAGGTCTTCAGTTGTTCGTTCTTTGCTGTAGTCAGTTGGCCTTTTATATTAGCCAACACAGCCTCGCACCAGTTGAAGATGGTGCCTCGAAAGCAGTCTACTGCCATCCACATTTGGGATCTAGTGGCTACATGTAGTGTTGCGCTTCCACAGAGCCTGGTAATAGTAAATGCAATCACTTTGAGCTCAGGATGGGATATGGTTTTGATATCTATCCCTTTATCTCTAGTTTGGTCATTACAGAACTCTAGCCGGAGGCTATCGACAGACTGGCCACCTGGCCTAGTCCCGAATAGAGTCAAATGTTCACCTCTTTTAGGCAAACCAGGCAAAAATTAAATGTCTTCTGGCTCCATTTCGAGCTGGTGGTCACGAATAAAGAAGCACTAGTCCTGTATATTCCATCTGTCTACCAGCCACTGCAAAAAGTCCACCTGGGCCCTCATGCCAGGTATGGCCCAGAATTTGTATAAACCGCATGCCTTCAATGCATCAATCGAAGGTTGATGATTAATCGTGGCGAGATCCACATCCTCGTGCTCCCGTTCCCGCCAATCAAGCATGATGTATACCCTACATTCAATAAAAAGGCGGATTAGAATATTTAAAATCAAAATTTTTGGATGGAATTTGAAAAATTTAGGTTTAAAAACCTTTGTTGCGGGGACCGCACCTCTATGTTAGAGACAGTGCATAGGTCTGCACTCTGCCTTCACGGCAGGTGCGGACCCCTGACTTTTTTTCTTTTAAGAAAAAGTCAGGGTCCGCAGGTTTCCTATGCTATGCCTGTAGAAAGAATAGCAGGAAAAATAGGAGAAGAAAACACAACAGAATGACCAAGAGATACGAAACTGAATTTGGATCGGACTTTATTAAACAATGATTCTCCATCATACATTTCATGAGCATTCGATAGTTTTATGTCACCAACTACTGTTATATAACTAACTATTCGGTATACAACCGTCTATTTACAATTTTACCTAATTCGTTGTCAAACTAACAAACTCCACCTTGACAACAATTTTCCCATTCATCATCTTTCATGCAAGCCAAGAGAAGCTAAACACCACCGCAGCTTCTCTACTGTAACTGGCTTTGTGAATATGTCTTCACAATTTTCTCGTGTATGGACCTTTTTAAGAGCTACTTTTCCGCCATCAATCACATGTCTCAGAAAATGATACCTTACATCAATGTGCTTGGTTCTGCTGTGATAGGCAGGGTTTGTAGCCAAGTGAATAGCGCTTTGACTGTCACAAAGTACATTCACTTTCTCTTGCGTCCTTCCAATCTCATCGAGCAGACCCTTTAACCAGATTGCTTCTTTACTGGCATCTGAAGCAGCTATATATTCAGCTTCAGTAGTGGACAACGCAACTGTTTCTTGAAGCTTTGAAATCCAACTAATTGCTCCACCTACAAGAGTAAAGACATAACCTGTAGTAGATCTTCTTTTGTCCAAATCACCTGCATAGTCAGCATCTACATATCCGCAGACTGATCCTTCACTACCACTAAAGACGATGCAATGGTCACTTGTGCCTCTTAGATATCGAAGCACCCATTTCACTGCTTGCCAATGTTCTTTACCTGGATTTTCCATGAACCTGCTGACAACTCCAACTGCATGTGAAATGTCAGGTCTTGTAGATACCATCGCATACATTAAGTTGCCTACAGCGTTTGCATATGGTACATGAGACATATACTGCTTTTCTTCATCAGCTCTAGGACTCAAAACCGAAGAAAGCTTAAAATGGGAAGCTAAAGGAACATTAACAGGTTTCACATTATTCATAGAGAACTTTTCAAGTACCTTCTCCACATACTTCTGCTGTGACAACCAAAGCTTACCATTTTTCCTGTCTCTGTGTATCTCCATGCCCAAGATATGTTTTGCTGCCCCAAGATCCTTCATATCAAACGTCCTAGAGAGTTGAGCCTTTAACCTGTTGATCTCTTCCATGCTTTTGCTTGCAATAAGCATATCATCAACATACAAAGCTAAGATAATGAACATGTCATTGAAACTTTTGAAGTACACACAATGATCATACTCACTTCTTATAAAGTTCTGGCTCACCATGAAGGAATCAAACTTCTTGTACCATTGTCTAGGAGACTGCCTCAGACCATACAATGATTTCCTAAGCTTGCAAACTAATCTTCTGCTGCGACCTCGTACAAAACCTTCTGGTTGTTCCATATATATCTCTTCATTCAAATCACCATGTAGAAAAGTTGTTTTAACATCTAACTGTTCTAACTCAAGATTAAGCAACGCAGTTAGTGCCAACACAGTACGTATAGAAACAAGTTTTACAACTGGAGAAAAAATCTCATGAAAGTCTATACCTTCAACCTGAGAATACCCTTTTGCTACCAGTCGCGCCTTATACCTTTCAATACTACCATCAACTTTCCGTTTCAACTTGAAGACCCATTTACATCCAACAACACTTCTCCCTTCAGGAAGCTCTACAAGATCCCAGGTATTGTTTTTGGCTAAGGAGTCCATTTCTTCTTCCATAGCCATTTTCCATTTCTCGCTATCTGTATCATCTACTGCTTCCTGATAACAAGAAGGTTCCCCATCTTCAGTAACCAAAGCAACAGATGAAGCAGAATCTTCATACCTTTTGGGAGTTTTCCTTTCCCTTGTAGACCTTCTCAGAGCGACTGGTTGCTGACTGGTTCAGAAACTTGCACTGGTTCAGAAGCTTCAATAGCTCCCTGGTTGAGGGGAAAGTACCCCTAGGGTCCTTTGGGTTAAGACTCTACCAGACTGAAAATTGCTTATTCAAAGAAACACACACACAGCCAATATCTTTACTGTAAGCAAATTCTAATGTTGAGGGTACGTACCTAAGGTCCTACGTTCAAGAAGGCCTTTAGGGTCCAAACCCTTCTTGGAGTTCCCCTCTTCTCCTTTGACCTGTAAAACAAACAAATCAAAGAACACAACAGTACATGGACAAATACTTATACATAAACCATCTTCATGCTATAAATTTAGTTATAAAAATCTTTAAGTAACTACTTGCATAAGAATTCAAAACATGAATCTCATAAGCACAAAGAAAGATTGTTTCGGGAACCAAGACGTGTTTCTTTATATAAAGGCAAGTAAAGTACATATAACGGAAAGATTTCACCTGAAACACCTTCAGCAGGCTCCAAGCAAAGCTTCCTCCCGGATTCGTTCCAGCCTCAAGCCTCCAACAAGAGCTCCTTCCAAGTCTTACTCAATGGTGATATAAAGGATGAGTGATCACCAATACACATGGAAACAAGGGTTTCCTATGCAAAGCGGGGGAAGTGCAGAATGCACCAAGGACTTCAGACCTGGTCTAAGGGAAAAATCTCAGCATAATAATCTTGCTCTCTTTTCTCCCCCTTAGGCCTTCCCTTTGATGTCTTTTTATACCATCTCCAAAGTAGTTTTTTAGTTAGGAGTTGGTTGGGAACAGTTGGGCCACGGGCACTAACAGGTGATCAGCAGGCAAAACCCGCGATCTCCGCCCGAAAATAAGGAATTATTTATTTTTTTAAGTGTTTTAATACATACACGCGGGTTGGGTATACACAGACCCGCGTGTACACGCGTTTAACTCAGGGAAATGTCGCGTATAAGGGATAAAACACTGTTTTTTAAATTTTAGGACCAGGTCTGGAAGGAGGGGTTGCCCTAGGCCATGAGTGCAGCATCACAAACCATAAGAGTGAGATTTGGAGCTATAACAGATGCCCCCTAATATATGAGGTCAGAAGGGGAACATGATGACCGAAATATATTATGTAAGTACATGGAAAGGAAGTCTGTCGAGAAACCGAGGAGGACTTCACCAGAATTCAACCTGCTAAGCCACCAAAAGGAGATCAGAAAGAAACACTGTCTGAGGCGGGCATACCCATGCTCAGAAAAAGTAAAGCATGTCCGCATATCAAGTACAAGCGGATCCACTAAGTATACAAGTATAAATGACTGGAAGATACATAATGGATCATCTGATCATAATGAGCAAGTACATGTCTGAATATCACATATAAGACTGTCAATGATGCTGAAAGATGCAACGGATCACTGATATCAAAGACTGATCCCAAAAGGTACCAACTGAACATGATGGAATAGGATGGTACTACACTGCAAACTCAGGTGCCAGCATATAGAATGTCGCCATGACTGACTGCAACATATAAGGTGGAGTGGTATCAACTAGCAGCAATAGGAGCAACTGTCAAGTGAACCAATGAATGCTGATACAACCTGAGGTCTTCACCAACCACCGTGGTACATTTCTACACCATGGGAATAAATGATCTGAAGTCGACCATGTGAGAAATCGTTTGATTATCGGTCATTGATGTATATCGTTAACAAACGCGAGACTACTCACCGATAATGATAATGAGCGTCAAGGTACCCAGTACAATCTAACAAGTGTGAATAGATGAGTTGAAGTCGAACACCTGTAAGAATCTATCGATCAGGAGACAATGATGGTTTCCCACTGTCGATAGCGAAGGATCTGCCACTAATGACTGCAAACCCCAAGGTACTGCCAAATGGACTCTAGATCTTTGCCCCAGAGCAATGAGTCGGAGTCGATAGGGAAAGATCCGCTAGAAGGAAGGCATTAAGGCATCCTCCATCAATCTAGCGCGAGTGTAACCGGTAGGCCAATAATGTGGAAGGAATCGGACGAAAAAGATGTAGTAACCCAACCGAAGTACGTTTCCGGCGTACACAATATGTGGCTAGCGCACGGCAGAAACCCTCTAAACCAACCAATAATGAAAGCTGACACAGAGGCGAGGTATCCACCAATAGGGTCAAATGGAAACCAAGGTACTGCGTGAATCCCAATGTGTGATAATGTATGCTGATGTCGAACACAAGGGAAACCACTCAGTCAAAGACCCATGATACTGATCGATGCTGAGCACAAGGTGACCTATCAATAATGAAAATAGGGCCAGGGTGCGGCTCTAGGCCTGTCCTCAGAGCAAGGTGTCGTCGTCGATAAGGACAAGACCCGCCAGCAAGAAGTCAATGGGGACCTTCTCAAACCGGCACGAGTAAAGGACCAATATAGCTGATGTGATGATAGACATGATACTGACAACCAGGGATGGCCGACTGAAAAATGAGTCAAGAGAAACCGCAGAGAGGACGACTCAGGCTAACTTCCCTTGAACAAAAGCACGACTCAAAGTGACTATGTGGCAGCATATGATGACTCTGTATAAGTTCGCCATGCAGGAGGCACGAACGAACCCTCCATATGATTGGAAGAGATAACCAATCGGGGGAGAACTAACTCAATAACAAGGTTATGGCCTACCTAAGTCAAACTAAATCCCACCCATGCGGAGGAGACTTTGTTTTGAGTGCTTTGTTAAAGGGCGACACGACTGACTCTAGCTGCCAACAATAAATGGAAATAATGTCCCTGTTCCCGCTCTTTTTTTTGGAATATTTAATTTTTTTTGTCTTTTTCTGTTAAGCCGGAAAAAGAATAAAAGAATGCTATGGTACAGTGGAAAGAACGAGTGTCGGTGAAACAGATGATCTAGTTCCTGGGAAAGGAACGTTCCTATGCCCAATGCAGGGAGGTGAAAACTAGTCAGTGACACTCAGAGGTATGTTCCTTCCACGGATCAGGGTATGTCAAGCTGCAGAAGTCAAAGGTATGCAAGGTTGATTTTGCAGACGTCATGGTCAAAAGTTGGCTTAAACACGAGTCCAAATGAAGCCGGCTCTAGGCCAAAAGGTGCAAGTGGTCAACATGCAATGCAGTGGTACAACTCAACACAAAGGAGCCTCTAGGGTATAAGGCCAGAACAAAGCGAAGAAGCAAAGAGGAATGAGTCTTCAACACATAAGTCATGGCGGGACTACAGAGGACTCCCGAACCTAAGGACAAAAAATCTGCATGAGTGCCAAGTGACAACAAGGTACTAACTAGGGCACCCATGATAAGGTAGGCTCTACCACACAAGTCATGATACTTCTAAGCAATGAGAAGGTTCTGCACCATAACTTGGTGGGGTCGATCCTAAGGCAAAATGGGAAAGGAAACTGATAAATGCACAATGCAGGCGGAAAAACCTAACCTATATGCCAGCTTCGAGAACCAATACCTGTCCGAATGGACCAACCATAAACTTCCAAAGGAGAAATCTTCCAAGTTCTGTAAACATAAATAGGAACACTAGACACGAAGTTAATACATCCCACATATAAACTTCATATAAGATCTTTGTGTTTTAGAATACGAAACTTGAAAATGCGTACCTCATATATACAATATGGTACAAGGGACCACGCAGCCTTGCGGCTTACGCATAATAGTTCTTCTAGAAAAACCCTTTGTAGGGATCGGACCAAGGACTCCTTTGGTAGTCATAACTCATGGCTTCAAAGAGTTCCTCCTGTGAAGGCAAAGCAAGATCTGAGAAATCATGAGAACTACAAGGATTAAAAGAGGGAATTAAAGGGTCCCATGTCCCTATAGGAAGAATCTCTCGGTCAACTGCTGGGACCAAGTCCCAAGAAGGAGAATAATAGGTCAAAGGATCCTTCTTAGAAGCGATTGAACATTGAGGATTCAATGCCACATAATTGACCCGTGGTGGGGTAGAGTCTACTTGAACACTTGGAACAAACCAAGGGGTATTCTGCAGTAAAGTCGAATTAGGGTGGTGATTATCAGACGCAAGCCGATCAATAGTGACAATATTCCCGTTATGAGGAAAGCACATTACTCGAAAGAGTGAAGACACCACAGCATTCATAGCATAGACATAATCACGCCCAAGTAGCATATTAAAGTCTAAAGGGCTATCAACCACCATCATATCGATTAAGATAGTCTTCCCACCTAAAGTGATAGGCACTTGAGGAAGAACCCCCATAGATTCACCAGGCCTTCTATCATAGGCTAACAGCTGACTCTGAGCTGTCAACAACTTTGGGGAACCCAAAGCTTTGCAAGTCAAAGAGGATATAATACTTGTAGAGGATCCTTCATCCACCATACATCGATAGACATTTGTGGAATTAACTCTGACCTTTATTTGGAAAGGTGCAGCGGAAGGAAGACGAGGCTCAACAAGACTATCCCAATTAAAGGAAACACTCTTAGAACTTGGAGGGGGAACATTTGAAGAAACCGGAATGTCCCCTATACTAGAAGACTCTGTACTAGAGATCAAACGGACTCTTTTGTTAGGCACTTCACCCCCCAAAAGAGGAGTGTAATCGGCCAGCGATTGCACTGGCTCTACCACATTATCAACCAATGGTTGATGGGATTGATGAGAAACCAAAACAAGTGTAGGAGTAGAAGTACTTTCAGACTCGGACCATATCCTTTGAACCTTTGGAATACCAGGGCATAAATGAGTAAGATGGTCTCCCTTGCATATCTTACAAGGGAACTTAGGTTTAAAACTTCTACGTCCAGGTTTCTTATCAACCTCCATTCCGCCAACATGACTAGCAGTGGTTTGCGGAGAGTCCTGAACATGACTTGCAGAGGTCGGTGACTCTTTGCTAGTATGACTCGCAGTGACTAGACTCATGCCCCCAGCATGACTTGCAGCGGCTGAAGACTCATCTCCAACATGACTTGCAGAGGTTGAAGATGAAATGCTAGTGTGACTTGCAGTGACTAGACTTGTGCCCCCAGCATGACTTGCAGCGGCTGAAGACTCATCTCCAACATGACTAGCAGAGGTTGAGGATGAAGTGCTAGTGTGACTTGCAGTGACTGAAGACTCATCTCCAACATGACTAGCAGAGGTTGAGGATGAAGTGCTAGTGTGACTTGCAGTGACTAGACTTGTGCCCCCAGCATGACTTGCAGCGGCTGAAGACTCATCTCCAACATGACTTGCAGAGGTTGAAGATGAAAGGATAAAATTATTCTTCTTCTTTGACTTCCTTTTTCTCCTCTTTTTAGATTTCTTGTGACAAGAAGGTGGAGAAGAAGGAACCCCAGATTTCTCTTTGAGAGAAGATGAACAATGAGCACCCATATGATGCCCTTGAAATAAAGCATTCAACTGAGAAGCTTCAAGAGCATTCGGAATATTCGGAGTGGACCACAGCCAAACGGGTAGTCCAACATTCAACCCAGGAATATTCAAAGTGGCCATCAAGGGAGTACCAACGTTTCCAAAGAAAGGAAAAGCACAAGGATCCCCTTTGGGGAGGGTACCTTGGTTGGTTTCCACAGGAATATTTGCCATATCTAACTGATCCAAAGACCCTTCCCTTACGGGAATGTAGAAATAACTCTTCAAGGAATATAGATAAGCAATCAAAACCTTTGCCCTTGAGGAGGCAACTCCACAACTGCTGAAAGAACGACCAAAAGCCTTTCAAGATTGGTAGAGTGGTAAGCCAGTCATTCAGAACACAAAGTCCAAACGCGACTAGACAAAAATACCTAAAACCAACTATATACAAGGAACAAAGAGTACACACTATAAAGTCCCTAAAGATACAGCCAGTCAAATAACTTCCAAGTATTTCCGCTCCGGGTGATGAGGACCGGACACCAAAATACAAGAAAGTAGAGTCAGGGGCCTTCCAAAGATAGTCTGGGATAATGACGGCCCAGCCCTATCAGCGAAGGTAACAGAGGAAGTTACGCTGACCTCCTAACAACAGCCTGCGCCGGTGCAAGCCCCCAAGCTTCGCAAGGGTGCCCTCCAGTAGTACTGTCGAGAGTGATACAACGTCAACCTCAGGTGCCACGGGATTCCCCTCCGCAGCCACCTGTGTAGATCCATAGGAAAGGCAACTATGGATACCAACTCGTCGCAGAAGCCAGGCGGAACAGTCGTGAGGTAAGTTCAGACAAGTAGGAGAGGGGGTATCTCTCTTCCCTGTCTTCACAGACCCTCGTGCTTAACTCCCAGATCCGGAGCTTTCCTGGTCTTCCTAACGCTATTGGATTTTCTCTTGTTATTCAGACTCTTATGTTTGACGTTTTATGTGGCCTTGGAGAGTTAACTCTCCACTCGCCTAATCCAAGGCCCTAAAATCCTAAACTTGTTGGTGTAATTGACTTAAAACAAAAAGTTCTAGTGAATTTTAGTTAGCGCTTGATTTTATTAGGCTGTTCTTTAAGTCACAAGGTAACGGAAGTGAAACTAGTGGTGTTTTTTGACGCAAAAGAAGTTAAACAAAACTTAACTACATGCACATGCACTTTTCGTTTTTCGATGAAAAGTAATCTCTACAGGGTTCAAAGGAACTTCAAATAAAACAAAGTTTTTTGCTTTCTTTTCAGACTCCACACTCACAAAAGCTAACAAAGCTATGTATGCATAAAAAGGGATGCAAATCTATCCTAATGCAACAACTATATGTGAATGCAAGATTTTAAGACTACTCTGCAAACAAAGAAGGAAAGTTGCTCACTTATCAAATTTGTCTTGCCACTAAAATGCTTAGATAGAAGATGATGTGCTACCAATCATTTCGTCCAAACAATAAAAACAAGTTCTAAGATAAACACAAAGCACTTTCACTTCGCATAAAAGGAAATCAAATGAAAAGCAAGTCTAAGAAAGCGAAACTTAAAACTTTCAAAAGATTTTCTTTCAAACAACAAAGAAGTCTTTTTCAAGGAATGCTCTCAAAAATACTGACACTAATGATTGAAGAATAGGCAACCAAACACTTTTGCGAATTGACACCTTTCAAATGATGAAAACCCAACAAAAATAAATGTGTTTGAAATCGCTCTTGACAATCAAAAGCAACAATGAAAGTCCAACAGATCAAAAGACAAGTTTCAAGAAAATGGTAACAAACAACTTTCCCGAAACGAAGGAGCAAATGGTCACAAAAATGGTTTCGTTAAGCAAACAAAAGGGTCATCAAAACAAAATGAACACAAAGATTGAATCCAATCTTCCTACTCTGCCAAAACAGAGCGGTCAAGATTCTTAACCAGAAATCTTGTGTGTCAAAAAACAATGACGCTTGCAATCAACGAAAACAAGACTAATACTCCTTATAACTAGAGAGAGTTCAGAACAAGATGCCCCCTGTTAAACAGAGGATTGTTACAGAAAAATGACTGCTTCAAACTGACCCAAACCACCAGACAAACATTCAGCAAGAGGAAAATTTATAAATCTTGAAAATTATATAATATACGCGCCTGCAGTGATGTGCAGAGTGCGTGTACACGCGACTGTAACTGAGGAAACCTGCGTATACGCGGGTTCACTTAGTTAAACTTGCGTATATACGCTTCTGTAACCTAGCAAAACCGCGTATCTGAAGATTTTCAAGAAAAATAAAAAATACAGACTGAAAAAACTGGAAAAGCTTAGAGTTCAAGAACAGATCAGACAGTCAGAGCCAGCAAACAGAGGGGCTGAGCCTTGATTGGCTTGAAGACTACCCAAACTAGGAACAACAAGAGTGTTGTTCCCCAGTGGAGTCGCCAATTCTGATTGAGGGGAAAGTACCCCTAGGGTCCTTTGGGTTAAGACTCTACCAGACTGAAAATTGCTTATTCAAAGAAACACACACACAGCCAATATCTTTACTGTAAGCAAATTCTAATGTTGAGGGTACGTACCTAAGGTCCTACGTTCGAGAAGGCCTTTAGGGTCCAAACCCTTCTTGGAGTTCCCTTCTTCTCCTTTGACCTGTAAAACAAACAAATCAAAGAACACAGCAGTACATGGACAAATACTTATACATAAACCATCTTCATGCTATAAAGTTAGTTATAAAAATCTTTAAGTAACTACTTGCATAAGAATTCAAAACATGAATCTCATAAGCACAAAGAAAGATTGTTTCGGGAACCAAGATGTGTTTCTTTATATAAAGGCAAGTAAAGTACATATAACGGAAAGATTTCACCTGAAACACCTTCAGCAGGCTCCAAGCGAAGCTTCCTCCCGGATTCGTTCCAGCCTCAAGCCTCCAACAAGAGCTCCTTCCAAGTCTTACTCAATGGTGATATAAAGGATGAGTGATCACCAATACACATGGAAACAAGGGTTTCCTATGCAAAGTGGGGGAAGTGCAGAATGCACCAAGGACTTCAGACCTGGTCTAAGGGAAAAATCTCAGCATAATAATCTTGCTCTCTTTTCTCCCCCTTAGGCCTTCCCTTTGATGTATTTTTATACCATCTCCAAAGTAGTTTTTTAGTTAGGATTTGGTTGGGAACAGTTGGGCCATGGGCACTAACAGGTGATCAGCAGGCAAAACCCGCGATCTCCACCCGAAAATAAGGAATTATTTATTTTTTTAAGTGTTTTAATACATACACGCGGGTTGGGTATACACAGACCCGCGTGTACACGTGTTTAACTCAGGGCAATGTCACGTATAAGGGATAAAACACTATTTTTTAAATTTTAGGACCAGGTCTGGAAGGAGGGGTTGCCCTAGGCCATGAGTGCAGCATCACAAACCATAAGAGTGAGATTTGGAGCTATAACACTCCCTTTGTGTCTTCAACACCTTTGTCTCCAGAAGTCTCTCCTTCCTTTCGACTGTCACCGAAAGATCTAGCCTCCAACTGAACTCGTTGACTCGGCGATACCTGTTCCTGTTCAATTCTTTCAACATTTGATTTTAACAAAGAGGATTCATCAAATGTTACATCTCTACTAATGACTATCTTCCACAATGTAGGATCCCACAACCTATATCCTTTCACTGCATAGTCATACCCAACAAAGACATAACATTTCGACTTTGGATCTAATTTTGAACACTGATTTTTCAGAATAAGAGAATAAGCATCACAGCCAAATATCCTCAAATGAGAATAGTCACAAGACTGAACTGTCCAAACTTCTTTAGGAATTTTACAATCAATTGCTACTGAAGGTGATCTGTTAACTAAATAACAAGCAGTAGATACTGCTTCTGCCCATAACTCCTTTTGCAAGTTAGCATTGCTGATCATGCTTCTGGCTCTTTCCATAAGAGTCTGATTCATACGCTCAGCAACACCATTTTGCTGAGGAGTATAAACAGCAGTTTTGTGTCTAACAATGCCCTCATCCTTACAGTATTGTTCAAATTCAACAGAAGTGAACTCACCACCATTGTCAGTTCTTAGACATTTAATAGATTTGCCTGTTCTTTTCTCTACCATTACTTTAAATTGTTTAAAGACATTTAATACATCAGCTTTCCTTTTTAGCATATAGACCCAAACTCTACGAGAGTAATCATCAATGAACGTTAAAAAATACAATGCACCTCCATATGACACAACAGGGGAAGGCCCCCATAGATCAGAATGAATGTAGTCTAAAACATCTTTACTATTATGATTGCCAACTTTAAATCTCTGTTTACACTGTTTTCCATACACACAATGTTTACAGAAATCTAAATTCAAGGATTTCAGACTGGGAAGAGATTTACGTTTCATCAGTATGTGAAGACCTTTCTCGCTCATATGACCCAAACGCTGATGCCACAGATGAGTACCTGCTTCTTCCTTTTCTAACACAACCGCTGCTTCACTGACCTGAGTACTTCCTTTTAACCTGTAAAGATTTCCGACCTTTTCTGCCTTCATAACCATAAGAGCACCTTTGAAGACTTTCAAGACGCCATCCTGGCCTGTAAACTTATAACCATCTGAATCCAACACTCCCAAAGAGATTAAATTTTTCTTCAAATCAGGTACATGTCTAACACTAGTTAATGTCCTAACTGTGTTATCATACATCTTAATCCTGATATCTCCCATCCCAACAGTCTGACATGACATATTGTTACCCATAAACACAGAACTACTGTTTACATTTTCATACGAAGTAAACCAATTTCTATGTGGGCACATGTGATGCGAAGCACCAGAGTCTAACAGCCAGCTATCAAAACTCTGAGAGACATTACATTCAGGTGAAGTTTCATCTATCATACACAATTCTTCAGCAGATAAAACTTCATCTACCATACCTAAATCAGCCTGATTCGCTTTGTTCTTCGGGTTTTCGGATTCCTTCCGTTTCCAACAGTCCTTCTTCAAGTGTCCAACTTTACCGCAGTTCCAACATTTTGCCTTACACTTCTTTCCCTTCGATTTCGACCTGGAAGACCCCCTTGGTTTTTCTCCTCTTTCCTTTGAGCGTCCTCTAGTGACCATGGCTTTTGATGCAGCTGTTTCAGTGCTGGATTTCCTTCGTACTTCTTCAGACAGAAGAGCTCCCATGACTGATTCAAACTTCAAAGAATCAGCAGAGCTGAAGCTGATTGAAGTTACGAAGTGATCCCATGATTCAGGCAGAGAACACAGCAAGGTTATGGCTTTATCTTCTTCCTGTATTTTGACTTCCATATCTGTTAATTGACAAATTAGTGTATTAAAAACATTCAAATGTTCTGCAATGTTTGAACCTTCTTTCATTCGAAGACTGTATAACTATCGTTTTAGATAAATTCTGTTGGTTAATGATTTTGTCATATAGAGGTTTTCAAGTTTTTCCCACAATCCTGACGCTGTAGTCTCTTCAACAATGTTGAAGAGAACTTCATCCGCTAGGCATAACCGGATGGTACTGAGAGCTCGGGCATCCAAGTCCTCCCAGTCTGAAGTAGTCATGGTTGCAGGTTTCTTAGTTACCCCATCCAATGCCTTGTGCAACCCTTGTTGCACAAGCAGATCCTTAACCTTCAGTTTCCAAAGAGCAAAATTGCTCTTTCCGGTGAATTTCTCCACCTCGAATCTTGCATTTAACATCTTGGCCATTTTTCCTCCTTCCTAGGGTTTCAGTCTTTCTAGGGTTTTTGTTTTTTTTTTTTTTTTTTTAAATAATCTTAGCCTCTGGTGATTTAAACAAACAATGAAACCCCTTCCTGAACCCTTTCTTTTCCTCCAATTTGTATAAAAAAAAACCACCACTTTTTTAAAAACTTGACTTGATTTCAATATTTCAATCTGTTGTTTTGTTTCAAAACAAAAGTTCTGCTGAAAATAAAAAACGTTCTGGAAATTTTAATAAATACCCGGGTTCAACAGGCAACAGCAGCTTGATGGGGTTCCTCTTCATGTGGCTCTGGCTTTGCACACAGGCAAGTCACTCTTGCATGCGCAGATCTGGCAGCACTTTTGGCTGCAACTATGGCAGAAAACACGCCTCCTCCTCGACCAACGAACACTCACCACTCAGATAGCAAATACACACAGGTCTAGCGCTGGTTCAGGCAACACGCAGAACAACCCTTCACGCAGAGAAATCTTCCACGCTCCACGCTTACAAAGCTCAGCAATATCGAACGTTTATTTTTTTCACCAACGAGGTCTTTCACTTCTGCATCATAGAGGTAGACAGTTATTCACAACGATGCACCGGCCTCCTCATCGATCACAGCAAGAGTTTTCACCTCTGCACCGACACGCAGGGGTCTCCACCTCTCCAGAGTCACCCGCACACTACGTTCAATCTTATACCTCTGGATTAGCGCTCTTCAAGACCTCCCACAGCAACCTCATAGCTCTGATACCAATTGTAGAAAGAATAGCAGGAAAAATAGGAGAAGAAAACACAACAGAATGACCAAGAGATACGAAACTGAATTTGGATCGGACTTTATTAAACAATGATTCTCCGTCTTACATTTCATGAGCATTCGATAGTTTTATGTCACCAACTACTGTTATATAACTAACTATTCGGTATACAACCGTCTATTTACAATTTTACCTAATTCGTTGTCAAACTAACAATGCCTGCGAACCCCCGCGCGCGGGTTTTTAACCTAGAAATTTCCTAAAAAACAAAATAAAGCCCTAAAAACAACTTTCAAACGGATGAAATGAAAGAGTATGATGATGTGGATTACCTGGAGGAGACAGCGTTCGATTCCAACGGACGGATTTTCCGCAATCTTCACGGGAAGTTTCTGACCAAAAGCTCTCTTTTCTCACTCTGAAGTCAAACGGTAAAAATGAATTTACAAAAGCCCTTTTTATAAGCTTTTTTGAATAAATGAGTTTTTAATTTGTTTATTTTTCACTTTAAAGAGGTAACTTTTGAAGCATTTTTACCTATTTTAAACAGGTATGAGTAATGTTTGAGTTTTTGTGTAGGATAACGGATTTTTCAGGCAAAATTGGTCATTTTCGACAAAAAACATTAGAGTCACCTTTAAGCTCTTTTCTGACTCCTAAAACATGAAAAGATTGCCGAGTTTTTCTTTTTAAGCTCGTTAAAACGGAACTAAAAAGACGGTCCACTTACAGCTCTTTTCTGATCGTAAAAAACATGAAAAGATTGTCGGATTTTTGTCGTTTCAAATTCGATATTGGGTATAAAACGACGTGTCAACGATCGATTTTTTACTTTTTCGGATCAGAGGCACTAATTATGAAAAGTACTCCTTGGTAGTAATGATCAAGCGGTTCTCTCAATCATTATTTTATACTTTTTCGGGCTTGGGAGACACAAATTTACGAAAAAGGACAACCATGGAGTTTTCTTAAGTTTTTTCAGACTCTCTAAAATTGAAAAACGCCAAGTTTCTCCTATACTGGACTCGTTAAAATTTAACAGTAAAGGACCTGTTCAATTACAAACAAGAACGGACCACTCCTTCTTAGGTTTCAAATTTAAACTAAGTTGGACTCATCCGAAGGATGAGCTTATAATCAAGCAAATGTTATCCTCCTCAAGCTTGTCAAAAATAAAGAGGTACTTGCCAGAAATGGTGGGGGAAAAGAGTGGAAAATGAGCCTGTTTGTCATACTTTGTAACCACTCTTGAACATGACACTTTTTATTCACCTGGGTTGGGAAATCCTTTGCCTAACAGTTGATCAAACCATATTGAAAGTCTTTAGCTGGTTTCTGGGTATTAACTTTGGGTCAATTGTCACCAAACCATCTGTTGTGTCGTTATGTGTTCAAGAGGTCAGTGCAAATAAACCATTCATCTGCAAAATATCTGTCATCCATCTTGACCATCCTTGAGTCAGTCCTTGCAACTAAATTTCTTCAAACTTGATCTATGATTTCGTGTTGTGGGCTTGCCTACGATGGATCGCTTTCTATCGACTTCAGCTCATTATCTATAAAGATGATCTAGAAATCATCAGTACCTTGGGATCTGCATGCCTCAATGGCAGGTTTCTCGCCTTCGACAATAGGTTGCATCATTGACCTTCGATCAAAGGATTCCGTGACATGTTCGACATCAACACATCTATTCACGTCTCATGGATTGTACTGAGTACTTTGAGAGCCATTGACATTACTGGTGGTTTCTCTCACACTTGTTAACAGTTTACATCATTGACTAGTAATCAAGTGGTTTCTACCATGTTCGATTTCGACACATTCATTCACATGGATAGAATCGTACTATTTCGGGAAGTAGAAATCAAGACCCTGGATCTAGTTTCCACCATCCAGGCTGCGAGGAATTTTGTATTCATTATACAGTGGACTATTCATAAATAGATGGTTGCGTCCATACTGTGTCTACATGTGTCTATACTTGTGATGTATTACAAGATCATTCCTATATCAGAGTAGTAGTTAGTTCTCTAGTTAGTTTTGATCTGAGTATGGGAATGCCTACCTCAGCGATGATATGATCTCATATATATATATTTTGCATTGAATGTTTTTACAGGTTCCAACCAGGCTCTCCACAAGATGATCCTCGGAATGATAAAGTACTTCACTCTTCTTAGATGATAAATGAAATCCTCATCTACTATAGACTTCACACTTTAGGGGGCAATCTGTTACACAAAATATTGTTACCATGACTATTTGCAATCAGTATGGGTCTATCATCATTCATACTATCCTCCTTAGCAAGTCTCAAACCTCAGCTCTTCATGTCAAGCTTTGAAAGTGAGAGAAAGTCCTTAAAAATAAAAAAAGCTCTGGTTCTGCACTTTCTCTTACTGTTACTTGCGGTCCCGCACCCCATGGTCATGTTACCTACGGACCTGCCCGCTCTGTCTCTAAAGGAGTGGGTGCAGACCCCTGTGAAAGTCAAAAAGGCACAAGTTTATTCTTTAAAACTCACTTGTGGTTAATTCTGGATGATTCTAGAAGGAATCTTGACGTGGATGGTTCGCTCCTAGGTGGTTCATGCATCCCAAAACTAAAGGAGCTAATCCCTTGACGAGAGGAGCTTATCCCTTTGAAGGAGGGCTTTATCCCTTTGAAGGTGGACCTAATAACTTCCCTCCATTGCACTATAAATTAAGGCATTGAGCTGGTTGCTGCGGAGGTTAGAAGCTGAACATTTTTTAGGGTAAATTCTATTGGAATTGAGACTTCCTAGTTAAGCTTGAGAGGAGAGATTACATACCTTTTGGCTTCATTGGGAAGAGAGTGAAACTTGTCAAAGTAGAGGAGATTCTTGCTGGACCCTGGGAGGAGCTTGTACAGCATCAAGGCACCATGGTTGTAAAGTTCTTCTTTGATTAAAGTTAATACAATTAGATTCATTTTTCTCAACAAATTGTCTTATGTGATTTGTTTCATGAATTCCTTGATCATCATGATAAATATGCTTTATTATATTGGCTTTGCAGGTGCTATTTAATGTGTGTGCTTGTTTGTGTTTGCAGATTCTTTACAAGGGAGCTCATTTGGATCAACGGAGCGTGGCTTCCACAAACTTGCACTGGACCCAAGGTAGGCCTAAAACACTTGTTTGCCTTTATCTATAAATTGCATATTTAGAGAAAGATAGAATTTGTTTGGTTTGCTTGTTGCTAGTATCATTAGATACTAGGGAGGTCGGTCTTGTCCGCAAGAACGACTTATCCAGCCGACAAACATGAATATCAAAGAAACCATGGGAATCATCATTAAGATAGCATATGTATTGCTCCTCCTGAGATCATAGATCAATGACTCCGAGGACCTGAAAATCATCACCTGCTCTTCATGAGTTCATGTACCTCACATCACTTCTGCAATCACTGTGAGAAGTAAGCTTTTAAAACAATGGACTATAGTAGGGTCAATCTTCTCTATGTTTCTGACTGATGTTTCTTCTTCCTCTAAATTTGTTTGCACTTTCTAACCATGTGCTGGAAATTATCCCATCTCCTGGTTCTATTTTGGATACTAGACATGCAATTAGTGGCCTTATGCCCAAATGAGTTACAAGAAAAGAAATATCCATAAAACCATCCTTTATGCCTAGGATTTGATCTTGTTGTGAAGTGGTTATTTGCTTGAGATCGAAACAATATTCTTCTGCAGTTGGCTGCAACATGTCCAAAGTTATGATAGATAAAACATTCAACATTCTTGTGTAGAGAATAGAATTGATTGTTACTTCTATAGTTAGGAGAAAATGATTTCCTTTGAAGATTTTCTTTCTTTGGTTGTTGGATTGGTTGACTTTTCACTTCTTTATCTGGTTTTTCAGAATTTTCTTTGATAGCCTTATGATTGCTTGCACAAGCTTGTGAGCTAGATTCTCCTTTTTCATTTTCAAGAAATCCAAGACCATATTTGATGGAGGGAGACCTTTGATTGCTAAGGATATTGTCCAATATCTTTGAGCTATCTTGAAATCTCAATTGCTTATCCTTTTCTGCTAACTTACCTTCTAGAATACTTACCTCAACCTCTTTTTCACCTCTAGTATTTTCTAATTGAGTTCTTAACTCAATGATTTCCTTATCAAACCCGTTTCTTTGTTCTTCAAATACTTGAAGAGTCTCCTCATATGCTTTGTTTTAATTTTTAAGATCAGATTTGAGAGAGATGATTTTTGCTTCAAGTCCTTCACAGTAATTAGTTTTTTTCTTTAAGTTCCTTGGTTGTTGCATCCTTTTCATTCACTTTATTTCTTAATGATGTTACTTCATCCTGCAACCTTTGACATTGATATTCCTTTTCCTTGTACTGCTTCCTTATTTTGTTTCCCTCTTGCAACCGATTATTTAACCTAGTAATCTCTTCTTTGTATGTACAATCCATTTCATCAAATAGAATTTTTAGATCTCTAATTTTATCCATGGGTATTTTAACCTCTATTTCTAGGGCCATTAGATTAATTTCACTTTTACCCATAAGAGCAAAGTCAGTTGATTCACCGTCATATTCACTATCTTCAATATTACATGAATGGGAAAATGGATCACAAGTGGAACAAAAACTAGTACCTGATAATTATTTCGCTTTATCATCTTCATTCTTGATCAATACAAAGCGGGGTGCTTCTAAATCTGAATATTTTCTTCCATCTATTAGTGCATATGATAGAAAATCTTCACTGTCACAATTTCTTTGAGTTATCTTCTTCCTTTGAGTTTCTTTCTTCTTTTGCTTCTTTCCCTTCATCCCTGATCCACTTCAAGAGATTGAGATTCAATTGAAGTGACCTGCTTTGATACCAATTGTTGGGAAAAACTCTAAGAGGGGGGGTGAATCAGTGTTTTAAAACTCACTAAAACCTTTCAATTTCTTATTCATATTTCTGTACGCGACTTTAATTTAGTGAACCAACGTATGTATGCAATTGTGATGAGGATAAGTAGTGAATATCCAGTTAACTAATTTTTCAACTAATTCATCATTTGTTTAACTTGAACTAGAGAATCCGTACTTCTTTAGACATTAATTAAACAGTAACGATGTGCAGTAAGAACATAATAAACTATCACACATAAGCAATACATCAACACACATGAACGCTAAGATTTTTAGGTGGAAACCCAATGTGGGAGAAAACCACCACTGTTGTCGTTTTTGTCTTTAATTTTATTATAATGAAAAAACTTCTTACAACCTTGTACTAGCACAGACTCATACCAGCACGTAGGAACCCACATGCAGAAGGCTACCACCTTCTCTCGTTTTCCAGCACCCACTAGAAGGGAGCTCCAACCCCTTGATCTCGTTTACTGACACCCACTGGAAGGGGGCTCCAACCCCCTAATAAGATTTACCAGCTACTAATAGAAGGAAGCTTTGACTTCCTCACTAAAGGCTCTAACCCTCAACACCTTCGTGGACCTCGTTTCATAATATTTCTATACTAGATCCACCTAAACCAAAACATCAAATCTGTAGGCCACGTTTCATAAATTTTTAGAGTGGACCCACTACCATCATTTAAGCTCAATATCAAAGAATAAAACTAAAATCAATCATCATATCAAATCACTTAATCATTGTACCAACTGAGACCCAAATCAATCTCAAATAACTAAAGCAATTAGATCAATGTAAATTCATTCACCATAATACCAATCCACAACTGTTCATCACAGAAACCAAATTATGTCACTGCAAACCCTGATCAACCATATATCAAAATATATATGCTACTGTTCTTAAGCATATCCACATATGTACACACTTTTCATGAAGCATGCCTGCGTATAGATTTTAAAACACTGAACCTTGAAACTAAATCACTGTCATACTAAAATAATCATTGAATCGCTTGTAGAACCAATCACAGATCTCTGAACCACATACAGATAGTAGCATCATTATTATTCAACAAATCATTCAACCTCAACCATCACTGTTAAACCCAGATCATCATGAAATACTTCATTGGCAGACAACAACAAGACTGATCAAGCTGATAAAACACCATATTCAACAAAACCCTATAATATGCACGCGACCCTTACAAAACACTTTCGCGTATGTACGTGCCTTTCATAGTTGATACCCGCGTACATATTTTTCCATATTGCAGAATCGATACGTTACTACTCAGAGTCTAATCTGCGTATGTACGTGCCTTTTTTGAAACAAACCTGCATATAGATCTGTTATTGACTCATACCCCCGCTGCACAACAAAACTTCAGTCATACCCATACACAGTAATAAACACATGTCAAAAAATTATAATCATAGATCAAACCAATGCATAAGCAAATTTTTCAATGTATAGTCATTTCAGATCTATTGGATATGGTCCATCATCATACTCTCGATGCATACTTATTTCAGATCAAACTATTATTCACTAATAAGCCATAACTTGCACACACGACACTTTGATCTCCATCTCCTTATATAGCTTAGGCATTAACCAATAACTTAGGCCAAGCCCTTAGTAATGTCGATGGTATTCCTAGACGGGATCAAATATCTGTTGTCGTGCTCATTACTATGGGCCAATACCATGGTAAAGACCCCTAGTATTTAGAATACAATGGTGTGGAAACTGTATGTGATGTTTATTTGGTGAGTCGGTCGCTTATTGGGATATATAATTACATATCCTTAAATGATAAGGAGGACATCTTCCAATGGGATGGCATTACTAAACATGGACAAATTTCAGTTAAGGAGGCTTACAATTATATCTCTTCTGCTCAACAAAATATTGAGATTCCCAGGTATATTAAAAAATTATGGAAATGGAATTGTCCTCTAAAACTTAAGCGTTTTGGTTGGTTGATGTGGAGGAATAAGATAATGACGTGGGATAATCTATGTAAGCGGGGATTCAAAGGGTTGGGGAGATGTATTATGTGTGTTTCAACATATGAGGATGTGGAACACCTGTTTTTAAAATGCCCATCCGCAATCTCCATCTAGATGTGTGTGCTAGACATCTTCAAGTTATCCGCTAACCGGAACAACAATTATATTGATGCATGCCTACAAGACTTGTTTTCAAGTTATAAGACTTGGTGTACTCTTCCATTATTTATTTTTGGGGGTATTTGGCGCATCATAAATGCTATAATTTTTTAGGATTCTTGTATGGATATCAAGTAGACTTGTATATCGATTGCATCTTATTTAAATGAATTTGGTCTGGAAGATAAAAAGAGGCCTGAGAGACGTATATACCTCTTGAATATTTGGGACAGGTTTCCTATGGGCTATTTTGATGGGGCAACTCGTAATGAAAATTGTGGGAGCAAGGCTTATATTGTCATAAAATTGGGTTATTACTATCATTTTATATGGAATAGTGGGGTGGTAACATTGCACTGTGGGGAGTTCTATTTTGTGCTAGATGGCTCTCCATCGACACTTTGATAGTATTTGGAAACTCAAAGGTAGTTATTGATTGGGTTTAGGGCAAATCTTCTTTCGAGACCACGAAGCTCATAAATTGGATGAAGAGAATCTCACTGATTATGGATGAATTTTGGGACTTGTCTTTCTCTCATTTATACCGGGATAAGAATTCAGTTGCCAATAGGTTATCAAAAGAAAGGCTCAACAAAGCATTGCGGGGAATTTATTACTCTGCTTGTTACAATGACAGTTTCCAAGGATAAGGGATTATTCAAAGGACATAGTCATCTACTATAAAGGGATCTTTGCTATATGTTTCATTATCTTATTTTTTGTGCATTTTGTGTGGATGGAACATATATGTAATATCTAGAGTGGTCATTCACTGTGGATGCTTCTACTGTTTATGTTTTGCTGATTTTTTATGGGTACTTGGACAATATAAAAATCTATATATATTTTAGTTATTAGATGGGAAGTGATAACAATCTAGGAGTTATGCTAGTAAAATAGATGTAGGAAATATATGGGTGGTATGTGGTTTTAGACCCTAGGAAATATAAAAATGTTATGTATATTATATATAAACATGTTCTATAATAAAAAAATATATTGGTTTTTTCTCTCTTTAAAAAAAAAAAAAAAATTGATATATTTCACAATTATAGAAAATATGATAATATAGGTCTTAGCAGAGATTTTATGAGGCCTTTATTTTTTTAAGTAACAATAGATGCTCTCCACGCCATGTCATGATGATAAAAAAGGTTAAATCATGCCACGGAATCAATTAATCATTGAATTGTGAAACCCCTCCAAAAGCGACTGGATACCATATTTTAGGAAACAAGTTATCAAAAGTATTATGGATTAAGTCATCACACACTGGGTATGGAAAATCTTGGTCTCTGAAAATGAATTTTAAATCCCAAAAAACCTAAATTTAACATATATAGGAAAAATGCTAATCCCTTTTTTGACTTCCACGTATCTTAAACCATTTTTGGAAAGAAAAAAATTCCTTTCATTAGCAGAGTAGGTTGTGAGTAGGTAGGTTGTCATAGATATTCTTGTAGGTTAAGTGAATGGTAATAATCGATTAGAAAACTTTTTTCCCTTTGATTTTATCAATAATATTTTTAAAAAATTATTGAAATTTATTAAGTATATTTAAATGGCTTTATTATCAATTTTAAGGAAAATATTAATACTAATAATTTTTATTTTAAAAATTCTTAAATATTCAAAATTACTTTGTTAAATATATTTTCATTTATTCTAAATTAATCATCCCCATATATACACACAAAATAAGATTCACGACCATATTTAATATAAATTTATATGAACAATAAAATGTCATTGAAAATATTAAAAACATATCTTTAATCTCTAATATTATTACTTCATTATTAATCATTCAAATTATAGCTAACCAACTTTACCTATAAAGCACAAAGAATTTAGTCAACACTATAAATTTCAAGCCAAAAAGTAGCTCAACTAAGTGGGAACTAAAATCCCCAACCCGCCCATCTTTTAAGAAAAATCACCCATGGCTAGAGGGTAAATCCCTATATTTATCAATTTATTTTTGGAAACAAGTATATAATACTTTGGAATAATGTAACATAGTTTTACTTATTACTTTCCACTTTGGAATTTAACTTAAAAATTATAAAAAAATAATTAAAATATATTATTATTATATATTGCTTTAAAAAAATTTGTACAACAATAAAAGTATCACTATTTATATTACGTTTAGTTTTATTTTTCTCAGGGGAACTACGCTGACCATTGATAAAAGTTCAGATAATACAAAATGATAATAACAAACACTAAGAAATTTATGACAACTACCATAGACTAGACTATAGATAGTTAAAAAATCATTGCCAAGTAGTGAAGCATGGCATTAAGAGTTAGATGAAGTATCTAGGGTTGGGTCTTGAGCATTGTTCCAACTAGTGTAGGAGGTTTCACTTCACATTGTAAATGGCTTTCAAGATGAGCAATCTGAGCATCCAAACTAGCAAGACAGGAGCATTGATAATGCTACACCCACTTAATTTCATTTGGAGGAGATTATATCATTACAATCTTCATGTTTCTCCTTCAAGACCCTACCTAGGAGTGTCTTCATTTGCCAATGAAGCGAAATGGAGTTCAAGTATTAGCTCAGCCTTCCCCTAGTGTGCCTCGGGTTAGGAATCCAATTGGCTACCTTAGCTTGAATTTCTGAATCAAAGTAAGTTTATCAGTCACTGGTAGTCAAGGCTTAAAACTAGTCGATTTCCTCTTGAATTTCAGGTGGAGTGGTAGAGTGGAAAATGACTATGACATCCTAGCCTTAGGCTTGGTCTCAAGCTCATAGACAACCTTGAGGATCACTGCCCCTAGGCCCTTGGCAACAATGCATTCATTGTCGAGACATACTGCACTGAATAAACAATGGATAGGAGAGAGTTCTTTCTCACAACACCCAAAAACCCAAAGGATTGGAAAAGCGAAGGCCAAATAAAAGTAAACCCTGAGAACTCTAAGAAGCTAGAGAGATTTGTGGCGACTTCCAAAGGAAAACAATTGATGACGGTGGGCAGATAATAGGCTCCTGGCAGGGTCCAACTACCACCAAGAATCAATAACATTCAATCCACAACACAACCCTAGTGAGCTCGAAACATTATAGGCCAACACCCACCAAATAAAATCAAAACTAGAGAAGGAATTGGTAAAACCAAAGGAATAAGATATATAGATAATTACCCAATGTTGACTAACCCACCAGACCTAAACGTGTGTAGTCACGAGAGCTAGTTGATGGTTATGTTGCTCCTACAATGTCAAGCACTGTGGTTGTCGCCAGAGACCCAAGTGATGCGTCCTTTGTTTTACCCAGGTTTTCCCCCGTGTCATTGCTCAGGCACTAGTGCATGAATTGAAGAACTTGATTGTCTCTAATTCACCCAAAGTGGAAGACTTTGACTTCATTTATTTAGATCCGAAGTTACACAGAATTTAAGAGACCACTACGTGTTACCATGCAATCCCTGAGTATGTCAATTCATGGCCATGGAAAAAAACCAAAAGATCGTCGCTCAAACGAGAGAGGGAAACCACCATCCATGCCATAGTTTATCATCTTCTCTATCAAATGCAATCTCCCCATTGTCATTTGCCTAAAGGAATCATCCCATCTATGGTGGAGGTGAAGTCCAGACATAGTAAAAAAGTTGGAGAGCAAGGTCTCTTGACATCCTAGAGCATTCGAGCATAGTGTTGTCTATCATAAGAATGAAGGGTGGTAAATGTTGTTCACATGTGTTGCATAAGGTGGCTTGGCCATGCCACCCCACCTTCTTAAATGCAATGAGAGGCGGTGGGATGGAGGGCTCTCCCCCACCCTCCTCCAACGTCTTGACTTACAACACCCAATCAAGGATATTATTATTATTAATAGATGAGTTAACATATATAGAATTAAAAAAACATATAGCAATATTATTAGTCATAGATATTCATCCCCACTTTACCATGGAGATTCTTAATTTGTAAATAAACTTTGTTAGAATACTATGGGACAATACCATGGCTTACAACTACCACATGCCCAAAAAACCATAAGTTATGCTCATATGACACATGTTCATGTCACATTGTTTTCAATTAATTAATTTAATTAAAAAAGTAGAAAAGACATAACTACTTTTAAGATAAATATCAACTTTTGATTTATGATTACAACTAAAAATATTTTAGAATATTTTGTAGAAGATAATTCAATTATCATCCACCAAATAATTATTAATAATTAAATTAAAATTCTAAAAATCCTATTCCAAAATTGACATGCCACCTATTATAACAAATTTTACTTAATAATATTTTACTAATAAATAAATTTAATTTACCATTAATAAAATTAATTATAATAAAAAAATAATTTTTATTTTACACATTTAATTAATATAAACAAATATATTAATTGTAATATAAAATATAGGAGTCGTCTAACGAGGTGGAGGAATTGCCCGGACGGCCAAAAGTAGCTGGAATTGGGGCAAAAAAATTCAATTTTTTTTGTAGAGGCAGTGTTTGAATCGTGTTTTTGATGGTGGAAATGGATTCAACACCATCAAAAACGTCTAGGACACCTAAAATTTTGAATTTTAACAACTATAACTTGCATTTAGAAAAATCTTTGTCGGATTTTCTCTAAATATAAGCGGAATTTCCATAGCTTTCAGGGCAACTCTTCCGCCTTGTTAGACTATGCATAAAATATAAACCTTTTGTATGCTTGACAGATTATATTTCCTCATATGAATTACATCTCATTTCTTTCACTCGCTATGACTAATGCTATAAATAACGTTTCCAAATTATAAAATGCATCTAAGTTCTTCCACTCTAATGAATGTAATGCCTAAATAACATTTCTGAGCTATAAAATGCTTCATGGCATTTAAATACTATAAAGTTGAATTTTATTTTTTAGTTTATCATTTTCTGGTTTGAAGGCATATATAATTTATTTTTTGGTTTGAAGACATATATATTCTATCTCTTCTGGTTTTGAACTTAGGCATAAGTTAAGTTTAGGAAGACATCTTAGGAGGAAACACATGCTCTTAACAATAAGGCTCACTCAAGCTATATAATTTAAACTACATCTTTGCATAAAAAATGGATAGGAATAAGATGTACATAAATATATTTACCATGAGTTACTTCTCACCATTATTTATATTTTGTTGAACACTTCTTTACCAATAAAATTGTAAGTGTGTAGACTTACTACCCACCAAAATTTGTGCAAGTTATTCAAGTCCATGTCCTTAAACAAGGAATTAATTTATTTATTTCACATCTCAATTTATTATTTTATCCCAAAACAAGACTATAGAATTTCATTTACATATTAACCACAATTAATTTAATTAACATTGGTAACATATAATTTTTTAATAGAGTTCAGGCTTCTGTCATCCATATCAAGTTAGAGAAAAATTCTTCGGCGAAAATCACATGGAATACCATTTGTCGACGCGTTTCGAACCAACTAGTGTGGTTCATCGTCAGGACAAGTTTATATAATTTTTTATATAATTTTTTATACTATTATTCCATTAACATAATTTTTAAAGAGTACCTTGCCCTACCACACTTGTTTACAACATTCGTCTTTTTCTCTTGTAATTATATCAATTGGCCAAAACCCTTTAAATACTATACAGTTGATTCTTATATATTTCTTTGATTAAAAAAATATTAATATGAAACTGATTCTTATATAGTTTATTTCTCTTATATAGTTTATTTCTCTAGTCACAAAGTTGAGATAAAAAATTCATAAATTTTATAGAGAAATTGTCCGCGATAATTCCATTAAAATTCATTTATCAACGCATACCAAAAAGTGTGACTCATCATCAAAACAAAATATTTATAAACTCTTCAATATATTTAAAGAATAATATTTCCTTATAAAAACATTTTCTAATTATAAAAAGTATCTCAATTATGTAGAATAATTATAATGCAACTCATTTCTCCCCTGTAATTATGTTAACATTAGTCAGGTGGCCCAGGGCAATTTAAATACCATGAAGCTGATTCTTCCATCTTTCGGTGATCACAAGGTTGGTGGAAATATTTAAATGGAAAATCACGTCTGGAGTTTTTGACTGCGGCTCTTAGCGATCTTTTCGCACACCAACTTCAATGCTGACTGTTGTACGACTCGTGGTGGTCGGTGGAATCGGCAGCCAGCAACAGCGACAGGCCATGTGCGCGTCCGCTAATGACGCCGACAGTTACGGCCACCAATAAACGATGCTCCAGCTGGCTGACGGTCCCATCATTCCTCGTGGGTTAGTTGTTCGTTTGTCTATTTCTGGCCACGTGCGAACAACATGACCTCCTTTACCTACCATTTCTATATACTGCGTAGCATGCCACGTCAGCAAAAATAATCATGCAAAATCTATGTGATCGTTACAAGAAACGGTGACGGGTTGCAACATTGAGAAATCTGCTCTCCATTTAAACTCACCTCAACACACGTTGGGTTTTTGAAGTGGACCAATTGATTGAAGGCGTAATTATTTTTTTTCTTGTTTATCATAATTTGGTGGTTAGTAGTGGAACAATTATTATTGGTTGTTATTCATGAATATAAGGTAATTTATTATTGTTATTCAAAGAAAACCATATTAATCGCTAATGATTTGTAAGGGGGCAAGTTTTCACTCTTTCTCTGGGTATTGGGTCGTTAACCTATTTCCCTATACTATAACAAGTTCTTAGCCACAAAAAAACAATTTTAGAACATAAATCAAAATAAAATAAAAAGAACTGTAATTTTCAAAAAATCATTTTTTATTATTATTATGTTTATTATTGTTAACCAGTCATTTAATTTTTAATTTATATAGTTATGTTAGTGTTTATGATTTTTTGAAAATTGCCATATAAAATGTATTATAAAATAAATATGTGGATGACTATCCTATCTATTAAAATTTACAAACCATTTAATTTATATAACTAAAAATAATAAATTCAACATACTTTGATTTCACTAAATAATTTTTCAAATCTCAAAAGAATTTAAATAATCCAAAGTTAACCGTATCATTCACAAAGATTTCACATCCAACAATATAATCACTTTTTAGTCAACTAAAAGAGAGATATTTTTGCATAATCACTTTTTAGTCAACTAAAAGAGAGATATTTTTGCATGAATTATCATAAGATCATAATCAATTCAACATAGACAACACCCATCAAGATGTAAGCTTCCTATTAGAAGAAAATGGACCTCGAAATCACTCTATGGCTTTTTATTAATCATACAACCACAAACTCCCTTTCAAATTGTTCAAAAAATTTCTTTTATAAAATATAGAATCAATCACAAAAACCAAACCAATGCAATATAAACTAAAATAACGAGGAAATTTGATATGAATAACCAAGGTATGCTCACCAAGGAGGATACACCCCCCAACAATTCCCAACTTCTACATAGCAATAACCATTTAATAAGGAAGTATTTCCGAGTATTTCATCATTTAATGCAATTAGTTAAGCCTTTGATTTGATGTGCGAGTCTTTGGTTGCACTTTTTGAACATTTCAACCATTGAATTGTGTGCAGCATGTGTAGAAACATTGTAATGGTATATGTGGCCATTGGCATCGATTAATAAAGTCAACTATTTTTCCGTGAGGTGCTTCATTTCTTGTGTTATTCTCTAGTTATTGAGTTCATCTACTTTAGGTAGGTCAAATCTCCTCTTTTCATAGTTGTGTTTTTTTTTTAACTTTGTGCCCCATCAAAAAATAATTTCTTACTTATTCAAATTAAATTCCATTCCCCTTGAAGTGCACGTTGTTATCCAAATTCTATGTTAGACTCATGTTCTTTGTACTAATTCTTACTTGAATGCAAAGCAGTGGTCTATAATGTGACTTTTTGGAAGTTTTTTTGGTGGGTTTTTCCGGTCAAAATCCGGCAGCAATTTATTGGAATCGCAAGTTTGATAGCTAGTTTCTGCACAATCAAAGCATCCCAGGGGTTTTTCAGGGTGCTGAATCCAAATATGCAGTTAAAAAACCATTTTAAATAATACAAATCAAGATTTAACCTCAATTTTTTCCGTCGGATTCCGTCACCGGAATCTCCAAAAAGTCACATTATAGACAACTCCGAATGCAAATTGAAGTGGAAGATTTACTCCAATAAGGAGCTTTTGCAAATAAAATTCGTTAGAGAATTGCCCTCTCATTGAAATCTGTGATGGAGTTTTCTTACATCAGTTATTAAGTTTTCAATGCTTTCCCCTAAGAGACTATCTCTCAACTTAGATCATTGCCTCCCTTCCTCTTGCTAGCTCACCTGAGCATAGTGCACCTTCATCCTCTATTTCACCATGGTTCTACAGATGCTAGGGTTTTATAACTCCTCTAAAATCTAACCTATCCTCTCAAACACTCATGGTTCCCCATAGAGAATCCTCATGAAAAGAGATCAAATCATCTCAAACACCATTGCATCCAAATCTCATGAAACTCTTAATACACAATGCCTTAACAAACAAGACATGGTCATCCATCTTCCAACTAGGTACTAAATTACTCTACTAAAATATGGAGGAGAAATGAATACAGAAGCCTTCATGGGCCTCATCATAACCAAAGGCTATAACCCATATCATAGGTGCTTTTAGCATTACTAGTCTATTTCTCGTGACTCACATGGATGATGCAATTCACATCCTTTCTGTTCCAACTCTCGATATGTAATAGCTCCAGGTTAAAAGTTCATGTAATAAAGTTAATACAGGAAAAAATAAGACCAAGGTCATGGGACACTTATTCCAGGTTGAATGTTGGGCAAAACATTCTTGTGGCTGTTCATTTGGTTATTTATGGCTAAAGAAAATGGAAAAGGTATTAAAAAGGAAAAGAGACATTAATTGACATTTTATTTATGAAAGTAATGGAAAATAAGAGAAAAGGAAGGTGAAAGGTCACATGTTACCTGTGAGGATGAAATTGAATGAAAATTAGTGGAAATTGAATAAAATAGAGGCCTCATTGATAAAAAGGCTTATGATGATTAGTTCACAACCTTTTGTCAGTTCAGTTTTGGAGCTCTTTCTCTATTCTCTCTATTCTCTCATACTCTTGCACACTTAGAGCATTCTTGGAGCACTCTAACATTGGAGAAAGGAAGGAAAAGGAAGGACAAGAAATCAAGGGGAATTAAAGATCAAGCAAGGAAGAGTTGGATCAAGTAGCTACTGTGGGATTACATGCAGGTATCGAGTTTCATGTATGATTTCCTTGCTAGTTTTGGCATGTATGGTACATGCATGTGTGTATTTGGTTCTCTTGATGTCATTGGCATGCGTTTTTCTAGGTGTGACAGTGGTTTCAACCCTTCCTTTCCATTTCCTGATAGCTATAGTGTGATGGAGTTCTCTCTTTGGTTGAGCTTGGATTGTTAGATGGTTTTGGAACTGGGTGAGGTGGTCTTAGGAAAATTCCCAAGGGCCTAGAAATCCCTTGACTGGTAATGGCATGATAGGCGGTAAATCCTGAGGATGGAGACGAGAAAAATCCTCAAGCTATTGGTGAAGAAATTCGAAGGCGTCCACGCTTGTTCAAGGCCTAGAGATCCCTTGACTAGTTTTGGCAGGATTGCGGTAAAGCATGGTAGTGTATGTTTCTTTTTTGGGCCTAGGAATCCCTTGACCGGTAATGGTGGGATTGCAGTAAAGCTTGGTTGGGTAGGTGCTTGCTTTGAGCCTAGAAATCCCTTAACTAGTAATGGCGGGATATGCGGTAAAGCCTAAGGAAGCCCTAGTTGTTTTGTTGTGAGTCCCACATTCATGCTTGGAATATGGCACGAGGGTGATTGACTGAAAGAAAGATTTGGTTCAGCTCAATCTATGGTCGGGTGGTATGTGGAAGTCCCTAACTTGGTTGGATTTTGCATATGTTAATAAGAGTTCTTTTCCTCTTGTATTTCATAAGTATTTATACTTGTTATTATGTGGCTTTGATGGTTTTTCTATCACTGTTATTATTCTGGTTATATGTTGATTATAATCATGGTTTTATGACAAACTTTAGTTATGGTTCTCATCATGTTTTGATTAGTAAATGAATGATTAATGAATGCATGACCTAATAGATATTATTGCAACTATTGTGAGAGAGAAACAAATGTTCTTGATGATTTTAAGATAAGTATGAGACCCCTATGTTCATATATGCATCCATAACCTGTAGATTACATGCTCACAATGTGTTTGACGAAATTTCTATCATGTTCAGGCCTTGTTAAGTCAAGTTCTTGTCTAACTTTTGCATTAATGACTTTCTCATTATGTAATTCTGTAGGAATTTACAGGGTAAGTTCTTCAGACATAACACCAAAGGACACCGCTCATAAACAGATCACAGATCAATACACCAGTACTTTTGACGTGGTTGAAACCCTCAAAGAGGGAAACAGTCCACGGCCTGAGCCAACGCGGCCACTTCAGGCAATATATTAATAAAAAGAATGAAAATTTACGTAAGCTTCTCTCATGAACGGTTAACCTACAAATGACCCTGCATGCTCTTTAAATAGAGATCATGGACCAATCGGGTGTTAAGCCACGGATCAAGTGTCGGTAATACCAAGGAGAGAATGAATCGTCGGATCACTACATATCATGACCGTCAGATTGTAAGTTACAAAATGTACATAGTAAAGAAACACACTTTACCTAACTCTATACTAGACCAAGTTATACTTAACTATTTCCTATGTGTCGGAATATCCTAACATCCCCCCTTAAGAACAAATTGGGATAGGATTGAAGGATTTACAAATATGACACAATAGGAGAAGGAAGGAGGCACTAGAGCCTATCCCCCCTTAGTGACAACTTCCTGAACTCCAACCATAAATCGAAGTTTAGTGAACTTCGCCTCTGTGAGAGCCTTTGTAAAGATGTCTGCAACTTGATCATCTGTTGAACAATATTCACTTCAACAACATGGTCGTGGATGAGCTTTCTGATGAAGTGCATGTGCAGTTCTTTGCTGCGCTGATGTTGGACTGGATCTTTGCATAGTTGAATGACACTTTGATTATCACACCAAAGTGTAGTCGGATGTTGCTGCTGAAAGCCAAACTCTGACAGGATCTGACGAAGCCACAAGGCTTCCTTACTAGCTTCTACGACACCACGATACTCTGCTTCTGCTGAAGAAAGAGAAATGGCACCTTGTTTCTTGCAAGCCCATGTAATAGGTCCTGAACCAAGAGTGAACACATAACCTGCAGTAGACTTCCGATCATGAGGGTCACCAGCCCAATCGGAATCAGTGAAACCAACCAATAGAGGAGATGCTTCGGCACTGTAATGAATCCCAAACTGAACTGTACCTTGAACATAATGAAGTATTCTTTTAGCTGCTTTCCAATGACTTTCACGTGGGTTTTGCATAAACCTAGCAACAAGGCCAACAACAAAGGAAAGGTCAGGACGAGTATGGGTTAGATACAAAAGTTTTCCTACAAGTTCACGGTATAAGGTAGCATCAACTTTACGAGAAGTACAAGTGACTGAAAGTTTGACTCCAGACTGAAAGGGAGAATGGGCTGGCTTACAGTCTTCCATGTGAAAATGGCGTAGAATATCACAGGCATACTTGGACTGGGAAAGGGAAGTACCTTCCTTGGATTGCAAGACTTCAAGACCAAGAAAATAATGTAAGTGTCCTAAGTCTGTCATTTCAAACTTCCTTTTAAGGTTAGACTTCACATGGTTTATAGGGTTGGGATCACTACCAGTCAAGATAATATTATCAACATAAAGAACAAGAATGATAAGAGACTTGCCCACTTTCTTGGTGTAGACAGTATTGTCAGAATGACACCTAGAAAAGCCATTTTCTAAAAGCAAGTTATCCATTTTGGCATACCAAGCTCGAGGAGCTTGCTTGAGACCATAAAGGGATTTCTTAAGCCGACATACAAGGCTGGAGTTTGTTTGTATAAAGCCAATAGGTTGTTCCATATAGATTTCTTCATTCAAGTCCCCATGCAAGAAGGCAGATTTAACATCCATTTGATGGACTTCCCATTTGAAAGAGGCAGCAAGGGAAAGAACAAGGCGGATAGAGTTCATTTTGGCAACAGGGGAGAAGGTTTCAGTGTAGTCAATGCCTTCAACTTGTGAAAAACCCTTAGCAACAAGACGAGCTTTATGTTTATCAACTTTCCCATCTGGTCCATACTTGGTTCTGTAAACCCATTTGCATCTAACAAGTTTTCGTCCCTTTGGTAGAGGAACAAGATCCCATGTATCATTTGCCAATAATGAATGATATTCTTCATTCATGGCTGCTTCCCAATCTGGATGGCCTGAAGCTTCTGCAAAGGTGGATCATAATCCACTGAAGCTTGAGCCAGTAAAGAAGAGGCTCTATCAAACTGAGAACGTGTACGTCGCTGATCTGTAGGATCACCGGCAAGATCACCTGCTGCATCCCGAGTAGCATGGACCCATTTTGGAAGCTGAGGAGCTGAAGGAGGATCCTAAGAAGGTGGGGGAGGATTTTCATCCTCGCTTTCATCATCTAAAGAAGAAATATTTTCAAAAGTAGAAGAGATAGGGAGAGGTGGCACATTCGCCGAACTAGGCTCATAGGCCGATATATTTTCAGCAAAATTTACATCTCTTCTAATGATAACATTTTTGGACTTAAGTGGAATAAGTCTATATCCTTTGACATCTTCAGAATATCCAACAAAGATACATTTTTCACTCTTAGGTTCTAAAGCTTTATGTTTCTCATCTGGAGTATGGGCCCATGCTTCACTTCCAAAAACACGAAAGTGACTTACATCTGGTTTAATTGAGCTCCATGCTTCTTCTGGAGTGATATTCTTTAAAACCTTAGTAGGAGTGTGATTTATTATGTAATTTGCACAATTAATTGCTTCTGCCCAATAATTAAGACTAAGTCCTTTAGATTGAAGCATACAATTAGCCATTTCCTTTAAGGTGTGATTCTTCCTTTCAGCTACACCATTTTGTTGTGGAGTATATGGAACAATATGTTGCATTTGAATTCCATTCTCAGTGCAAAAGTTGATGAATTTGTTGTTAACATATTCTTCGCCATTATCAGATCTTAGCTTAAGAATTTGATGTCCAGATTGTTTTTCAACAAAGGCCTTAAAGGCCAAGAACATGTTAAATACTTCACTCTTGAGTTTTAAGAAGTATACCCAAGTGCGTCTGGAGAAATTATCAATGAAAGTTAAGAAATACTTGTAGCCAGAGAATGAAACAACTGGAAGTGGACCACATAAATCACTATACACGAGCTGTAAAGGGGCTGAGGTGTGCCAAGAGGCACGTTTTTCAAAACTGTCCCGATGATGTTTTCCGAGTACACATCCGGAACAAACACCATCTCTTCAAGATACCATTGGAAGACCTGTCACCATATTTTCTTTACATAGATTCTGAAGAGAGCGATAGTTTAAGTGACCAAATCGCTCATGCCAAAGTTTGCTCACTTCATCGTTATGAGCAACAAATACTGAGGGAAGATTTGATGACCCAAAGTTGTGAAACTTATACAACCTTGTAGAATCATCAGCAATGCCAGTAGCTAAAATCTGTCTAAGATCTCTTAGGTCCTTAATTACAACATCGTGAGGTGAAAATTCAACGATTTTACCTTCACCTGAATGAGTTATCTGATATACAGATAGAAGGTTGCAGGATAAGGTTGGAACACATAATACATCATTAAACTGGCCATTGTCTATATGAACAGTTCCAGTCCCTACAACACTAAGAGATCTATCATCACCAACATATATATTTTTGGTGTTAGAATCATTTAAAGAAGAAAACATGGCTTTGTTTTTGGCCATGTGATAAGAAGCTCCAGAATCAATGAGCCACTCATGAGAATGAGAAGAAGAAGATACATTTAGTGCATAGCGAGACTGAGATGCTTGACAACCACATGCAGAAAGTGCCATTCCTGAAGATGAAGTTGAATTTGAAGAGTGCTCCAAATGGATGTTATGCTTCTTCATTGCTCCTTCCAAGGCTTCCATCTTCTTAAAGCATTTGGATTCTAAGTGGCCATCTCGATTACAAAAGGTGCAATGTCTATCAGTCTTCTTCCCTTTGTTTTTATTTGTCTTATCATTTTGTTGAAATGATTTTTCATTTTGAGGCTGAGATTGCTTAGGACCCTTGTTTGGTTTAGGACCATTCCTTTTAGGATACAACTTCTTAGGATTCTTTGGATTTGGTTGCTGCTGGGTGGCTAACGCTTTCTTGGAAGAGTTTCCAAGATTAAGAAGACCAAGGTGTAAGAGTTTTTCTTGTTCTCTTATTAAAGAATCACAAAAAGAATAAAAGGAAGGGGACTTGTAGTCTTGTCCTTGAGAAATGAAGGCTTCTCTTGTAGAATGGAAGGTGGAAACAAACACAGAGTAGGCTGGTCCCAACTTAGTAAGAATGGAATAGATAAGGTTACTATCTTCTTTCTTAACCTTAACACCTTCCAAGAGAAGTCTAAGGGTCTTGAACTTGGACAAAAAATCTTCAATGCAAGAAAAATTATTGGGGTCCGATGTAAGCAACTCATTTTCAAGTTGATGGGCTCTAAGTTCATTTTTGATTTCAAAAACTTTAGTAATCTGTTTCATTGCTTCTTCAGGAGTATCAAGTTCTACAATATGGAATCTAAGATCTGGAGAAATAGACATTCCTATCAACCCTCGTGCTTGATCTTGCCTATTTTCCCATTTAGCTGCATTATCTGCATCTTTCAGTTTGGTTTCTTGGCCTGAGGCTATTCTGTAGAGACCTTTACTTCTAAGTAAATCCACAATGTAGGACCACCATTGGAAGTAGTTGGTGTTGTCAAGAATAACTTGGCATGGAATTTCCATTTTAACAGAAACTGAAGCTATAGATGCTGAAACTAAGTGTTCCAATGGAAAGATCTCGAAAAATTAGGCTGTTTCAAAAAAACCGGTTCTGAAAACGGCTTCCGTATGAAGAAGTTATGGTTTTTTGAAGAAAATTTGATGAAGATGCCGACAAAGTGCAGGAATGTGCGGAAATGAAAAATCTGCCCCCACAAAAAGGAGACTTGAACTCAAGACCTCTACTCTCATAAATTAGCTTTGGACCAAGTGAGCTATACAAAAAGTTTGAGAGAGAGAGAGGGGGGGGGGGGGGGGGTGGGTTGAAGCTTTGGGTTGCGTGCTTGCTTTGAGAAAGCTCTTTTTCCCTACAAAACAAAAAACACAAAACCCAACACGGACATACAAAAAAAACGAACCTTGCGGCTCGAAGTTAGCTTTAGCTGGAAACTAAATATTTTCCTCAATGTTTCTGATTTTCCGAGATCACACTAAGGCGCAGCGGAAAAGAGCATACGCATGAGAAAAATCCTTCCTTTCTGTTTCTGATTTGCCCAGATCGCACAGAGTCGCGGGGCAAAGAGCATACGCAGAAATGAAAGGTATAGATCCGGTAATAAAAAAAGCTAAATAAACCGAAACCGAAATAAATAGAGAGAAAATAACTGTAAACTGCAAATAAACACTATATACCTCCAGATCTTAAAAATGACGCAGCTAGGGCTACCGGAAACCTTTTCACGTGAAACGAAATGGGTTCCTCACTGGAACAAATGCTCCCAACACAACAGAGCAGTCCTCTTGGCCCGAAAGCAGTCAGAAACAGTAGATCTAGGAAACGACAGTCGGATGCAATTCTATCGGCTTCAGATTTGGATCACCAACGGACATGGCCCTCAAATAGCTTTGATGCCATGTAGGAATTTACAGGGTAAGTTCCTCAGATAGAACACCAAAGGACACCACTCACAAAAAGATCATAGATCAATACACCAGTACTTTTGACGTGGTTAAAACCCTCAAAGAGGGAAACAGTCCACGGCCTGAGCCAACGCGGCCACTTCAGGCAATATATTAATAAAAAGAATGAAAATTTACATAAGCTTCTCTCATGAACAGTTAACCTACAAATGACCCTCCATGCTATTTAAATATAGATCATGGACCAATCGGGTGCTAAGCCATGGATCAAGTGTCGGTAATACCGAGGAGAGAATGAACCGTCGGATCACTACATATAGTGACCGTCGGATTGTAAGTTACAAAATGTACATAGTAAAGAAACACACTTTACCTAACTCTATACCAGACCAAGTTATACTTAACTATTTCCTATGTGTCAGAATATCCTAACAAATTCATCATTTTGGAAAGTTCTATCAAGTTCTAGGCAGAGGTCTAGATCATAGCCTTGAAAAGTGGTTAGATCTCAGGGTCACATACAAAGAACTGAGTTATTTAGACTGCAGTTGCTGGAAGACAGGGTTATGTATATGACTATAGGATTACGTTCGTTGTCTTGCCTTGTTATGCATGTGACTGGCAGCATAGGGAAGTGAAAAGCAAGTTAACTCAACGTTATGGCACTTGGAGTGGTTGTTTAGCTCCCGGGGGTCCTGTAGCTACTCAGGAAGGTCAATAAAGTTTTTGTTTGTTGATTCCACTTCCTTAACTATACCTAGGAGGATGAGTCATATCATAGTAACTCTTCGTCACATATTTATCCTGGTGGATCGGTGAAATTGGGTAAGTGTGGGAGGAGGGTGTTACAAGGTATATGCATATATTCACATGATCACACCCTCATTATCTCTCTCTTTAGTAGTCACATCAACCAGTTCAATTCATAGTTCAAGAAACATATTATCACTACTCCTTCAACATCACAATATCCCACAACCCTCACATTTTATTCTCCATTATTCATTCTTAGTGAACATAATCATATCCAACACTTGTGAGGAACATCTTTATCTTATATGCTTTTCTTTACAGATTGAGAGGAAAGTAGGGATGGTTTTGAACTAAATGGGAGCATAATGAGAACTCGCCCCTAGCAACACCTATATTTTGCACAATAATGCTTAGCCTCTAAGGAAGCATTTGATTATATAAAATATGTAGCTATGCTTGTAATTTGATATGTGAACATGTAGTTGCACATTTCCAACCTTCAGGCTACATAAATTGGTATCCAATTGATTTCTCTTATCCATTAGACTATGTGGAATGTTTCTATGTATCCTTTGCAATCTTATATAAGACCATTAGTTAGGATGAAAAAAGTAAGCCATTTTCCACGAGACTCTTCATTTTGTGTGTTATTTCTTTTGTTACTAGGTTTATTTGCTTCAAATTGGTGCTTTTCCCTCTTCATGATATTGTTTCCTTTTTTTGAGAGGTATAACACATATCAAATTCACCATAGTTAAACTGTTGCGACATTTAGTCTTAACTGAAACCAACCAAGAATGGAGGAGAAAAAAAAAGGTCCCAAAACCAAGATTGCTACAAGTGATGTGACAATGAAACCGTCATTGGAAAAAACCCAACATACTTATCCTCACCTAGAATGATAGAACAAACTCCAACCACTAAAGATTTAGTATATTTTCAAATGACAACAATGCATCTAATCACACATATGGACTATGGGAGTAGGGATGAAGATAGAATTATATAGGCTTGGTGTTAGTGAGGTTCAAATATAATATTTTTTAGCATGAGAGAACTAAAAAACACACCTATAGGTGTCACTAGATACCTAAGTAAATTCATACAAGAGTTAAACATTGATTAATTCATGTACCTAAATGGATAGAAAAACTAGTAAGTCTAACTAGTCAAGTATCTTTCCTTGCACCAGTCTCCTACATTCATCCTTAAACATACAGGTCAAAGGGGCCCTCTAGCCAACTCTTTGGGAAACATTTCTCAACTGTTATTCTTTTTCTTCTAAATTTTCTACTAACCACTGATGTTACTGTAACATTGAACCAAGAAATCAAACCTACCAATCCATAACCAATTAGCAGTTAGCAATTATATTAAGAAACTCAACATCAAACATGGAAGGTCATCAATGAGAGGAGAATTGGAAATGTATTTTGTTCACAATCGAAGTTGTGAACAAGATGTGTAAGTTTGAAATAGTCTGATGATCTTAAGGACAAATCTAATTCTTTGTCCTTGACATCTTTTAATGGAGTACAAAATTAGTTGTGTGACAAGTTTTGGGAGGAATACAACATAAAGGAATATCCTAGTTAGGAACAACTTCGACATATCACTCATCTCAACAGATGATTTGAAACTGGATATCCTTGATATAACAACACTGTTTGTTTCTTGTGCAGTAGTTGATGTTATACTTCCTCAATTCAAAGGAAGATGATGAAATTCAGAAGTTAGAGAAAAGTCACTTATCATGGTCATATGGATACAAATGGCTGGATGAGAAAATCATCCTTATTGAGTAGTTTCATGCACATGGCAGAAATCATTTAGCAAGCTCATCATTGAAATCTAACTGACCATCTAACGTATGGCCTCAGAGGGAGCCATAGAGTTTTTCAATAAAGATAACCATGTCAAAGGGTGCTGATTCATGATAGCTAATTATAATATGATATCTGATGACTCTAAAATGATATCCTTGTTACTTAAGAGGCAGCATGATTGGCTGAATTTGATGTATAGATCGAAGGATGAATAATAGGGTGCAGATGGCTTGATGGATATACTTTGAACAAGCATACATTTCCAATGTTTAAAGGAAGCCATGATGTTTATTGAGATCCTCTCATGCAAGAGGGAGTTGGCTTCTGAATTTGAGATGAAGGACCTAGGCACTACTTCCCAGGATTGGAGGTCTGGAAAAAGGCAGGAGAAATTTTCCTATCTCAAGAAAAATATATTGTGAAGATACTGGAAAGATTTGGGATGGTGGACTGCAAGCCTGTGACTACCTCAATGGAACATAACTTTAAGAAGTTATGTGGTAGTGCTTCTGGACCTAAATTGGGAAATGCTTCTGAGTATCGTCAACTCATAGGAGCACTAATGTTCTTGGTGAACTCCAGTCCCGACATATGTTTTGCAGTTATCATGCTGAGATAATATATGGTTGAGCCTCATCATATACACTAGATTGGTGCGAAGAATATTCTGAGATATCTTCGGGGCACAATCACTCATGGACTAAGATACACTACCTAAGATGTGAGGCTACATGGTTATTTTGATACTGATTGGGCTGGCAGTTTTGTGGATCGCAAGAGCACTTCTGGATGATGTTTTTCTTTGGGTTTTTCTTCGATATCCTAGATGAGCTGGAATCAGAAATCGGTTTCCTTGAGCACCACCAAGGGCAAATACACAACTACTAGTGTGGCCTCCTGTGAAGCTGTCTAGTTGAGGCATCTCTTCAATGAGCTTTTTGGACATGTGATGGATGCCATCGTGATCCTCTATGACAACCAGAGTGGGATTTGATTATCAAAGAATCCTGTATTTCATGATCGCTCCAAGCATATAGATATCAGGTACCACTTTATCTGGGATATGGTACAACGAGGAGAAATAAGGCTCCATCGCATTGGCATTGATGGGCAAGTCATTGTTATTCTGAAAAATCTCCTAGGGAAGGTCAAGTTCTTGGCCTTCCATGAATGACTTAGAGTTGTGGAGAGAGCCTCTTGTGAGGGCCCTGTATGATATGGACATTGAGCTCTGGGAGCTCCGGGGGACTTGGGGTACTTCTTGGAGTGATGAGAAACCATAGGGTGAGTGGTTCATCCTTCCCCTAGTGGTTTGTTGTATACAGGGTGAATGGTTCAACCTTCCCTTGTGATATCCCCTGGAGACATGTAGGCAGGATGAGCGGTTCATCCTTCTCCTGCTGAGACATCCTACCCATGCAGTTTGGGACTCATGGGAAGTACCTCTCATCTAGCCAATGAGTAGGGAAATGAGGATAGGGACCATAGTCCTATCGATGGATGCATCGTGTACTACCGTACTCCCTATGATAGGATGACCTATATTGATATGGGGTCATTTGGAACTAACTTCAGGTCAGTAAGAGTGGTATGAGACATTCTCTTTTGATTGGAACTGAATGCGGGTTAGTAAGAGTGGTATGAGACACTCTCTTTTGATTGGAATTAACTTTGGGTTAGTAAGAGTGGTATGAGACACTCTCTTTCATCTGGGACTGACTTCAGGTTAGTAAAGAATGGTATGATACATTCTCGATCACTTCTTCTTCTTCATAGTTCAACAGAGCAGAGCAGTGCATTGATGGTAAAGATAGTACCGACTAGAAGATGGATTAGCATATGGAGTTCTCCCTAGTTGAGAGGGAGTGTTGAAATTGGCAACTAGGGTCAAACTCCACATGGTTCATCTTATTTATGAAAACTGATAATTTTCTTGGATTCCTCTCTCCGAGAGGTGTAGGATTGATCTAAAGATCATCTGATTCTGACATGTACAAATGAAGTTATGAATTTATTTTGATTATGGTCAAATTATCAAGGTCGACCTCTTCTATATGTCGGCTCACCTAATCCAATAGTCACGTCTCTTGACCCCCACTGATTGGTATATATAGAGGTGCTTTCTCCCTCATTTGACATATAAAAAGACCTCATCCATTAGTAGTAACAAAAGGGAGAAAAATGAGCTCGTTGGAGAAACTTGGATTAGGGCATTCATACTTTTGTTTGGGTTGTAAGAAGATAGGTACTTCAATGAGGTAGAGAGGTTGTGGTTGGAGCCTTCTCATGATTGTTTGAAGGGCAGTTGCATCTACAGGAAGGCCGAGAAGGAGAGGTATAACCACAAATCTGTTGGGGCATATTTGTAGGTGAGTATCCATTGTCTCATGTAGGCCACAACACAGAAAGGAGATGTGGGTAGGCCACAGGCCTTAATCACCTTATTTTAGGGTTGTGTGGGTTTGTTTGAGGGCAAGAAGTGCCCAGGTCAATCAGCATGGAGGATAGGAGCTTATAAAAGGGAGGCTGGAATAAAAGAGGGTTTTTCTGGGATAGTTATGGTTGGGAATTCTTCCAAATAGGGGACATACCTATGGTGAACTTATCGCACTCCTGTAGCAGTTTTTAGAGGTCTAAACAAGCTTAAAAGGAGTGCAGGAGTAGTCATCTAGGAGAGAGAGTTCCCAGATGTGATAAAGGGAAGGAAGCACAACAAATTATGTGAGTTTTGGTTGGGTTAATGGGTTACTGTAGGTTTTAGTAGAAGCCCTAACCAATAATAAAAAATTAGTCCATGAACAACAGTGACAAGTATTTAGAATTGCAATATAGAAATATTAAGCTGTTGATGCGAGAATTGCAATTTCATTGAGTCAACTGCATGGTTAAGAACTTTGATGTCAGATCTCCTATTTGGCAAACCAGTATTGACTTTAAATCATTGTCCTCTATCTCTCTCTCTCTGCTGAACTATTGAAGCATATATATATATATATATATATATATATATAAGAGAAGAATTGATCTAGGGTTTCCCCACATTGGGGTTTGTCCTTGGCCGGTGCCACATCTTGTGTCCTCTTGTCTTCTACTATTTATGTTTATGTTTATGTTCTATTTTCATTTTACTATCATGTTGATGTGATTGCTAATCGAGATATGGATATTAGGCTAATAGAGAAATTGAAGTAAAAATTCTCTAAAGCATAGAACATACAACTGTTTACTAAATTTAACACTATCTCAATTGAAAATTGTTGGTATTTGGATTCTATAAAAATCATTTAAGACAAAGAAATAATGAACGAAATAGATTAAAACATAATAGATTAAAAAAATCTACACTTGTAGAACATTCCGATAATACTAAACATCACATATGCATTGAGGATACCCACATCCTTGCTAAAATATACCACTATTTCCACATAAAATTTAAAGAAGCCATCAAAAGCAATAAACATCCTAAAAACATGTTGCACTCAAATTTCAGAGCCTTACTTGGTCTTTCCCTTGATTGTTGCAAACACTTAAGCTCATTTCACAAGATTTCCCAAAGCTCTTTGAACCCTTTCGCTTGTTGGATTAATTTTCGTCTTTTGGCATGTTTGACTATTTTTCCATGTTTGTGAACCTTTTTTGGTGGGTTCGAAGGTTGGTCTTTGTGTATACAATTTGTCCTAGCCATGTAAACACCTGTCGCACTCATACACAAAGTTTTGAGCATTGTCGCACAAGTATCGTCACGGTCGTCCTAAAGTCTATCTCAAGTGTCGCACTTTTCACTTCTTGTTATAAGACATCCACAGAAAGGTAAATGCTTTCTTGTTCCTCTGGTGGTCTATGTCATCATGTCATCAAAGTATGATAAGTGTGTGATCACAAGTCCAAGTTCATCACAAGTCTGTCTTCCTCCTGTACTTAGCCATTTTTCTGAAAATCTTCCCGACCGGGAAACTCAGCTGCATTGGGCCCTAACTCAACTGTGCACTGTGCAGTCTCAACCCTTAGTGTCATGACCTTGCTTTCTATAACTACACAGTGCGCAGTTACTGTCCTCCAAGGAAGTTGTATTATGCAATTCCAGAGCTCAACAACCTTCCTTGACCCTCAGAATTGCGTAGCAGTTCCTTCCAGTTTTACTTGAACTACACACTTCACACTTTCAGTCATCAAGATTTTCCCCTTTCCTGCTGGAACCCAGCAATTCAAAGAGAACCTAGCCTCCCTTTCCCTCCAAAAATGCGCAGAGGTGTTCCCAAATTGCCTCCCTCAGCCAGAGCTCACTGATCTCAAGAAATGTGCAGATTCGTCCTACAGGACTCTTTGCTGCACAATCCCCCTTACCTATGAAAATTGTGTAGAACTGACTCCTCAGGGTGTCATCCCGCAACATCCACTGCTGGTTTGAACTATGGAATCCTGACTCCCATTGGCCACTACGAAATTTATTTCCCCAGTAGGGAGTGTGTTGAAAAGTTCCTTAGTCAAGCTTAAGTTGCGCTCTACGTAGTCTAAATGATCAAGCCCTCTCCTTGTCACATGGAACTTGGAAATGCATAATTACTGGGCCCTCTCTCCCAGCCTATCACTAGTCCCAAGCTCAGTTCATGGATAATAATGCATCATCTTAGACTACAGAGTTTTCAGATTGATGTCGTCCCGTCATGAGTGAATTGTAGGAATAGGTACAATGTCAAGTCATGGCGAGATGATGAAGAAGGAGAAGAAGGAGGAAGCATGCCTAAAGACTCACTTGTAGCTTAACGGATGAGTGGACCTATCAAGAGCAAGCAAAAGGAACACAAATGTGCAACCACCTTCCAATACCGAAGATCATTGAAGACCTCGCATCACCAAGTTATGCAGAGGAGAAGAGAAAGCATATCCAAGAACACACCCATCACCCAGAAACAATAGTGGCTTGACATTGCCACATCATCAAGCCAATCTATATCCACAGTGTCATGTCAAGTCGTGTCATGAGTTATCATATGCCACATCACTATTATGGGCCATGTATATCATAAATCAAATGTATTGTAAAGTGGAAGTCCAATGGACACACATGAATGTGAAGAGTCATGTAAGTTGAAAAGTCATAAGAAGTTGAACAGTCATGAGGGTAGTCAAATAGTCACAAGGGGTAAGCATTTCCCCTTGGTGATATAGATCCCCTCATTGTATGAGCAAAGGACTTTTCACCTTGGCTCCTCCCGCAAGGCATTAGAAATACCAACTAGTTCTTTGAGGCGCAAGGAGTGGCTCCAATGTCCCACTATGGTGGCTAGTGATGTGCAATGTAAATATGTGTCTCAGAACTTTTTCTTGATAACAAAATATTTTTAAGGCCAGCACATTCTTCATGCATGACTTATGAATGTTTGCAAGAGTATTCTATGAACGTTTGTATTTCATGTTTACTTTCACATGTACTAAGATATTTGAACTATTTCAATTATTTTACCGCTTATCTTGTCGATAATGTGTTGTAATGGTTGCTATTGTTGTCTCATCCTTGTGGACTATTCGCGAGATATTATATGGACCTTTCTTTACCTATCGGTTATAACGACTATCACATTCGTTGTGGACTATTCCACTGGATATTAGATGGATCTTCCCTTCTTCATTGGTTGTAACAACTATCGCATCCGCTATGGACTATTCCGTTGGATATTGGAAAGGTCCTTTTGGTTGATGTGTGTCTCTTCCTAGGTGGTACTATTCCCTCTCTCTTATAGGCTTACTTTTCTCCCCCCTTTTGCAGTAAGAGAACCTAGACACAGTTGTGTTGCACACTCACCAGACACATTCACCTTGCTTTTCAAAGATACCATTGCATCACTCTCTTGTGCTGACAGCTAGAGCCAAGGAAAATCTTTAAGGATTTGGAAACCGAGCCTTTATATCGGATGGGATTCCTACACCAAATGGTGTGAGGTCTTATTGTGGCTTCATATTGGGGAGATCCCATGAATGTTGGTGGGTTCAGCACTGTCAACAATTTTAGTGCTAGAAGGAGGGAAACCAATATTTTATGGTTGATTGTCCCACCAACCCCACTCATCCATCTTTTGGTCAAGGCCCAACATTCACTCTATCTCCCCTACTCGTAATTCAAAATTTGTCAACTCTTCACCACCCAGGCATGAATGTTAAATCATGTATCATCAACTTTGAGTCATCCACCCCATCACCCGTCAGTTTGCAAAGGTTGTTGGTTTGATTCCGGTAGTAATATCACTTCCATCTTCTCAAAAGAATAACATGACCACCCCCACAGGAGTAGTGGTCTCGTCTATTGAAGAAGAAGTACTTGCTACTCTTGAAGAACTAGCAGACATTGTTGAAAGGGAAGAAGAGCCTCCACTCGAGGTAACCCATTACTCATGGGTTCAAACTTTGACGGGACAGGTAAAGAGGAAGAAAAGGAAGAAGAAGAAGAGGAACCATCAGATTCGGAAGAGGAGGAGGAGGACAACGAAGAAGAAGACACGGCAGAGAAAAATATGGATTGGATGACTCAGGGCCCACTGGCACTTCCAGGTGTCCTGCACAAGATGTCGAGGCACGTGAAGAAGCTCTTGATAAAATATGACCTTGACAAGACAGTGAAGGCTGAAGACAACCTGAAATTTTTTTACCTACATCTACAAACACTTGAGGTACATTACGATGATGTTGCATGAAGACTTTTCCCATGTACCTTAGATGGTAGATAAGTTTTATGGTATCAAAACCTTCCTCAAAATTCCATCTAGAATTGGAGGGCATTCAAAAGAATCTTTCTTGAGAAATTTGCTGAAGATAAGACCCCTGCCATGTTATTGAAGGAGTTGGGTAGTCTTGGGATCGAGAAAAAGGAAAGGGTTAAAGATTTCAATCAGAGGTTCAATCACATCTTGAACAAGTTTTAGGATGACACAAAACCTCATGACTCCATGACCATATACTACTACACTTATGCCTTGCCGACAAGTATTGTGCAATTTGTAAAGCAAACTGGGAGGTCAACATTAATAGAAAACTAAAAAGAGGCTATTGTCGTTGAAAAATACCTACGCCCTATTGGAGTCATCACAGATGATGAACCCACAAAGGACTCCAAGGACATGGGTAATAGGTCTCAGGCCTCTGTGAGCAAGGCTAAGGAAAATGAACCAAATGATATTGAAAGCCTTACTCATCTCGTCAAGTCCTTGACCACCAAAATGTAAACAAAGGACAAGTGAGACTACCTTGAGTAGCAGGCCACCCAAATTCATGCTTAGAAGGAATGAAGCTTTCGACAGCAGCAACAATCAACCGACAGAATATGTGCATAGTTCCAATGTGGTGCTGAATATTGAAAAAATTGGCACAAATTCGTATTGCACGTTTCATAATGAGCATCATTCGGAAAATATGTGCCCATAGTGGAACTAGCTTGCAAGAAGAATATTTGCATAATTTGTTGAATCATTCACAATTGAGAAATGGGTTGAGCCTGATGAATAGAAGGAAGAAGTTGCTGTAGCTGATGAACCTCCAAGCATTGGGCATGCAGTAAACATGTATCATTACGTTCTCGCAGCCAAGAAAAGTACCGTCGATAAGGAGCCTCTGAGTGATGGTCCAGCCTAGAAGTAGAGTAACCGATACAACTTGAGAAGTCAAGGTCCAACCACTATGATTAAGGTGCGAAACATAAATTCAAAGAAAATTTGTTAAGAAAACTAATTCCTCCAGCTAACTCAGCACAAAACACTCAGAGCAAGTCCGGGATAGTAGTTCCAATGAAAAGTGTTTCTGATAACAGTAAAGATGGAACCATCCCTCCAGAAAGCACAAACCCAACTCCATCCCCGGACACCTCAGTCAATCTTCCCGCTTTAGATTACAATATTGTACAAGATATGAATAAGGTTCATGCAAACATCTCCCTATTTTCACTTACAAGGATCACGATCCAACAAGACATCCTTCTACGGGCACTTGGACAAACTTCTACTGGTAATGCTACCTCTTTAGATAATAGATCTAGTAAGTCTCCTGATGCTCTCACATATGTACTCAATGCACTCCGCTTGGAGGCAAACACACTCTACCCACCATTCTTGTTAACGTTTGAAATCTTCAACTTCAATGTACACAATTTCTTGGTTGATTCTGGTGCATCAGTAAATGTCATGCCACTATCCATCGCTAAGAAGATCAATGCTCAATGGGACAAGAGAAATGCATAGATCATTCAGCGGGATAGAACTCGTGTCCCAACAATAGGTGAAATCAGAGATGTTATCATCTGGTTATCAAGTGACGGATGAGTTCACCAATGCATCAACATTGTAATTGTGGACATTTCAAAAGCATATGGAGTGTTACTGAGGAGGGACTAGTCAAGTAAGCTACAAGGGTAATTTTCCACATATTGGTCACACTTTTGGCTTCCATATAGAGGCAGGAATAATAGATTCGGGTAGAGTTACAGAGATACATGAAGCACACAGTGACTCCCTTGAATGGGCATAACGAGCCAATGGTTTTCACATAACTTATTTTTTGCAATTATTTTCTGGAAACGCAGTTGGGGTGTTATCTTGTAGAGCCATCCCCAGTTCCACTAGACACACAGTTGGATCTCCTTCCATTTCCAACTAGCAATAATGAACTTTGTATAGTTAGCAGTAGTAGTAGTAGCAATAGTAGTACTAGTGCAGTAAGCAATCCTTGTACATATGATATGTGGACAATGTACTTTGACAGATCTAAGACACAGGAGGGCTTTAGAGCTGGTTGTGTTTTAATAGACCCACTGCAGAGAAAACATTTGATCTCTAGTCGCTTGGAATTCGAGTGCACGAACAACACTGCAGAGTATGAAGCACTCATCTTGGGCTTACAGAAGGCCATTGACCTCAATGTTTTTGTTCTGAAAGTGGTAGGTGACTCCAAAATCGTGGTGCATCAGGTACATAACACTATACATTGTGTGTCACCTCATCTTAAGAGTTATCAACAAGAGGTATGGCAACTCATCTCTCATTTCCAAGCTTTTAATATTATTTCAGTACTAAGAATGTGTAATGCGGTTGCGAATGCCTTGGAAAATGATGCTCCTGGGAAGTTACCTTCAAGGGATGACTTTTCTATTGAAATTTTGTATAAACCATCCATCTGAGATAACATAAATAACTTACACGTTTTTTATGATGACCGACAAATACTTTACTTTATGGAAAATGCTGATGTATTCAAAGGCGCAACGATTGACGAGGACAAGCATGAACAGACACCGCAGAACGCAGCCAGCTCAAGTAAAGGCAACCTCATCCCTAAGGGTGTGGTATTAATAGAAAATATGTATGATCCACATAACTGCTTCTGGGGACTTGTGAATGCCATGACCCACAGTTCTACATTGTTGCATGAGAAAATCAACTTAGGAACTGAGAAAGATTTGAATTATGTTAATATCGACACTTGCTACACATCACAAGAGCGACAAGCCTTCATCCACTTACTCAAGTAGTACCGTGATTCATTTGCGTGGACATACGATGATCTCAAGACATATGACACGCAAATCATCCAGTATGTGATAACGATCAAGGAAGGGGCCAAGCCATTCTAGTAGAAATTAAGGAAAGTTCACCCAATGCTTGAGACCCTCATACAGAAGGAATTGAGAAAATTGTTGGATGCTCAAATCATTTACAAGGTGCGATATTCAACGTGGGTATCAAACTTAGTCCCTGTGAGAAAAAAGTCTGGGAGATCTGTTTGTGCGTAGATTTTCACAATGTCAACAGTGCCTCAGAAAAGGATAATTACCGAGTGTCGTCCATGGAGAAGATATTGCAAATTGTATTTGGGGCCAAATTTTTTTCTTTTCCTGATAGATTCTTTGGTTACAACTAGGCCCTGGTAGCAGAACCTGACAAATTAAAAACTTCTTTCTAAACAAAGTGGGACACGTTCGCATTCCAACAAATGTCATTTGGGCTGGTCAATGCTGGTGTGACATTCCAATGTGAAATGGACATTGCCTTTTGCAGGATTATTGGATAGAGTGTAGTGATCTAACTCGATGACGTGACAACATTTTCCAACCAGAGGTCAGATCACCTATGCCATTTGAAGAATATTTTTTAGTGATGTTGTAAATATGGGATATCCTTGAATCCCAAGAAGAGTATCTTTGCAGTGTCCAAAGGTAATCTCCTAGGATGCATCATTGTGAAAATTAGGATCATGGTGGACCCAGATAGGGTCAGAACAAGAAAGCCATGCAGTCTTTCTTGGGAAAGATCAACTTCCTCCGAAAGTTCATCTCTGGCTATGCTCAGATTGTTAAACCAATACAAGAGATGATCAAGAAAGACACAATATACAAATGGGATAAGAGGGAAAAGGACGTGTTCTCCTGTATCAATAAAGCTATAGCAGAAGCAAACGCGTTGTACAAACCAAACTTTAGTAAATACTTATTTCTCTACAATTTTTCTTACGACATCTCTCTTGCTGCTATGCTCACTCAGAAGGACGAGTTGAACAATGAACGACCTATCTCCTTCATGAGTGAAAGCCTGCAAGGACGAGAGATCAATTACCTCATCGTGGACAAACAATATTATGTAGTGTACAAGGTGGTAAAACACTTTAGACCCTATATGTTGAAAACCCATTGTATTAACTTTGTTCCACATCCAGTAGTCATATCACTACTTGTCCAGCAAGAGCTGGGTGAAGGAAGGGTGAACTAGATGATCAGATTACAAGAATAGGGTCTTGAAATCAAGCCATTCCACACCATCAAGGGTCATGGTCTTTTCACATTAGCAACAAAAGAATTCAATACAAAAGAGGAAGAAGAAGAGCTCGCAGGATGGGAGTAAGAGATCGATATGTACAACGTTGATGGATCCTCCACCAATTCAGACATAAACTCTTGGTATGTGGATGTGCATGAATAATTTGAGCATGGCACCGTGACCTCTCACTTCTCTATGCGGTAGAAGAGGGCACTCTGACTCGAAACACTTTCATATCAATTGGTGCATGGGGTGTTGTTCACGAAGCACCACAATGGGATATTGCTCAGGTGTCTGGAGGCACATGCTTCAGAAAAGTTGTTACGTGATCTCCATGACAGACCAGTAAGGGGGCACTTCACAAGAAACACTACAGTGCATAAGATTATGTGAGCCAACTTCTACTGGCCTACATTATTCAAGGATTCTCGTGCCTATGCCCACAAGTGTCTGGTCTGTCAAATTTGTACCAACAGAAATCATAGGTTAGCAGCCCTACTACAACTCATTGCAATGGAAGAAACTTTTCAATAGTGGGGCTTGGATATCATTAGGGAAATTTTCCCTCACTCATCAAAGCAACATTGCTATATCTTTACTACTACAATCTATTTCACGTGGTAGACAAAGGAAGTTACACTAAAATAGGTGAACGAGCAGGAAGTCATCAACTTTCTGCAGCAGAATATCATCTCCAGGTTCGACGTTCCTACACCAATTTTTTTTGACAATGAAAAATATTTATCATCTTTAGACTTTATGATTTTTCATTGGAAAATGGTATCATCTTGAAACATTATGCTAATTATTATCCACAGGGGAATGGTCTTGCTGAATCCACGAATAACAACATCATATGTATCATAAAAAGGCCATATTCTTTGAACAACGGAATTGGAACTCTGCTTTGGTGAATGCCTTATGGGCTGACCAAGTCATGCCTAAGCCTTCTATGAACACCTCCCCTTACTTCCTGGTGTATGGAAAAGAAGCCATCCTCCCGCTGAACATCTACTTTCTCGCTCTCCAATTGTCCCAAGAATCCCAAGGCAAGCCATGTCTTCTAGTTCAATGTAGGATGGACACTTTTCACAAGCTACAGGAAGAAATGTTGAAAGCAAAAGAAAAATTTTCACTTCACCAGAGTCGTATCAAGAGATAGTTTGATAGAAATTCTACAGGGAAGAATAAATTTAGTGTGGATGACTTAGTCTTGAAGTGGGACAAAGTCCATGAGGACATAAGCAAACACACTATCTTTCAGTCCTTGTGGATTGGTCCTTACACAATCCACGAAAATCTTGCCCAACACACATATAATCTTCAATCACTTGACGAGAAGATTGAATCTCTCCCATTCAATGGCCAAAAATTAAAGAAATATTTTCAATGGAGATCTAGGGCTACGCATCGCACTATGTACATTGTCTTTTTTGTTGTTGTTGTTTATGACTTTGGTTCCGTTTTACATTGATTTTTCATGTAAATAATTGTTGTGCCTTACTGCATTATGGCTTCTAAGTGTGTGCGGGTAAATTTCAAAGAGTCTTGTGACACTGTAGTGCTTGGCTAGCCTTTTGTTTGTCTTCCTTGTGTTGGTTGTATCTTTTGGCCGATGAAGTTATGACGAAAACTACGATCTGTCCGTAAGGAGAGTTTTGGTCCAACCATGAACCTATGTCTAGTCTGGAAACTTCATGCCTACACTCAATTTTCTTTTTTAGTGTTCTCAAGCCCATCCAACTAGTAGAAATGGGGAAGGTGAAAATCTAAACGAGAAAACCTAAATCAGAGGTATTTATATGCTTCTTTGAAGGAACAACCTCTCTTGTTCTCAATAAGTTGGGATCCCTCTTTTGCCCCAAAATAGATTTGTTTCTATGCACAGTTCTCTTTAAATAAATAAAGGCGAAAGAAGGGAAAGGCTTCATGTGTAGAACGATGAAGCAAGAAACTCCATTAGGGTACTGTCCAGGCTCGCTCGCAGTGGAGCAATGTTTGTGTTCCTACGTGACTCCATCGGGGCACTGTCTAGGCTGGCAACAGAGTAACACCAAAGATGAAGAAATATACTCTGAAAATCTTAAGCTCACAAGCTAAACCACCCTTCCCAATTTAAAACATTGTGATTATGCTGAATATTATGTTGTGATCAACTAAGAAGGTATCGAAGAGACCATGTATGTCCACGGGGTAAGTGGGAGGCCGAAGTAATTTGCATGATGAATCAATACTCCCCGAAGGACCAAGGCCCTGCACTGATCAAGAGCTCAAAATTTACAAAAATTAAAAGTGTCAGAATCTTGATAAGCTTAGCTTCAGATCGAAGATCTCGTCATTTTGAATCCAATGGTGTGAATGACACTCAAATCTGAGTTCGTATGTTGAAGTTAGAGCAAGTCAAAGTTTAGGTTTGACTTGTCCAGGTGGCAAGATTGGATGACATGGCAAAGGTTCCAGCGAATAGGGAAATGCCAATTGGCAGGTTGCCATTGGGTCTCGCATATCGCATATCAGGGAAAAAGAGGTCGTGGGTTAAGAATCAACCCCTAACCAGTGTTTATTTGCGATTAGTGATATTGCATATCACAAATCAGAGGTTGATGAGCGTTATAGAATTGGCCCCCAGCGCAAACAGGTTGCGATGCGATCGCAAGTGGATAAGGTAATTGGCCCTCATATCAGTCACGGTTGCAATGTGATTTATCGCATATCGCAATAGCAGAAAAGTCTTGCATTATATTATCGTCGATTCTCTGCCGATGCGAAATGCGATAGGATATCCTAGATGCGAGGCCACTATAGGTTAAGGTTAATACTCCCATTGGGTCTACCAATATCGCATCGCACATCACCCGCTTTGTTCACAAGATCATCTGCCGGGATTTTACACCGATTGCGAGTTACGACAAAGCTACAGAACCGTCGCCTTAACTATTGAACCTAACCATAGTGTGACAACTTGACCTTAACCGCGAGATAGGCTGGGAAGTTGGCGGGACCATCAATTTCGGCGAAACTGCCAGATTTGACTCCAGATAATGAATTTAACTCAAAGTAAGCCAGATTTGGAGGAGAAACTTGTGGAAAGACTGATAGAAGTCATAACTAAGGAAAATTTCGACCAAATGGGATGCAAAAAGAGGCTAGATAGCCATTTTTAGACATTCTAAACTCATTGGAATAGGTTGCAGGATCAAAGGAGCATTTCTGGATAGGTTTTTTGCAAAGTGAAGGCTATGGGTGCTCTGGTCAACTAGAGTGTTGATTCAATTTAAGGTGGAATATAAAGATGGAGATGACTTTGTAGGGGTCTTCCAACCTCCAAGTTCTTTCTGCAGTAGCCATTACAATAGTGTTGTAGCTTTATTTCTTCTTTTCTCTATATGTGTTTGGAGAAAGAGACTTGTTTATGTACTTCAAGTGGATTGTAGTTCTGTTTATACTCTTGGAAGTTGGAGTATGGTGTCTTGGTGTAAGATGCTTGTGTTTGCTGAAGGTTTACATGTTTGATTGTAGGTTAATGTGTATGGAATGATAACTTTTACAGAAGTTGTTTATTTGAAGGAGAAACTAGCCATTCCATCTCAACAGTTTATATACTCTTCTTTTCTTCATATTGAGCGTAATGAGAAGGGGTCATGCCTTTAGAGCTGATCTAAGGAGATGTAGCCCAGGAGGGGTGAACTCCTTTAACAATGGCTGGTGTATTACAATTTGATGCGTGCTTCGATTCAGTGTTTTGGTTTCATGTTTTAAGTTTTCTTCATGAAACTAACTTAAGTAAACACACATAAAATTCATGTTTTTACTTGCCATTTTGGAGTAAAAACCTCAAGAACATTTTGATATTCTCAATGGGGAATTAGCACAACATTACTAATCTGCTCCATTAAAGATCAAGTTGGTATCAATGCAAAGGTTTTCTTTGTGCAAGGAGGAATTGACTATTATTTGCAAGTGAATGTGTTTTGAAGCTCAGGCGAGGAGAAGTTTTTGGAAAGGAGAGGAAGATTGTTACAATCTATGCCACCAAGTTCTACCTCAAATTGTAGTAGAAGCTTCAAGAAAAGCCTATCCCCAGGAGGAGAGCCTGCAAGAATGTCAGAGGATGTGAAGGATTTTAGAAAGGCTTTCTTAGACATGGCATAAATGGTGAAAGTTCTCTATGAAGAGGGGAATACCAAATTGCAAGGTGAAAGTTGTAGACCTCCAAGAGGAGAATTTTCTCCAAGGGAAGAAGGTAACAAGAATGGTGATAAACCACCATCTTCTCCACAATCTTCATGTTTTTCTACAACTCTTATGCAAGATGCTAGTGTAGAAAGTCCCTTAGAGAAGATAGATGGAAAAGTTTGTATCTGTTGTCCACATAATGTGGAAGATGAGGTTCTATCAGCACCCAAATTTTAGGAGCTAAAAGAAGAGAGCCAAAGAGTCCAAGAAGACATCTAAAATCAAAAGGTAATTTGTAAACATCTTTGTATGTCAGTCAAAAGATGCAGAAAATGGTAAGAATTTACATGATTCTTCCTTATGCGAAAGTGTTGGCGTAAATTCATTTGCAGCCTTTGGAAAACACAGTAAAGGCATTGGATCCAAGCTCTTGACCAAGGTGGGTTACAAGGGAGGAGGCCTTGGAGTAAACCAACAAGGCATTAAAAATCTAATTGAGGCCACAAAGAGGCCTAAATACAAAGGCTTAGGCAATGTAGCAAAAGAAGAATGGTCTTCTAGCAACAACACATGGGTATCGTGTTCCTTTTGCCATAAGAAAGGACATGAGGAGGCAAGATGTTGGGAGTTGCATCCAGAATTGATTCCCACTTGGTTCCTCAAGTGTAAGGAGGAATCAAAGTGAAAAGCGTCTCCAAAGAGAGATGAAAATGTTGAAGAAGAAGGGAAGCTAAATTCTTCTTTCCACGTAGTTTCCTCACACAAGAAGCGTAAGCCAAAGGACAAAAAACAAAGGTATATCCGTTTTGTTAATTCGAATGTTGTTCATAATGGAAAACAACACATAGATTTGAATAACGTGTTGAGGAATATGCTTCCATGCACCTTTTTCCTTTCAACTAACCATTGTGTAGATAAGTACGATAAAAGGAAATAAGTCATTAAGAATATGTTTATGTCTACTATAATTGAGACCGAAAAGAGAAAATCTCATCCAAGGTTAAAGGCAAGTGAGCCGAGAGGAGCTGAAAATAACTTCTGTACTCATTGCAATATCAGTGGGCATTGGGTTGAGAAGTGTTGGAAATTGTTTCCACAACTTCATCCTGGTAAGGGTAAGCAAATCATGAAAGCACCAGAATAGGAAGAAAGAAAAGAAAAATTGGTGCAAGATGCGACCATCCTTGAAGCAGCTTTAGAAGAAGAGAAAGTTCAAATAGATGGTTCATTTTCCTGGTTGGGTAAGAAATGGGCGGACTATTTGTCCAGCTGAGGTTTGTAAATTTTTGTTTTTTACTAGTTGCATATCCCCATAGTTGGGTAACTTGTAAAAATGATGTTCATAAATAAATCACTTATATGTAACAATGTTTTCTTTCAGCATTACAATGCTAGTTTGCCTTGTTGATAGTCAATTGAATGGAAAATTTGGGAGTCAAGTTTATTCCATTTTGTAAAATGCATTTCTATTTGTAGTTTGAGAAACCATTTTAAAATTGTTGTATGAGTAGTTGCAACACATTTAATATGTTCCAAATGTGTTTAGCACTCAAGTTATACAAGTATTCACTATGTGAGGCTTGTTTCGGTTCATTTGGAAAAGTATTTTAGGATCTTATTCTTGATAAGGATTTTATAAATGAGCACCTTGGAATTCTTCTTGGAAAGGATGTTGTTGTGGATGTCCATAGAGGCATGGACAAGCCAAGAAGAACATCGAACTTGAATTCTTTAGTCAAGTTATATTTGAAGTTCAGCTTGAGAAAAATCCAAGACAAGTACAAGTCAGGGCACTGCAAACATCGATTGGATTGAGTTTGGAAAAATGAAGGAACTGTACCTTCAAATGATGAAAAATTGAAAGTAAACTTTTGGAGATCAAAAGTTTTTCAGTGGGGAAGAGTGACCAGGAGCTCATAATTTACCAAAATTTCAAAGCGTTAGAATCTTGATAAGCTTAGCTTCATATCGAAGAGCTCCTCATTCTGAATCCAATGGTGTGAACGACACTCAAATCTGAGCTCGTATGCATACGTTAGAGAAAGTCAAAGTTCAGGTTTAACTTGTCCACATGGCAAGATTGGATGACATGGCAAAGGTTCTAGGGAATGGGGAAGCTCCAAGTGGAGGTTGCCATTGGGTCCTGCATATCGCATATCGGGGAAAACATAAGTCGTGGGTTAAGAATCGAACCCTAATCAATGCCGATTTGCGATTAACGATATCTCATATCACAAATCGGAGGTGGACGAGGATTACAGAATTGGCCCCCGACGTAGACAGGTTGTGATGTGACTGCAATGCATGTCGCAAGTGGAAAAGGTAATCGGACCCTAGAGTAGTCACGGTTGTGATGTGATTTATCGCATATCACAATTGCAGAAAAGTCCCGCATTATATTATCGTCAGTTCTCCGCCGATGCGAAATGTGATAGGATATCCTGGATGTGATGGCACTATAGGTTGCGGTTAATACTCCCGTCGGGTCCACCGATATCGCATTGCTCATCTCCTTCTTTGTTCACAAGATCATCTGCCAAGATTTTACGCTGATTGCGAGTTGCGACAAAGTTGCGAAACCATCGCCTTAACCGCTAGACCTAACCTTAGTCTAACTAGTTGCCCTTAACCGCGAGATAGGCGGGGAAGTTGGAGGGACCTTGAATTTCGGCGGAACTGCCAGATTTGACTCCAGATAATGAATTTAACTAGCAGTAAGCCAGATTTGGAGGAGAAAAATGTGGAAAGATTGACATAAGTCATAACTAAGGAAATTTTCGACCAAAGGGGATGCAAAAAGAGGCTAGATAGCCATTTTTGGCATTCTAAGCTCACTGGAATAGGTTGCAGGATCAAAGGAGCACTTATGGATATGATTTTTTCAAAGTGAAGCCTATGGGTGATCTGGTCAACCAAAGTGTTGATTTAGTTTAAGGAGGAGTATGAAGATGGAGATGACCTTGCAGGGGTCTTCCAACCTCCATGTGCTTTCTACAACAACCATTACAACAATGTTGTAGCTTTATTTCTTCTTTTCTCTATATGTGTTTGGAGAAAGAGACTTGTTTATGTACTTCAAGTGGATTATAGTACTATATATGCTCTTGGAAGTTGGAGTATGGGGTCTTGGTGTAAGATGCATGTGTTTGTTGAGGGTTTACATGTTTATTTGTAGGTTAAAATGTGTATGGAATGAGAACTTTTACAAAAAAAATTTCTTTGAAGGAGAAACTAGCCATTCCATTTCAGCAGTTTATGTACTCTTCTTTTCTTGATATTTAGCATAATGAGAAGGGGTCATGCCTTTAGAGCTAATCCAAGGAGATGTAGCCCAAGAGGGGTGAAATCCTTTAAGAATGGTTGGTGTATTACTGTTTGATGCATGCTTCCATTCATTATTTTGGTTTCATGTTTTAAGTTTTATTCATAAAACTAAAGTAAGTAAACACACATAAAATTCATGTTTTTACTTGCTATTTTGGAGTACAAACCTCAAGCACATTTTTATATTCTGAATGGGGAACTAGCACAATATTACTAATATGCTCCATTAGATCAAGTTGGTATCAACGCATAGGTTTTATTTGTGCAAGGAGGAATGGTTGTTGTTTGCAAGTGAATGTGTTATGAAGCTCAAGTGAGGAGAAGGTTTTGGAAAGGAGAGCAAGATTGTTACAATCTCTACCACCAAGTTCTACCTCAAATTGTAGTAGAAGCTTCAAGCAAAGTCTCTCCCAAGAGGAGAGCTTATAAGAATGTCAAAGGATGTGAAGGCTTTCTTAGACATGGAATAAATGGTGAAAGTCCTCTATGAAGAGAGGAATACCAAATTGCAAGGTGAAAGCTCTAGACCTCGAAGAGGAGAATGTTCTCCAAGGGACGAAGGTAACTAGAATGGTGATAAACCAGCATCTTCTCCACAATATTCATGTTTTTCTACAACTCTTATGCAATATTTTAGTGTAGAAAGTCCCTAAGAGAAGATAGATAGAAAAGTTTGTACCTTTTTTCCACATAATGTGGAAGATGAGGTTCTATCAGCACCCAAATTCGAGGAGTTGAAATAAGAAAGCCAAAGAGTCCAAGAGGACATCCAGAATCGAAAGGGAGTTCAAAACCATCTTTGTATGTCAATCACAAGATGTGGAAAATGATAAGAATTTACATGCTTCTTCCTTATGCGAAAGTGTTGAGGTAAATTCATTTGCAGCCTTTGAAAAACATTGTAAAGGCATTGGATCCAAGCTCTTGAACAAGATGGGTTACAGGGGAAGAGGCCTTTGAGTAAACCAACAAGGAATTAAAAATCCAATTGTGGCCATGGAGAGGCCTAAATACGAATGCTTAGGCTATGTAGCAAAAGAAGAATGGTATTCTAGCGATAACACATGGGTATCGTGTTCCTTTTGTCATAAGAAAGGACATGAGGAGACAATATGTTGGGAGTTGCATCCAAAATTGGTTCCCGCTTGGTTCCTCAAGCGTAAGGAGGAATCAAAGTGTAAAGCGTCTCCAAAGAGAGATGAAAATGTTGAAGAAGAAGGGTAGCTAAATTCTTCTTGCCATGCAAGTTCCTCACACAAGCAGCGTAAGTCAAAGGACAAAAAACAAAGGTATATCCGTTCTATTAATTTGAATGTTGTTCATAATGGAAAACAACAAGTAGATTTGAATAACGTGTTGAGGAATATGTTTCCATGCACTTTTTTCTTTTCAACTAACCATTGTGTAGATAAGTGCGATAAAGGAAAGAAGTCATTCAGAAGATGTTTATGTCTACTGGAATTGAGATCGAAAAGAGAAAATCTCATCCAAGGTTAAAGGCAAGTGAGCTTAGAGGAGCTCAAAAGAACTTCTGTACTTACTACAATATCATTGGGAATTGGGTCGAGAAGTGTTGGAAATTGTTTCCACAAATTCATCCTAGTAAGGGCAAGCAAATCATACAAGCACTAGAATAGGAAGAAAAAAAAAAAAAAGTGGTGCAAGATGTGACCATCCTTGAAGCAGCTTTAGAAGAAGAGAAAGTTCAAATAGAGGGTTCATTTTCCCAGTTGGGTAAGAAATGGGCAGACTATTTGTCCAGCTGAAGTTTGTAAATTTTTGTTTTGTACTAGTTGCATATCCCCATAGTTGGGTAACTTGTAAAAGTGATTTTCATAAATAAATTACTTATATGCAACAATGTTTTCTTTAAGAATTACAATGCTAGTTTGGCTTGTTGTTAGTTAATTTGAATGGAAAATTTGGGAGTCAAGTTTATTCCATTTTGTAAAATGGATTTCTATTTGTAGTTTGAGAAAGCATTTTAAAACTATTATATGATTAGTTGCAACACATTTAGTATGTTCCAAATGTGTTTAGCACTCAAGTTATACAAGTATTCACTATGTGAGGATTTTGTAGATAAGCACCTTGTAATTCTTCTTGGAAAGGATGTTGCTGTGGATGGACGTACAGACATGGACAAGCCAAGAAGAACATCGAACTTGAATTCTTTGGTCAAGTTATATTTTAAGTTCATCTTGAGAAAAAGCGAAGACAAGTGCAAGTCAAGACACAACAAACATCGATTGGATCGAACTTGGAAAAATGAAGGAGCTATACCTTCAAATGATGAACAATTGAAAGTAAACTTTTGGAGACCAAATGTTTTTTAGTGGGGAAGAGTGATCAGGAGCTCAAAATTTGTCAAAAATTCTAAGTGTCAAAATATTAATAATCTCAGCTTCAGATCGAAGAGCTCGTCATTCTGAATCCAATGGTGTGAACGACACTAAAATCTGAGCTCGTATGCAAAAGTTAGAGCAAGTCAAAGTTCATGGTTGACTTGTCAAGTTGGCAAGATTGGATGACATGGCAAAGGTTCCAACGAATGGGGAAGTGCCAAGAGGTAGGTTGCCATTGGGTCTTGCATATCGCATATCGGGGAAAACAAAGTACATGGGTTAAGAATCGACCCCTAAGCAGTGTCGATTTGCGATTAACGATATTACATATTGCAAATTAGAGGTGGATGAGTGTTATAGAATCGGCCCCCGGCGCAGAGAGGTTGCAATGTGATCAAAATTACATATTGCAAGTGGATAAGGTAATTAGCCCCCAGAGCAATCACAGTTGCGATGTGATTTATCTCATCTCGCAATTGCAGAAAAGTACTTGCATATCGCAATTGCATGTACTTCAAGTGGATTATAGTACTGTTTATACTCTTGGAAGTTGGACTTTGGGGTCTTGGTGTAAGATGCCTGTGTTTATTGAAGGTTTACATGTTTGACTGTAGGTTAACATGTGTATGGAATGAGAACTTTTACAGAAGTTTTTTCTTTGAAGGAGAAACTAACCATTCCATTTCAGCAGTTTATGTACTCTTCTTTTCTTGATATTGAGCATAATGAGAAGGGGTCATGCCTTTAGAGCTGATCCAAGGAGATGTAGCCCAGGAGGGGTGAACTCCTTTAACAATGGCTGGTGTATTACTATTTGATGCATGCTTCCATTCAGTGTTTTGGTTTCATGTTTTAAGTTTTCTTCATGAAACTAACTTAAGTAAACACACATAAAATTCATGTTTTTACTTGCTATTTTGGAGTACAAACCTCAAGCATATTTGTTATAGCTCCAAATACCACCCTGTGTATTTTTAATGCTTGTTTTATGGCATAGGGCAACCCCTCCTTCCATACTTGGTCCAAATATTTTAAAAACAATGTTTTACTCCCTGTACGCTTCTTTGCCCTGTGTTAAAAGCGTGTACACGTGGGTTAGTCTATACCCAACCCGCGTATATGTGTTAAAACACTTAAAAAAAAGTAAATTTCCTTAACTATGGGTGGAGATCACGAGTTTTACCTGTTGATTACCTATTAGTGCCCGTGGCCCAAGTGTTCCCAACTGTTTCCCAACTAAAAAACTAATTTGGGAGAAGTATAAAAAGACTTCCATGGGAAGGCCTTAAGGAGGAGAGAAGATATAGAATTACTATACTGAGATTATCCCCTGATCAAGTTTGAAGAATCCCTATGCTTCAAGCACTTCCTCAAGTCTAGGAAACCCTTGTTTCCTTGAGTTTTGATGTTCTCTCATATGCTTGGAGATATCATGGTATTGGTTATGGAAGGAGGTTGTTGAAGACTGGGACTGGATGGACTTGGAGGACGGTTCCGCTTGGAGCCGGAAGAGGAAGACTCAGGTGAACTCTTTCCATGTTTTTATTATAGTTTTCTACAATAAAAAAAACGCTGTCTTGTTCCTGATATCAACTTTGTCTATGCATCTGATGTTATTGTTATGGTTTATATATGAATGACTATTTCAATGTATAACTAACCATCTATATATATGATATAAAGTTGATTTCACTATAATGCTTTATCTATATGCTGCTATGTGTATTCGAATTGGCTGATTTGCAGGTTCGAAGATCATTAGGAGTTGCAAAGGGTTTGAACCCTGGCTGGAACTACCCAAACGAAGGACATCCGAGTATGTTCATCCTCGCATAGTTAGTTTGTTTAAGCATGTTGCCTGAGTTGAATGCTTGTTTCTTGCTGTAGAATACTCTTGCTCTGCTAGGGTTCTGACCCAAAGCCCTAGGGGACTTATTCCCTTAACAACATTTTTATATTCTGAATGAGGAATTAGCACAACATTAATAATATGCTCCATTACAGATCATGCACAAAATAAACTAACCAAGACAGAGTAGTTGACATTCAACCAATGTGTCACCAAGTGTTGTAGCGGGTGCAACAACCTTTAAAATTTTCGCTTCCACTCAAATTTTGGATCCTTCCTTGGTCTTTCCCTTGATTGTTGCAAACACTTAAGCTAATTTCACAATCTTTCCCAAAGCTCTTTGAACCCTTTAGCTTGTTGGATTATTTGTCGTATTTTGGCAGGTTTGACTATTTTTCCATGTTTGTGAACCTTTTCTGGCAGTTTGGAAGTTGGTCTTTTTGTATATGATTTGTCCTAGCTATTCTAACATTTTTTGCACTCACACAAAACTTTTCGAGCATTGTCGTACAAGTTTCGTCATAGTCTTCCTAAAGTCTATCTCAAGTGTCACACTTATCGCTTCTTGTTATGAGACAGTCACACAAAGGGAAATTCTTTCTTGTTTGTCTAGTGATCTATGTTTTCATTTTGTCGAAGTATGCTAAGTGTGTGATCACAAGTTCAAGTTCATCACAAGTCTATCTTCCTCCCGAATTTAGCCATTTTTCTAGAAATCTTCCCGACCGGGCAACTCAGCTGCACTGATCCCTGGCTGAACTGTGCATTGCACAATCTCAGCCCACAACTTTTATGCCTAGAACTACATAGTGCATAGTCACTGTCCTCCAGGACAGTTGTACTACACAATTCCAGAGCTCAACAACCTTCCTTGACCCCCAAAATTGTGCAGTAGTTCCTCCCAATCTTTCTTGAACTGTGCACTTCGCACTTTCAGTCCTCAAGGTTTTTCCCTTTCCTGTTGGAACCCATAATGCACAAAGAACCCAAACTCCCTTGCCCTCCAGAACTACGCTGAGGTGTTCCCCATACCCTCCCCAGCTAGAGCTCATTAATCTGAAGAACTGCACAAATTTTTCCTCCAGGTCTCTCTGCTGCCCAATTCCCCTTACCTCTGAAATTGCATAGAACTGACCCCTCAGGGCCTTATCCCATGTTGTCCTCTGAGATGAATCTAGGTCAGTTAGTCATGCTAGAGAATCTAAAATATTTTGTTGGTTTTAAATTTTATGGATGACCAATGATATGAATTATTGAAAACAGGTGTTTAAGCCTTAACAGTTACTAAGCTAGATGAAAGGGCTGCTATTTGTCTAGCTATAGTTAAATTGCTTTAAAGTGAATGAATAAAATATTATTGATGAATTATAACTTGCTAAATATTCAAACAGAATATTTGATTAGTTGTAAGCAAAGAATACAAGCAAACCACGTTTCATCTAGAATAAAATATATTCAAACGAATGTAGATTTGTGTGACAATTAATTGATATAGGGGAGTTTATAATAACAAATAGTCTTATAAGCTAGTCCCTAGTTATTGCTGATAACTTCACAGGGGATTTAAGACTGATTGATACTTAGTATGATCTTACACAGATCTCTGCATAAAGACTTAAATATATGAAGCAATACATAATGAAATTAACACATATGAAAACTTATAGGAAGATCGAACTATAGTAGGCAAATTCATAATCCTTTCATTAACTTTGCAAATCTCTAGCTTGGTTACAATTCTGTTCTCAAATCTCATACAAGGGTTCAAACCTTAATAACTCGAAGGAGGAGTTATTTATACAAAAAGTTCTACTAGATATTTTCAAAACAAAATTACAAAAATAGTACAAAATTGTAGGAATTTCAAAACTGCTAAGTGCTGACACTATTATTTAGGAATCTGTTGATGATGTGGTCCCCAAAAAGTGTTGTCCAAATGTCCTTTAGTTTTTGATGAAAGTTACTCAATAAATTCACACACGTGATCCCATCGGTCTTAGCTTGGTATGGAAATATTTACCAATTTTCTGTAGACTTCATCAGCCTCGGTGTATTTCTCGAAAGTGGGCTTATTTACAAAAAGATGTGTAATTTCATGCTTAATAGTCAAATCAAAATCTAAACCTTCTAAAGCTTGTTTCCCTATAATATGCCCCTTTATACCTGCAAAGTTTGATTTATCAATGGCTATGGTATAAAGCTTATGGCAGTATTCTTCCAGACTGATCATCCTATCATTTAGGGCCACTAATCCTGGCAGTCCTCTGTGATTCAGTAAATTAAATTTAAAATGAAAACTTTAGATAGAAGTCTTCAAGGTTTGACACTTAGTTTCCAACTAAGTCATCAAATTATTTTTTGCAACACCTTCTTGATTTCCAAGATGGTTTCTGTTCTGTCCAAAATTTGAATCTGCTCCAACTCGACTCTAGTTTTTGAGTTAAGAACTTTGATCATGTCTGCAGCCTCACTTGGTTTATATTTAAGAAGCTGCTTCACTTGATCAATGGCCATCTGGCATCTGTTTATGAGTTCCTCCTACTAAAAAATGATCTGAATGGAAGGCCATATTTTAGTTATGGCCTGACTGATATCTACCCATATGATTTCCTTGGCTTGGGCCAAGGTCTGATCCATCAATGACTAACTCTACAAGTCTTCAATTCTTCTGTTCAACCTGTGTGTTTTCTGCATTTCCTCAACATACAAACTATCATTCTTTATTTTCTGAGCTTCCAGATTCTGAAATTTCTTATGAAGTCTTTCATTCTCTTGCTTCTAGTGAGTAAGCTCCTGTGAATGTTTGATCAAATCCTCTGCCGTCGATGTAGATTACCCTGTGGCTGATGTAGACTCCACTGCTATTCTGGACACTGTGATAGGAATAACTGTGATGGGAGCTATAGTAAATTTCTCTTTTTCCTTAAGAAATTTCTCAATCTGCTCCTCCATAGTTTTAATCTGTACATTCTTCTCAATTATGAGTTTTAGCATTTCTTCCTTGTGTTGTTCATTCTCTGCTATCTCCTTGGTCTGAGGGTCCTCTATAGAAGGCAGTTTCAACTTTTTTCTCAATAATGCAATATTTGTGTTCTTCTTCATGATAATACCTTTAGCAACTTTAGCATCAGTAGGGTCATATCCAATTTTAATTGATAAGTCCTCCAGTGACTTAACCCTGTTGTCCTTAGCTAAAGATGGTATTTTCTCAATCTTCAACTGTGACTGCACATTTGACAGAGCAGTTATAATCTTTGACAATGCCATAGTAGTGTTGGTCATTGTTGAGAATAGTATCTCACCAGATTGTCTATGCATGTCCATTTGATCAATTGGATGTATCTGATTAGAATCAAATGTAAACACAATTTTCTTATAATCAGAAGAACCTTTAGGAAAGGCACGTGAGCCTGCAGAAAGGCCATTTGCATTCTTCCCTTCTCACTGTCAAATGCTATCAACAACCTGTGTTGTGATGTGGAAGTCTGCTTGATTTCAAGGAAGTTAGTGAAAACATTTGACTCCTAAATTTCACTTGCTCATGCTGATTGAGTAATTTCTAGAAAATTCTGTGAAGTAGAAGAAGAAGAAGGGGTAGAAATTACAGGTTCCTTTGCTCCTATAGATACCTTTGAATCATCCAAATTGATGACAATAGGCTCTTTTTTAGCCTGAGTAGTAGTAGTAGTTGTAGTAGCCTTTGATTAAGTCCTTGATTGCTTCTGATAGTGGATGAATTCCTTTTCTCCAATTTCTCATGATGATGATCCTTCCCTTGTCCTCTTGTCATGCTTTGTTTAAGAAGTAGGAGTCTACAAAGTAGAAGGAGGTAAAACCTATTCTTCTGCTTCTTGAAGAGTATTCTCTTCCCATTGTTCCTGATTTATGAACTTCTCAATATTTGGCCTAGGTGTATGATTATAAGGAGTGTTTTTGAATTCCACCCTTAAGTCTGAAATAATGCTAAATGGATCATAGGACCAGGTGAAGCTGGGTTGGAAACCCATTTGTTTTAACATAGTATCTGCCTCTAAACCAACTGATCTAGTGTTACAAATGAATGATCCAACCTGTGCCTTTATCTTAAACTGTGATCTCCTATTACCTGAGATGAAATGGACCTCATCCATGTTCACCATCTGCCTAATATTCCAGAGAGAAAATTCTCATTGGAACATATTTTGGCAACTTATATGGAGCCAACTCGCAACCATATACTCCGATCTCTGTGTAGTTCTAGTAGAGATACCAATCTCCTGTTCTGACTTGATCACTGAGGTGTAGGATCCTTTTAATTGTTGTTTCGATCCTAGGTTCACTCTGACTGCTAAGAAGTTGTGCAACTGGGTGAATGAAACAATCTATGAAGTCTAAAAAACTGAACTCATTTGAGTTCTTTCTAATCAATGAAGTCCAGTGAATAAATGCTTGATTCTCTTGCTGATCATCCTACTTGTTTAAAACAATAGGCAACCTATCTTCTTGCTAAAAAATAAACATATGAAATAGGATTGAGGAGTATTTAAACACTCCTTCAGTAGTGAGATTCATCAATTGCTCATGCATAGCTTTAGCCAAAAATTGACTGTAGTTATACATGAAGGCATGCTTATTTTCTTTGGAAAAGATAGACATATAGCCTAGGATAGCTTCATCTACCCATTGGTCTGATTGATAGCCTAACAAGCAAGAAATTAGGGAAATCATATGTTTGGTTCTTTCAGGGAACATACATGCTAGGTAAGGACGATTTTTGTTGGGGAGAACAACATCATTAGGGAGAAATATCTCAAAGATTTGAGCTCTTTGAGGGAAGGTCAACTTGTGATATAGGTAGATTAGGTCTGCAGTGGAGAAAAAACTAAGGGAGTCACTATCAGGTATCAGAAGCATTTTGTTTATGGTTTCTGTAGAAATAGTTATCAGAATGTCTTCATTTTGAGCTACAATTGTTCTCTGTAATGGATTGTATTTGGATGGGCACTAGATAACTAGGTCAAGAAAGGAATAGCTCTGGGAAACATGTACACGGGTAAATTGGATTCCCACAAGTTTATTTCATCCTCAGAATCGAAATATGTGTGCTTGAGCCAGTTGTGCAATTCGAACATGTCGAATTCACTTTCAGTGTCTGCGATTTTGAAGTATTGATCGGCTAATGGGATATGGTCCAGGTCTAAGGCATCAAAGGCCTTTGGGGTTTCCTGAGTTGCAGAGGGGTTGATAGAGGGCTTGTCCTTTTTATGGGGGGGCATGATATAACATAGTTGTAATGGTGTAGGGTAGAAAAATACAGAAGTAGGCTAAGAGGATGTTTCTAGTTACAGGCACGGTTGACCAGAGAATTTTCAAACAAGAAAAGTAAATAGAAACAGCGAAGAAATGTTTATGAAAGGAAAATGTAATATGGGAAATGGATATTTAACAATGATTTAGGATGACCGTTACATTAGAGGCCGTTGTTGTTCAACTAACAAAAAATTAATGTATTAACGGGAAGGAAGAGTAGCAACGGGAAGGCATTAATATTGACAATAGATATGCAGGAATAGTTAGCAGATATCAGGCGAGGGCATGTGGCATGGAGTTATTAGAGGAGTATGGTGAGGGAGGAGTGACTGTTGGCGCGGTATCGAGAAGCGTGGGAGTGTGGATGGCAGATTTCGGAGGGGGGGTAGTGGTATGTGGTTTGGAGTGAGGGGGGTGCGAAGTGTTGATGGAGAGACATGTAGGTGAGGGGCACGTGTGGGAAAAACCATTTTTCGCACCCCCCCGCCCCCATCGTTATCTCGTTTAGTGGCTAGGGGGTGCGAAGCGCTTCCCCACCATTGATCTGGGCGGGAAGGCTAATGACCATTGATCTTTGCTCGAAGCTTAACACTTTCTGACAAGAAATTTTTGTTGCATATGAATTTGGCTTAAAACGCATAAAACATATTCATTTACAAATGTTAATCACCCTTTTTAACGAGGTAATTAATCACTAATGAAAATTAATCTAACTAGGGCACGTTTAGACTAGTTGCCCTTAATAAACAATTTAACTATTCTAAACCTAATATAAACCAAATTTAGGACAATTTTTAAGCATATTAGGCCTTTTCTTTTTTCTAATCTATTCTAAATTCTAATTTTCAACCAAGATTAAACTATTTGGTTGAATTTATTCACTAGTATAGAACAAAAATTTAAATGATCTGATCAAGATTAAACAGTTTGATTCAGATTAGAAGAAAAGGTTGTGGCATAAAAAACAAGTTGCACATAAACCTTTATTATTACAAATGGAATTTATTCATGAAGTGGCATTTAAAAAAGCACACTTATATACATATTTTGATTTTCTTTTGATGGGATTTTATTTCATCTCTTTTTTTATTTTTTCATTTTTTCTTTATTTTTTCATACCCTCTTTTATAACATAACAACTAACCTATCAAAAATAAAACATGTTACAACATCGGCTCCAACTGGGGACTGCCTCCTCCTACAGGATGCAGAGAACTTGGAGATCCATGTGCCTTCTCCTCAGGCTAATGGGATCTTCTGTTGAAACAAATACACAATGCATGTAAAATAAAACTCTCCGATAAAATACAATGGCTAATGAATGGAAACCTCTCAATACTGAATATAGTGCTTCAAATGCTTCCCATTGACAGGCAATGAGGAATACTCTCCCTCCAAATTATATAAAATGAAAGTGTTATTACCCTTGACCTCAGCAATGCTAAAAGGTCCCAACCAAAGGTTGTCAAACTTCCCGTGTTTTCCTTTGTCTTCTCTCCTAACATCCCATCTCAGTACCAAATCACCTTCTTGAAATCTCTTTCCCTGGCTTTCCTTTCAAACAAGCTTTTCATTTTACTCTAATATTTCTTTAGCTTGTACTGTACTTCATCTCTATCCTCATTCAATTCTATGATTTGATTTAATTCGAGAGAAGCCATCAACCTCTTCATTTGACTGTTGCAAAACTTCAAAATAGGAAAAGCTAAATGTGTGGGAAATATTGCTTCTTTTCCATAAACAAGCTAAAAAGGGGATTTATCGATTGATCTTTTGGGTGGAATATTGTTGGCCCAAGGTACATAAATAAGATGACTATCCCAACCCCTCTTACGATCCTCCAATGTTTTCTTTATAACTTTAACCAAACTTTTATTTGAGGACTCTGTAGTCCATTTCCCTATGGATAATATGGTGTAGAATGATGCAACAAGATATGATATTTCGGGTAGAACTCAATCATCTTAGTACTGTTGAATGCTTGTCCATTTTCTGTCACTATTTGTTGAGGGCATCCAAATATAGACAATATATATTCTTCAATAAACTTGATAACAACAGTATCAGTTGTATTTTTGACTGGAATGGATTCTACCCATTTGGTAAAGTAGTCTGTAGCATTCAATATCCATCTATGCTAACTGCTTGATGGAGGATGAATTTCACCAATGAAATCCCATCCCCATTGAAGGAATGGTGCCTGGATTGAGATAGAAACTGATGGAAGAGATGCTAATCTCCGCTTTCCAACAAACATTTGACACTGTGTACAACTCCTAACATTTTCTCCCACGTGTGAAAAAAGAGTAGGCCAATAAAATCTTGCCCTTAAGATCTTGTATGTTGTGGCCCTCCAAGCATAGTGGCCTCCACAAATCCCTGCATGAAATTAATCGATGATACCTTTTGTTTCATTCTCTATTAGGAAAAGTAAAAGGATATTAAGAGGATCCTTCTAGTACAAATTTGCATTCACAATACAATACTTAATAGCTTTCAATTTCAGTGTTTTACATTGATTTCTGCTAAATTCAGCTGGACATTCAAGTTCTCTAAGAAAGTTCACAATGTGAAAGTATCAATCTGATAACAAAACTTTTTTATCAATGTGAATCAAAATTGTCTAATCTGATGCAGAAGGTTCTTGTGGATTCTCTTGTATGGGGATTTCAGAACTTTCTTGTGGTTTCTTCTCAGTTGGGATGTCAAAAACATAATTTATTCCTAAGATCTTACAATTGGATTCAACAAGAAGCTTGGACAAGCCTTGAAATTTTATCAGTTTGGTAGTCTTGATGATAAGATCATACTCTAAAATTTTAGTTCTCCATCTCCCTCTCCTTCCATCAGTGTCAGGCTGCGTTAGAACAATTTTGACAACACTATTAGGTACATAGGAAATGATAGAAAAGTGGAGGAGATAGACTCTATAGGATTTCAAAGCTTGACCTAAAGAGTAGGCTTATTTTTCAATGATTTCATACTTTATCTCAGCATCTCTCATAACCTTGCTAAAAAAGGCAATGGGTTGGTCACCTCCATCTTTGTTCCTTTGCAAATGAACAACAACTAATGTGGTTTTAGAAGAAAAAGAAAAGACACTGAAAGGTTGAGAGTAATATGGACTAGCTAAGATGGGAGCTTCAACAATGGACATTTTAATCTGATCAAATGCATACCTAGTAGGAAAAGTCCATTTGATTTCATGATTCTTTTTTAGCATACCAGTTATGTCCTTAACTATTTCAGCATAGTTAGAGATAGATCTTCTTAAAAAATTAATTTTTCCAAGGAAAGCTTGAACTTCCTTCTTCTTCGTTGGTAATATGAGTGCCAGAATTGCTGAGACTCTTTTAGGATCAATGACTACTCCTTCTTTGGGAATCATGTGGCTGAGAAGTTTTCCTTCTTGAAGTGCAAACAAAGACTTCTTGGGATTAAGAGAAATCCCAAATTTCTTGCACCTATCAAAAACCTTTCTCAAATGCTTCAAATTCTTTTCATCAGAATTGGAAAAAGAAGTTAAATCATCTAAATAAATAACAACAATTTTTTTGATCTTACCTATAAATGCAAGGTCCATATCACGTTGAAATGTGGCTCCAACATTAGTTAACCCAAAAGGCATCTGATTATACATAAATGTGCCCCATGGAGTTGTAAATGTAGTTTTTTCTCTATCCTCTGGACTAACCATAATCTGGTTATATCCAAAAAAGCATCTAACATGGAAATTCTCTGGGCTCTTGAAACTTTCTGAAGTAATTGATCCATCTTAGGTAATGGATAATTGTCCTTCAAAGAAGATTTATTCAAATTCCTAAAATCCACACATAATCTAATTTCACCATTCTGTTTTCTCATTGGAACTAGATTGGCTACCTAATCTGAATATCTTAATGGAAGTATTATTTTAGCATGCAATAACTTATTTAGTTCTTTTTCAATTATAGGAAGAAGAACACAATTAATTCTCCTCAATTTTTGTTTGAAAGGTTTTGCCTCTGGTTTTAATGGAATATTGTGTTCAATAAGAGATGTATAATATGTTTTTAATTCAATATAAAACTAGGCAAAAACATCTTTGTAGGCTTTAAGGAGCGATAAATATTTTTCTTTAGCTTCCATTGGCAGGGATGCAGGAATTTTAACGTTTTTGCTCTCTTCAGATTTTCCAATGTTATAAATTTCAATATTTTCATCAGGTGAATTAGAAAGTGGATTTTTGGGGACATCATTATGATCAAAGAGCTTCTCAAGGGGGATTAACCCTTTTGAAATAAATTTTTTAGAGAGTTTGATAATGTTATGATCATCAATTGTAGAATCAAATTGTAGTGTTTGATTTTTGTTGTCAATTTCAAGATTATCAATTGGTTCTTCCTCAACTTGCATGTTTGAGAATCCATCTATGACTTGCAAAAATGATTTTAGTTGCTCGTCATCATCAAAAATTTTCCAGTACTTAAGATTGTTAGGAATAGATGCTCTATACATGACTTGAATTTGATATTGGACAAGAATTTTATGAGGGATTTTAAAGGAATTTGCAGAAACAACCAGGGAATCTGCATGCATGTTTTGATCTCTAGGAATAACAGTAATATTGAATGCTGAAAATAAATTTTCAATTGAATCCCAAACTTCATTCCTATAAGATCTCAATCTTGGGTGCTTGGTTTGACACTGATTCCTAACTTGTCTGACAATAAGTTCAGAATCACTGTATACACTTAAGTTCTGCACCTTACAACTTCTTGCTAACTCCAATCCTAGCATAAAAGCTTCATATACTGCTACATTATTGGTTACATCGAATTCAAGTTTGTATGATTGGGTAATGTTTTCTTTATATGGAGAAATTAATACAATTCCAACACCTGCTCCTTCCTTTGAGCAAGAACCATCAAAGTACATTTTCCAAATATCAGTTTTAATGGTTTTAGGTTGATCAACAATATCTTCATACTAAGTTGAGTATGTTGTGAATTATTTACACATAGCTTAAAACACCCAAAGTCTTGGTCAATAGTATAAATATGATGATTCCTAGCCTAATCAGCTCTACAAACAGTGTTCATAAATTTGAGCTCTCTATACAGCCTGGAATGCTCACCCCCATACACTGGAATAGTGGCATAAGACATATCCATTTGTAGGCTTCCTCCTAGTTTAGCACAACAAGATCTTGACAACAACATGCCAAATTTTGGAGGAATTTCAGTGACTACTATGTCTAAAACCACACTTTTGATAGGGATCTAAGCTAAGGTAACCACAAAATCTTTAATGAGTCCAAGACAAGGAACTTTCTTGGATTCAAAAGTGTAAAGATCATGGTAAGTTCTAGTGACTTCTAATTGCAACTGGTCCATGGTCACTTTAAGCATTAGATTATGGGAAGCCCTAGAATCTAACATGTAGTTATATAACAGGAAATCATGAATTTTCAAAGTCACATAAAATGGTGGCACATTATGATCTATCATGTCAGAGCTAGGACCAAAAACTACTGAGCGTTTTTCGTCTTGTAGGCTTATCACATCGCCTTCAGCATCCACACTGGATGACTTAATCCATTTTGAAACTTGGTTCTTATACTCTGGATTTTTTATAGTTCAACTAGGGGAATTTGTATTTTAACTCTTTCCAACTCTCTTTCAACATTGAATATTGTCAAAATCATTTTATCAAATTGACTTGTTTCACCTGTTTGATTCAATGGTTGACTGATAGTTGTCTGGGTTTCAGCAGATTTTATCTGAGGTTCATTTTAAATGGGACCTTTTAGAGGTCTACTAGGTCCTTCCCTAGGTCTATGATCATATATTCTATTTAATTCGCCAATTAGGAATTTAGAGAAGGCCTGGTATTTAGAAATTTGATTATCTTCTTGATTTTGGGAAGATTGATTTGAAGGGTGAGGAACAATAGCATTATCTACAGAGGTAGAATCAAAATTATTTATATATTTGGAAATTAGAGGACCAATATCATCTAGTTGTTGGTCATCAATTATCAGAGGAGGTTGGATCTGTTGATCAGTGTTAGGCCTCTATAAAATTTGAGTTTGAGGGGCTCTTCTAAACTGATTCTGTGGTCTAACAACAGTTTGTTGTATGGTTTTAGGTTGAGTTTTAATTTTAGAAATCCTATTAGATAGGTTTCTAAGTAATGGTTTTATCTCATCTATTTTTTTATCATCATTTTTGGACTTTGAGGAAGATCCTTTATCCTTAGCCTTCATTTTTCTTTCAACATTTTCAGCCTTAGCTTTGAGTTTAGAGGAAGTTGATCTGTTAGCCTCAACTTCTATAGAGTTAGTTTTCATATCCTGGAGCGTAGGAGATATCCTTTCCCTCAAAATAACTGCAAAGTCATCATCAAAGGCTTTGGAAAACCTAATCTTTGTTGCTGCAACAAGAGGTTTACAATCAGGAGGCATTTTGTGGTAGAGTTTATTGAATCGTTTAATGAAATCAACCACGGGTTCTCTGTGATTCCTCTTGAGCTCTTCAAACTTAGTAAGGTAGTAAATTGCATCCTTTTTGACACCCCACTGATTCTTGAATATAGTAGTTAAATCATTGCAGGACTGAATTGAATCAGCCCTCAGTTGCCTAAATCATATCCTAAAATTTCCCTCTAAAGACTGAACAAATAAACGAATATATACATCCTCATGCTCTATATTCATATTATCTACAAAATCTAGGAATGGAGCTAGATGATCTTCTACAGACAAGCCAGTTTCACCATTAACCCTGGGTAGGTGTTTCAAATACCCATTAGGAAAAAATTTTAACTGGTTGGGAAGATGTAGGGCAACATATCTAGCTTGAATTATAGGTTGAAAGTCCATATCTAAAGATGCAGAAGATGATGATTCAGTAGAAGAGGTAGGAGATGATGTAGTGGAAGATGATGAGGCAGGAGGTGAAGTAGTGGGTGAAGATGGAGGTGTAACAATGGGAGGAGGAGAATGGGAAAGAGGAGGAGATCTAAAAGTTTTCAAAGATGGTTTTATTACTAACTTTTGAACCTCTGTTTCAACCTGCTCTTTACTTTCAAACAATGGGTTTGAATATACAAAGAAGGTTTCTTTAGGTTGAGCAGAAGTGGATGGGAATGTATAATGAGTGGGGGAGATAAAATCAGTTGGTTTTAGCTCTGGTAAACATACATCTAGTTCTTCCTCTAACTTGGGAGAATCTAAAAATATTTCAAGAAGTTTGTAAGATTCCAAAGATTGGACTAAGAAAGTTACTATAGATCAAATCCTTTAGATAAAAGTTCTAAAACCCTAGGTGTTAGATCGGCCAAATCTAATTGGGATGGAATATAGCTAAAGGGATCAGAAGCTGGAATATCTTCAGGTTGTAATCGTACAGAGGAAGAAGCAGAAGCTTCAAGTCTCCTTCTAAATGAAGCCTCTCTCCCCAGTCTCTCGGGATCAGATAAAGGAGATATAATGTGAGATTTGGTATGTTTTGAAGGAGACAACTTGGTCTAGTGGAGTCGCCAGGTGAATTATTTTTAACCTACAATTTATTTATTCACCTTAAGGAATTTTTTTTTAATCGTTGTCCCACGAAAAATAGTTCAAATTTCACTCCTCGGCAACGACGCCAGTTTGATGTTGTCCTATGAGATGACTCTAGGTCAGTTAGTCATGCTAGAGAATCTAAAATATTTTGTTGGTTTTAAATTTTATGGATAACCAATGATATGAATTATTGAAAACAGGTGCTTAAGCCTTAAGAGTTACTAAGCTAGATGAAAGGGCTATTATTTGTCTAGCTATAGCTAAATTGCTTTAAAGTGAACGAATAATGGAATATTGATGAAGTATAACTTGTTAAATATTCAAACAAAATATTTGATTGGTTATAAGCAAATAATACATGTAAATCACATTTCCTATAGAAAAAAATATATTTAAACGAATGTAGATTTGTGTGACAATTAATTGATATAGGGGAGTTTATAATAACAAATAGTCTTATAAGCTAGTCTCTAGTTATTGCTGATAACTTGACAGGGGATTTAAGACTGACTGATACTCAATATGATATTACCTAGATATCTGCATAAAGACTTAAATATATGAAGCAATACATAATGAAATAAGAACATATGAAAACTTACAAGAAGACAGAACTATAGTGGGCAAATTCAGCATCCTTTCATTAACTTTGCAAATCTCTAGCTCAATTACAATTCTGTTCTCAAAGCTCATATAAGGGTTCAACACTTAATAACTCGAAGGAGGAGTTCTTTATACAAAAAGTTCTACTAGATATTTTTAAAACAAAATTACAAAAATATTACAAAATTGTAGGAATTTCAAAACTGCTAATTGCTGGCACTATCCTTTAGGAATCTGTTGATGATGTGGTCCCCAAAAAGTTTTGCCCAGCTATCCTTCAGTTGTTGATGAAAGTTACTCAATAAATTCACACAAGTGATCGCATCGATCTTCACTTGGTATGGCAAGATTTACCAATTTTATGTAGACTTCATCAACCTCGGTGTATTTCTCAAAAGTGGGCTTACTTACAAAAATATGTTTAATTTCATGCTTAATAGTCAAATCAAAATCTAAAGCTTCTAAAGCTTGTTTCCCTATAATATGCCCCTTTATACTTGCAAAGTTTGATTTATCAATGGCTATTGTATAAAGCTTCTGGCAGTATTCTTCCAGACTGATCATCCTGTCATTTAGGGCCATTAATCCTGGCAGTCCTCTCTGATCCAGTAAATGAAATTTAAAATGAAAGCTTTGGACAAAAGTCTTCAAGGTTTGACACTTAGTTTCCAACTGCGTCATTAAGTTCTTTTTCTGCAACACCTTCTTGATTTCCAAGATGGTTTATGTTTTGTCCAGAATTTGGATCTGCTACAACTCATCCCTAGTTTTTGAGTTAAGAACTCTGATCATGTCTACAACCTCACTTGGTTTATCTTTAAGAAGCTGCTTCACTTGATCAATGCCAATTGACATCTATTTATGAGTTCCTCTTGCTAAAAAATGATCTGACTGGAGGGCCATATTTTAGTTATGGTCTGACTGATATCTGCCCATATGATTTCCTCGGCTTGGACCAAGGTCTGAGCCATCAATGAATGACTATGCAACTCTTCAATTCTTCTATTCAACGTGTGTGTTTTTTGCATTTCCTCAACATACAAACTATCATTCTTTATTTTCTGAGCTTCCAGATTCTGAAATTTCTTATGAAGTCTTTCATTCTCTTGCTTCTGGTGAGTAAGCTCCTATGAAAGTTTGTTCAAATCCTCTGTTGTCGATGTAGATTACCCTATGGCTGATGTAGACTCCCCTATTGTTATGGACACTGTGATAGGAATATTTGTGACGGGAGCTATAACTAACTGAGTAAATTGCTCTTTTTCCTTAAGCAATTTCTCAATCTGCTCCTCCATAGTTTTAATCTGTACATTCTTCTCAATTATCAGTTTGATCATTTTTTCCTTACGTTGTTCATTCTATTCTATCTCCTTGGTCTGAATATCCTCTGTAGAAGGTAGTTTCAACTGTTTTCTCAATAATGCGATATATGTTCTCTTCTTCCTGATAATATCTTCAACAACTTTGACATCGGTAGGGTCATATCCAATTTTAATTAGTAAGTCCTATAGTGACTTAAACCTGTTGTCCTTAGCTAAAGATGAGATCTTCTCAATCTTCAACTGTGACTGCACATTTGACAGAACAGTTATAAGCTTTGACAATGCCATAGTAGTGTTGGTCGTGGTTGAGAACAGCATCTCACCATATTGTCTATGCATGTCCATTTTATCAATTGAATGTATCTGATTAGCATCAAATGTAAACACAATTTTCTTATAATTAGAAGAACCTTTAGGAAAATGAACTTGAGCCTACAGAAAGGCCATTTGCATTCTTCCCTTCTCACTGTCAAATGTTGTCAACAACCTGTGCTATGATGTGGAAATCTGCTTCCAAAACTATGCATAAATATTAGCTTTCAAAGCTTCATTCTTCTACTTGATTTCAAGGAAGTTAGTGAAAACATTTGACTCCTCTGTTTCACTTACTCCTGCTGATTGAGTAATTTCTATCAAATTCTGCGAAGTAGAAGAAGTAGAAGGGGTAGAAATTACAGGTTCCTCTGTTCCTATAGATACCCGTGAATCATCCAAATTGATGATAATAGGCTCTTTTTGACCTTGAGTAGTAGTAGTAGTTGTAGTTCCCTTTGATTCAGTCCTTGATTTCTTCTGATAGTGGATGAATTCCTTTTCTCCAATTGCTGATGATGATGATCCCACCCTTGCCCTCTTGTCATGCTTAGTTTGAGAAATAGGATTTTTAAAGTAGAAGGAGGTAAAATCTGTTCTTCTGCTTCTTGAAGAGTATTCTCTTCCCACTGTTCCTGATTTCTGAACTTCTCAATCTCTGGTCTAAGTGTATGATTATAAGGAGTGGTTTTGAGTTCCACCCTTAAGTGTGAAATAATGTTGAATGGATCGTAGGACCAGGTGATGTTGGGTTGGAAACCCATTTGTTTTAACATAGCAACTGCCTCTAGACCAATTGATCTGGTGTTACAGATGATTGATCCAACCTGTGCCTTTATCTTAAACTGTGATCTCCTCTTCCCTGATATGAAATGGAGCTCATCCATGTTCATCATCTTCCTAATATATTCCAGAGAGAAAATTCTCATTGAAACATATTTTGACAACTTATATGGAGGCAACTCGCAACCATATACTCTGATCTCTGTGTAGTTCTGGTAGAGATACCAGTCTCCTGTTCTGACTTGATCATTGAGGTAAATGATCCTTTTAATTTTTGTGTTGATCCTGGGTTCACTCTGGCTGTTGAGAAGCTATGCAACTGGGTGAATGAAACAATCTATGAAGTCTGAAAAACTAAACTCGATTGATTTCTTTCTAATCAATGAAGTCTAGTGAATAACTGCTTGATTCTCTTGCTGATCATCCTGCTTGTTTAAAACAATAGACAACCTATCATCCTGCTGGAAAATAAACATATGAAATAGGATAGAGGAGTATTTAAACACTCCTTCAGTAGTGAGATTCATCAATTGTTCATTCATAGCTTCAACCAAAAATTGATTGTAGTTATACATGAAGGCAGGCTTATTTTCTTTGGAAAATATAGACAGATAGCCTAGGATAGCTTCATCTACCCATTGGTCTGATTGATAGCCTAACAAGCAAGAAATAAGGGAAATTATATGTTTGGCTCTTTCAGGGAACATAGATGCTGGGTAAGGAGGATTTTTCTTGGGGAGCTCAACATCTTCAGGGAGAAAGATCTCAAATATTTGAGCTCTTTGAGGGAAGGTCAACTTGTGATATAGGTCGATTAGGGCTGTAGTGGAGAAAAAATGAAGGGAGTCACTGTTAGGTATTAGAAGCATTTTGTTTATGGTTTCTGCAGAAATAATTATCAGAATGTCTCCATTCTGAGCTACAACTGTTCTCTGTAAGGGATTATATTTGGATTGGCACCAGATAACTAGGTCAGGAAAGGAATAAGTATGGGGAAACATGTACAAGGGTAAATTGGATTCCAACAGGTTTATTTCATCCTCAGAATCAAAATATGTTTGCTTCAGCCAGTTGTGCAATTCGAACATGTCGAATTCACTTTTAGTGTCTACAATTTTGAAGTATTGATTGGCTAATGGGATATGGTCTAGGTCCAAGGCATCAGAGGTCTTTGGGGTTTCCTGAGTTGTAGAGGGGCTGGCAGAGGGCTTGTTCTTTTTCTTGGGGCCATGATATAACAAAGATGTAATGGTGTAGGGCAGAAAAATACATAAGTAGGCTAAGAGGATGTTGCTAGTTACAAGCTCGACTGACCAGAGAATTTTCAGACAAGAACAATAAATAGAAACAGTGAAAAAATGTTTAAGAAAGGAAAATGTAACGGGGGAAATGGATATTTAACATCGATTTAGGACAACCATTACATGAGAATCCATTGCTGATCAGCTAATCAGAAAATTAATGTATTAACGGGAATGAAGAGCAACAATGGGAAGGAATTAATAGTGACAATGAATATGCGGGAATGGTTAGGAGATATCGAGCGAGGGCACGTGGAATGGAGTGATTGGAGGAGGATGGCACGGGAGGAGTGGCCGTTGGCGCGGTATTGGGAAGGGCAGTAATGTGGATGGCAGATTTCGGAGGGGGGTTTAGTTGTAAGTTCTTTGGAGCGAGGGAGGTACAAAGTGTTGAGGGAGCGACACATAGGTGAGGGGCCAGTGTGGGAAAAACTGTTTTTCGCACCCCCCCTCATCGTTATCTCATTTCGTGGCTAGGGGGTACAAAGAGCTTCCCTGCTATTGATCTGGGCGAGAATGCTAATGACCATTGATCTTTTCCTGAAGCTTAACACTTGCCGACAATAAATTTTTGTCACATATAACTTTGGCTTAAAAAGCATAAAACATATTCATTTACAAATATTAATCACCCTTTTTAATGAGGTAATTAATCACTAATGAAAATTAATCTAGCTAGGGTGTGTTTAGACTAGTTTCCCTTAATAAACAATTTAACTATTCTAAACCTAATCTAAACCAACTTTAGGCCATTTTTTAAGCATATTAGGCCTTTCATTTGCTCTAATCTAGTCTAAATTCTAATTTTCAACCAAGATAAACTGTTTGGTTGAATTTATTCACTAGTCTAGAACAAAAGTTTAAATGACCTGATCAAGATTAAACAGTTTAATTTAGATCATAAGAAAAGGTTGTGGCATAAAAAAAAAGCTACACACAAACCTTATTATTACAAATGGAATTTATTCATGAAGTGGCATTTAAACAAGCGCACTTATACAAATCTTTTGATTTTATTTTGATGGGGTTTTATTTCATCTCTTCTTTTATTTTATTTTTATTTTCATTTTTTCTTTATTTTTTCATACCTTGTTTTATAAAATAATAATTAACTTATAAAAAATAAAGCATGTTACAACATCCCACATCACCCATTGTTGGTCTGAACTGCGCAATCCTTACTCCAAGTGGCCACTGCACAATTTCTTTTCCTAGTAGGGATTGTGCGGAAAAGTTCCTCCGTCAAGCATGAGTTGCGCTTTGTGAAGTCTCAATGATCAAGCTCTCTGCTTGTCACCTAGAACCACACAATGCTTAGTTAATAGGACTTCTCTCACAACCTTTCACTAGTCCTGAGCTCAGCTCATGGATAATAATGCATCATCTTAGACAAGGGAGCTTTCAGATTGATGTCTTCTCATCATCAGTTAATTGCAGGAACAGGTGTACTATAAAGTCATGGCGAGATGATGAAGAAAGAGAAGAAGCAGGAAGCATACCTAAAGACTCACTTGTAGTTGAACGAACGAATGGACCTATCAAGAGCAAGCAAAAGGAACACAAGTGTGCAACCAACTTCCAAGACTGAAGATCATTGAAGATCCATCATCTCCAAGCTATGCAAAGGAGAAGATAAAGCATATCCAAGAACACATCCATCACTCAGTAGCAATAGAGGATTGACATTTCCACATCATCAAGCCAGTCCATATCAGCAGTGTCATGTCAAGTCATGTCATGAGTTGTCATACACCACATCACTATTGTGGGCCACGTATATTGTAAATCAAATGTATTATAAAGTGGAAGTCCAATGGACACACATGAATGTGAAGTGTCATGTAAGTTGAAAATCCATAGGAATTTGAACAGTCATGAGGGTAGTCAAAGAGTCACAAGGGGTAAGCATCACCCCTTGGTTATATATATTCCCTCATTGTATGAGAAAAAGAATTTTCACCTTCGATCCTCTCGCAAAGCATTAGAAAGACCAGCTAGTTATTTGAGGAGAAAGGAGTGGCTCCAATGTTCCACTATTGGGGCTAGTGATCTATAATGTAAATATGTGTCTTGGAACTTTTGCTTAATAACATAAGCCTTTTAAGGCCAGCACATTCTTCATGCATGACTTATGAATGTTTGTAAGACTATTTTGTGAACGTTTGTATTTCATGTTTGCTTTCACATGTAAGATAGTTGAACTATTTAAGTTATTTTAGTGCTTATCTTGTTGAGAATGTGTTGTAATGGTTGCTATTGTTGTCTCATCCTTGTGGACTATTCTGCGGGATACTAGATAGACCTTTCTTTGCTTATCGGTTATAACAACCGTCACATCCGTTGTGGACTATTCCGATGGATATTAGATGGATCTTCCCTTGTTAATTGGTGTTAATGACTGTCGCACCCGCTGAGGACTATTCCACTGGATGTTGGACAAGTCCTTCTAGTTCATGTGTGTCTCTTCCTGGGTAGTACTATTACCTCTCACTTAGAGGCTCAATTTTATCCCCCCTTTTGCAATAAGAGAACCTAGACACAGTTGCACTGCACACTCACCAGGCATGCTCACCTTGCTTTTCGAAGATACCGTTGCATCACTCTCTTGTGTTGGTAGCTAGAGCCAAGGCAAATCTTTAAGGATTTGGCAACCAAGCCTTTATAGCAGATGAGGCTCCTACACCAAACGGTGTGAGGTCTGATTGGGACCTCATATCAGGGAGATCCCTTGAATGTTGCTAGGTCCAACACCGTAAAAAAAACCTAAACAAAGATGAAGGATGGAGCATAAACAAAAATTGGATCCCTACATTGACATCCAAACCCAGAAATTTTGGAACTCGTTAACTTAATTTCCTTTCATCATTAATTCTTTGCTTATATTTTTCCTTGCACTATTTGACTTTAATTCCTCATATAAATATTTTAATATATTAATTTATCTCAATATATTACATATACATTAGTTATTGTTGAATAAAAATAATTCACTAATCATTTTCAAAAATAAATATTTTTTTAATTTTTAATAATATTAATATACAAACATATATATTAACCTGTGTAAAAATATTCTAATTATTTAATTCACATTAGTTTATTAATTTTATCAATAACATAATCATTCTAATTAATTAATATGCACAAAAACCTTTCTTAATCAATTGCATTGTTGAACATTTTTCTCAAAAACCATAAGATACATTTCTCTATTTATCATACCAAGGTTGATTAGTTTTCCATATACTATTGTATCCTGATGATGAACCTCAGTAGTGGGTTTGAAACGTCGATTTCAAATCAACATGAATGGGATGGATTTGGAAAATCAATTGCAACTAACGAAGAGGCCCAAAAATTTTAAATCTAAAAAAAAGATAATACATACACGATTTTACATGGTAAAACCTTGATGGTTTGTCAAGGAAACACCACAAGAAAGGCAAAGATTTTATTATTAGGGAGAAAATTACAGTTAGGCTTACAATCATACAACCTCTAATGCTTCATAAATGAAGTAGGGATCATCATATTCATTATGAAAACTATCTTGGCTTCCAACATGTTGACTTGGGTTTTATGCACCTTAGTCTTCAAGGGAAGAATAGCCCAGACCAAGGCTTTTTAATAACCCAAGTTGTTTGATGTGGCTACCCTTGATGGATTTATAGGCTTCGTTGTCCTTGGCTCCTTTCCTCTTATGAAGAAGTGAATCCGGGGAAATCAAATCCTAATCTAAACTACGATTATCCTATACTAATATAAAACTAATCTACACTAACTTATGATTAAATAAAATTACAGCCTAATGGTCAGTTTAACTATGAAATGAAATGGTGAATATTAAACAACCTAGACTTGATATGATTGTTGAAAGCAAAGGACTATATGTTTCACCAAAACTACGATATTCTATGTAATTCTAATTTATATATTTCATTTAGAAATTAGAATTAAAGCTACAAATATAATAGAAGAATTATGCTATAGAATGCTGCTATAGAATCAGTAAATGAATGCTATAATACAATAATCAAGCTATAATACATTATGTACAAGCTTATATTACAAGTAAAATAAGCCAGAACATAACGTAACTAGCTCAAAAGAAAGATGCACTATCAATAATCTTTGTAGAAAGATATTTAGGAAATAAAATCTAATTCTATTTCGCTACATGCAAGTACGAACTAAAACTAAACTAATTCTTAATGTAAATAATAAAAAAATATGTGACTCTAAGGATACATGTTCCTTATTTTTCTAAACAAACACAAATTCAACTATGTTTACTTTAAGAATTTTACATCAAGAATAAATGCAGAAGACAACTAATGCATAACAATTAGTATTACTTGGCCCAGATAAATATAAAGATGTAGCTGTAATAATCTCTTTAAATTTTAGCACACTTCAACCATCACTTTATGAATGCCATCAATAAACCATCTAATATAAATGAGACAATCATTACAATTAAACATTAACTCAATTTGCATGTTGAAAATGACATTTTCTTTTACCCTTAACCCCAGAATAAAATCACAGAAATTTGGATTAAGTAAAACCTCTGGATCAAATATCAACCACATGACATGAGTCATGGAAGAAAAATATTGATCATATTAAGCCACTAGAAATCGAAGTATTGTGATTCAGAAAAGAAATGCAGTGTAACAATCTTATGGTTAAGGAATCATACCATAAAACAAACCACATACATTTTCTAAACATCTAAATTTACAATTTCAGAGGATTGAGAAAACATGTATAAGACCATGGAAGATGAGAATAACAAAAAAATAGACTATATTAGAATGGTTCCACAGTCATACATATACCAACATTTCTTTGCAAAAATTTCTCCCCTTTACATTGCAGATCGATCTCCACCCATTTTGGAAGAATGAGCATAGAGTGGTACAGAGTGAAGTCCCTGAATCAGCTATAGGATGAAAACGGCCAAGTGTGAATTATAGAAAAAACCAGTTTAGAAAATTGACTATATATTCTAAAATATCAAATTATTTGCAAAATCCCTTGAGGTCTCTTTTGTAGATGGGTTTTCAAAAGTTTCCTCACTGTTTGGCCGGAAATGGATAATTATATTTTCCCTGTCAAATGACGTGATTTTTTGGTGCTCTTTTTGATCCTTTAGCAAGAGCTCTCTCATTTGGTTACCTGCAAACCAACAAAAATATGCATATACATGGATATACAGGGAGTCATTACAAAGGAATTGCACTCATGGTTGGTGAGATTAATCAGATCCTTGTGTAAAATCAAATCAAGAGTTCCAAGGTGTGATAATGGTGGATGAAATTACCAAAAATCCCAAGAAATGAGGTGTTGTTTGGTAATATTTAGTAATATTGAATAAGCTAGTGAGAGTTTGATTCGATAGAATGATATTTGTTCAATATACATGTTTCCTCCTCTTCCCTCCCTCTCTCTTTCTTATAATATGCAAGATTAAAGTACACGCATAACATGTGTGTCATATATGAGGTACGAAATATATATATTATAAACAACAAAATAACTCATATATAATGTAAATTTATAATGTATTAAAAGTTTGTATCTGTACAAATGAACTATATATAATTAATATACTTATATTACACCATATATATAAAGTGCATTAACATATAGATATTTACATATTTTGAAAGAGGGGGAATTACCAAACCAAAACCATGACCCATTAAATAAGTCAAAGGAGGAATGATCAAAGCAATTAAACTTTGAAAATGCGAGAGGAAATGTGCCAAAGTTCAAGAAATCGTCAAAATAGCCTCAGAAAATAAAATCACTAGAATGACTCAAAATCAAGGGAGCTTCATACAATTTAAAGGGGTATGGAGGCAACCATTAGACAACTAAATCCAAGAAGATGATGTGAAAAATTAGTCAAGACTAAGTAATGAAAGAAATAGAACGAATTATTGAAACAAGAGATAAGTTAAGACATGATCAAACCCTCGAAAATCAAGAGGCTAGAGAGCCAGATAATGAGGATAGAGGGAACCAATGACTGATCAAGTGAAATGAAGGGGAAATTTCCAAATCTATAACGAGAGCAACTTCATTTTGACCAAAAATGTAAGGGGAGTTGTTGGGGGGCCAACACAACACTATTAGAGTAAGCGTACAAAAAATTAGGGAGGTAAAATTCAATTTTTACATTTTATTTTAATTGTTGTCATACTCTAACAATATAGTCCTTTTATCATTTCTCCTGTAAGCCAAAAGAATCCAAACACCACCACAACTTCCAATAAAACTAGTTTTATAAAAATGTCTACACAGTGTTTTTGAGTGTGGAGCTTTTTAAGATCTACTCCACCTCCATCAATAACTTGCCTTATGAAATGGTATTTTATATCAATATGATTAATCTTACCATGATAAGTTTGATTAGTGTCCAATGTATAACACTTTGTGTTGAGAATAAATCAGTATTAGCAAGTCAATAATATTTCATTTCCATAATCAGATTCATATACGCTACTTCAGTTAATGGAACTTTCGTGTATACGCAACTGTATTTAAGACAACTAGTGTATATCCTGCAAACTTATGATTTAGTTAATTTATCATATGTTGATCTTTAATTAGTGCATCAGAACCATATAAATAGTAACCAGGTGCAGTAAAAACAGAACATACAATCACACACATGAACACAAGATATAAGGTGGAAACCCAATGTGGGTGAAAACCACCTGCTGCAATCGTCTCTATCTTCTTTCAAATAAGAAACTTATTTTTACAATTTTTGTACTGGTGTAGTCTTATACCAGTACATAGGCTTCTACTTGCAGAAGGCTACAACCTTCTCTCGTTCTCCAGCTTCTCCTGGAAGGGAGCTACAACCCCCCTAGCTCTTGTACTAGCTGATATGTTTACTAGTACGTAGGTGCCGGCCTATACAAGACTACAACCTTCTCTTTTCTTCCAAGGACCACGTTTCATAAATTTTTAGATTGGATCCATCAATAACATCATTCAAACATCAAATATATCTGCATCAACCAATCTCCTTTGCACCAACCACAACTGAATCAATCAATCACTTTTTAGAATGCTGTAACCAGAATATAGTAACCAGAACCCAGAACACTGCAACAACAAACAGAAGTAGCTAAAGCATATTTTATGAGGTATACGCTACTTCAATGTATTGAACCTGCGTGCATATGCACTTTTCTCAAGGCGAACATGTGTACAGATCTGCAAATCAAATTTAAGATGTATACGCTGTTTTGATATGCAGAACCAGCGTGTATACGCGCCTTTGCTAAAGTGAACCTGCGCACAGATCCGCGAATGATGATTTAATCTTCACAACAATTCTAGACTTTAGTTATACCCAGATCATCATATTTACAGACTACAACATGCGCCAGTTATTCAGATAAAAGATCAAAACCACGTAAATATACTTCACTTCAAGCCTTAAGATCTGGACCCATTATTAGATCTTATCCTTCATCAAGCGCTAAGGTTCATCCTTGATTCAGATCCAGCTATGCACCATAACCCAATAGCCTGTATTCTAGATCTTGCTCATCATTAGATATGCAATACTTGAGTGCATTTGCCTAATGATATTCTCCTCGTTTTATAGTCTTAGCCCTTACTCAATACCATGGTCCAAAACCACTTAGAACCAATACTTTAGACCAAATACCTGGGGTCAACACTTTGGACAAGATACCTTGGACCAATACCATGGATCAAAATAACATGGACCAAATACCATGGACCAAAACTTAGTTTTCCAACATGTACGTGCCTTTCCTTCCGTGAACATGTGTGTGTACGTTATACGCTCCTTTTGGTCTGCGAACCCACGTGTACACGCAGCTTGGTCAATGAAAAACATGTGTATACTTCTCTTTCTTCATTCTGTAAGTCTGAACTGTGATTTGTCATCTGAGTGAGTTGCCATCAAGGACAACACCTGTGTCATAGAGCCAAATCTGCGTCATAATGCCAACAATCTCCCCCTTTGAACTTGATGGCAACCCCAAGTCACTCTCCCCCTTTGTCATCAAGGGCAAAGGGTTATGCTCCCCCTGAGTACATGCTGAATTCTCTGATATGATGAAGTGTGCTGATTGAGCTCCTATGATCGAGTCCATGCTCCCCTTGAGCATAAGCAAGGTCTACAGAAAGATAACATGACTCTATACACATATCACCAATGACCTTCCTATCACTAAAGACTTATACACACATCCATTCCATGCATAGTGGGGTAACAACTTAGGTCGTTTCATGACCTTTACATTAAAAGATATACATGACATATATGTAACAGAGATAAAATATCTTTAAGCAGGACCATGATAGTCATCAGCAGCATCTGTCAACCAGCAACCATGTTCTCCCCCTGAACCTAAACCATATTAGACCTCTTTCTTCCTGAGTCTGGCCCACTGCTTTTCTTCAAACCAACATATAAGCGAGTGTATCCACATAAATCACTGTATGTACGTGATTACGCTTCATGAAACTCACGTATAACCTCCTTTCTATAACACAGATAAGATTTAACAGCAGGATGATGCATCAACTACTTCCAGCTTCTGTCTGAGATATTCCAATGTCTCTGGGCAGTGGTTTGGTGAATATATCAGCAACCTGTTCTTTGGAGGGAACATACTCCAATTTTACCTTTTGTTCAAGCAGTTGTTCATGTAGAAAATGATATTTGATGGGTATGTGCTTGGTCTTGGAATGCATGACTGGATTCTTTGAAATACTGATGGCACTTGTATTATCACAAAGAATGGAGATGGGTGGAGTACATGTGATCTGAATGTCTTGCAATGTTTGCATCATCCAAAGGAGTTGTGTGCAGCAAGATGCAACAGCCACATATTCTGCTTCAGCTGTAGATAATGCAATTGAGCTTTGTTTCTTGCTGAACCAAGACACTAATTTGGAAACCATATAGAATACACCACCACTAGTGCTTTTTCTGTCATCAACGCTTCCTGCCCAATGTGCATCTATATATGCATGAAGTGTAAGATCTGTATCTCTAGGATACCATAAACCAAAAGTCTATGTTCCTTGAAGATATTTGAATATCCTTTTGACTACCTGAAGGTGTGATTCCTTTGGATTTTCTTGGAATCTTCTAACTATTCCCACTGCATGCATGATGTTTGGTCGGGTACTTGTTAGATAAAGCAAGCTACCAATCATGGATCTGTAAGTTGGTTGATGCACTGCTGCTGATTCATCATTTGAGCTGAGACTGCATCTTGTTACCATTAGAGTACATACTGGTTTAGAATCTTCCATGCCGTACTTTTTCAGGATCTTTTTGGGATATTTGGTTTGTGATAGAAAAATACCATCTTTGTTTTGTTGAACTTGTAGACCAAGAAAATATGTAAGTTCGCCAGGCAGGGACATTTCAAATTCTTGCTGCATTATCGAAGCAAAATTTCGACTCATGGCTTCTTCATTGCTACCAAAAATGATATCATCAACATACACAACAAGTATTAGCAATTTATTATTGTCAATCTTTGTGTATAAATTGCTATCAGCTGATCCCTTTGAAAAACCTTGTTGATGGAGATATTTGTCAAGACGATAATACTAGGCCCTTGGAGCTTGTTTTAGACCATAGAGAGCCTTTCTAAGTCTGCATACAAGTTTTGCATCATTTCCAAGAATGAATCCGTCTAGTTGCGCAATATAGACTTCTTCTTTAAGTCTCCATTAAGAAAGGCAGATTTTACATCCATTTGGTATACTTTGAATTTCTGAAAACTAGAAAGAGCAAGGAACATTCTGATGTCTTCAAGTCTAGCAACTGGTGCAAAAGTTTCTTCAAAGTCTATACCTTCTTGTTGAGCATATCCTTTACAGGAAAAACTCTAGAGGAGGGTAAACTCTTAGGTCATATTATTTCAAAAGATGGTATTCGAATTGACCCTGCCAGAATAGAAGCTATTTTACAGATACCTCATCCAAGAAATATCAAAGAACTTCAAGCTTTCTTAGGAAAGATAATTTTTTTAAGAAGATTCATATCTAACCTAGCTGAACTCATTAGATTACTTAATGATATGTTAAAAAAGGATTCAAGTATCAAATGGACAGTAGAAGCCAAACAAGCATTTGAAGAAATCAAAATGGCTTTAACTAGAACACCAGTCCTAACCAGTCCTCAATTTGATAGAGACTTCATAATCTTTTCATTTGCATCAAAACACACTATAGTAGTTGTTTTATTACAAAAAGATGATCAAGGATGTGAGAAACCCATAGCCTTTTTTAGTAAAGCACTCAGAGATGCATCATTAAAATACAAAATCATGGAGAAACAAGCTTTTGCACTTGTAAAAGCCATTAAAGACTTCAGAGTCTATATATTATACTCTCATGTGATAGCCTATGTACCAAATGCAGTTGTCAAGGACATCCTGACTCAGGATGGAATTGAGGGCAAAAGGGGTAAATGGATTGCTACCATCTTAGAATATGATATTGAAATAAAACCTACAAAACTAATAAAAGGACAGGGATTGGCCAAACTCATGGCAGAAACCAATTGTCAAGCCCTGGACATAAATGAACTGGATGACGAACAGGAGATGGCGACTCCACAAATCAGCTAGGCCTTTTTAGACTCACCTTGGTATGCTGATGTAATTTATGTGTTACTAAACCTGCAGGCTCCTCCAGGGTTATCCAAAACAAAGAAAAGGTTTTTAAAAATGAAAGCTTCAAAGTTTTGTATTTTAGATAATGCTCTCTTTTGGAAAAATCATGAAGGAATTTTATTGAATTGTTTGCTAAAAGATGAAGCTGACAAGGCTCTCCAAGAATTTCATGCAGGAGACTGTGGTGGACACCTTTACTGGAAATCAACTGTAGACAAGATCCTAAGGGTTGGATTCTATTGGCCAACCTTGTTTGCTAATGTGAAGAAATTTATAACTTCTTGCCATAAATGTCAATTTTTTGAGGGCAAGAGAAAATTGTTACCTTTACCTCTAAAACCAATTTCCACTGAGAAACCCTTCCAACAATGGGGTCTTGACTTCATTGGAGAAATCCATCCACCCTCTTTAGGCCAACACAAATGGATTCTCACTACCACTGACTATTTTACCAAATGGATAGAGGCCATCCCCTCCAGACAGGCCAATGGTATAGTGATCATAGGTTTCCTAGAAACCAATATATTGTCTATATTTGGCTGCCCTAATAAAATCATAACTAATAATGCTGCAGCTTTCAAATCAAAGAAGATGATCAGTTTATGTAACAAGTACCACATTACCTTAGGCCATTCCATAGCCTATTACCCTCAAGGGAATGGATTGGCTGAATCTTCCAACAAGAGCCTCATTAATATCATTAAAAACATATTGGAGGAGAACAAGAAAACTTGGCACAAGAAACTAATAAATGCACTATGGGCAGACAGGCTTACAACCAAAAAATCCATTGTCACCAGTCCCTATGAATTAGTATATGGCATGGAGGCTATATTTCCTTCATTATTAGGAGTTCCTGTTATGAAACTACTCCAAGAAGCACAGGTGGAACCTAATGATATTCATAGAAGGGTAAACCAGACCATCAATTTACAGCAGACTAGAGAGGAGGTGTACCAAAGATCCCAAGAGTTACAGGGAAAACTCAAGAAGATATTTGACAAAAGGACCAAGGCAGATGATTTCTACCTTGGAGATAAAGTGTTAAGATGGGATTCCAGAAGAGAGGATAAGGGGAAACATGGCAAGTTTGACTTTCTATGGAAGGGACCTTATATTATCTATGCTCTACAAGGAAACAATACATATTTTCTGAAAAACTTCGATGGCACAAAAGCAGAAGAAGGACCAGTTAATGGTCGAATGTTAAAACATTACTTTAATCCTACTTATTAATGACACCATGATTTTAACATGTATATACTATATCCTTTGTATTGTCAAAGTTTTGATTGGACAGTAACTTGTTGGAGTTGAAGCCCGAAGAGAAGGCCCTAAGCTTCAGAAGTACCACTGTCATACATACAATAAAGCAGCAAGGAAAAGAAGATTGCAGAGCACAGTCAAAGTCACTCAGAGGCCCTCTGATCTACTGTTCTTGACTTTTCACCAGGAAAAGCCATCCCCAAGTGGAGCCACTGTTATGCCCCTATACCAATAGGTGTCATATATCATGATTGACTTGTTGAGCTTTGTAATATGTTCATACCTTTTCTTGTTGCAAAGGTTTTCCATATTTGTAAAAAATAAAAATAAAAATAAAGATTGAAAAATGTAAAGAGGGTATACCCTAAAAGAAAAATCAAAGGGTAAAAAGAATAAAAGATGGTCAAAAAAGTGAATTGAAAATAAACCCTAACAAAAAGAAAGACCAGGAAAGTGTGCAAGTCTAAATGCCACTACTTTTTCACTTTTATGTAATAAACTATTGTGTGCAGCTTGTCACTTATGCCACAATTCATGAATAGCCAAATAGTTTAAACTTGGCTAGTTCATATTTCAATTTCATGTTGTAGAAATAGAGAATAAATATCTGACCAAACAGTGTAATCTTGGCAGATAAGTAGATAGGTAGAGTAAATAAAAGGAGCTCAACAGTTTAATCTGAGCCCTTGGATGTAATAAGTGTAGACTTAGATAGGCATTGCCATGTAAAAGAAAAGAAAAAGTTTGATAAGGGTTTGCCAATCTAAGTGCACCCTAATAAAGAAGTAAAAATGCTAGGTTAAAGTAGGTAGGGTAGGTAGATGATGGTAGCATAATAACATGTGGTGAATGATGATGTGTAAATGTGTAAATCTTGATTTTCATCATAAGGCAAAGGCATGCAGTACATGAAAGACATATCAAGTAAGCAAAGTCAGAATAATTAACTCCCCTACTCATTTTCCCTAAATTTTCACTAATTTCCCCTAAGTACCAAGGTATTTATTAAATTAAAGGGGCTCAGAGCATTTCTCTGACTTCTGGAGGGACCGGACCCTCGGCCCAATAATTTATAAAGCCTAAGTACTTAAAACCATTCATTAATCATCATACCCCTTCATAAAAATCATTCATTTCCTAATGAGTTTTTCCTAAGTAAAATTCTATTTTACTTAGGAAAATTACAATATTTCCCATAAAAACCCTTTTTCACTTTAAGCCTAAGTTTAAATACACACATCAAATGTTTTTATACTTAGTGCTTTTTCGTTCATTATGACATATTAACTATTAACTTATATTAATTTATAAATCCCTTATAAAGTTTACCCTCTCCCGTATTATTGTAATTATGTAATAATCCCGAAATATTATATATCCCGCCCCCGGTTAAATATAACCATAATCTGTTTTAAAATAGGATTAATGAGTTAATCAGTAACCCATTAAGAACCTTGACCCTCCGCTACATTAAACGGGATTAATTAACCCTCATGGTTAATTAATAACCTCACCAGCCAATCCCGCCGCCCCCGATGTGATTAAATAATTTTTAAATATATTGGGCCCGCCATTGTTAAAACCCCGTCACTTCATACTCCCCGACAACCGTCCGATCGCACTTCCCACATCTGACGGCTATAAAGCATATCGCGCGACCCTTTGTGACCACACATTAGCATGTGATCACAAAGTGGTTTCACATACAGTACCCCGCCACGCGTCAACCGCTCTATGGAATCGCTAGCCCAACGCTAAATACCACCCTTCCCCATAAGCGGTGCGATATAAAACCGCTTACCACCTTCCCACAAATGACAAAACATCATGTTGTTTGCCACTGACGTCACCCGTCTAAATCCAAAAACCCGCCAATCTTTGACTTTGTAAATAAAACAAAAACAAATCATTTTCACTGTTTTATTCGGTAAACCTGTGTGCCCATGCAAATGAATGTCGAGGTCAACTAGTTCGAGCTTTCAGTCGCCAACCTACTCCAAACCTTGCAGCCGACGCTGCCCAGAACCCTCCAGCCACACCCAGTACCTGCATTTCATTGCTCATCCCCCCAAAACAGGTATTTATCAAATTCCCGACAAAAACCCTGCAAATACTTGTTTTCCACTGTAAATTGATGAAAAAGGCCCAAATTCATTATAATTCAGTTATTATTTTCGTCATTTAAGTCCCCCATAGCCTCTGTGTTGCCCATTTCACAAAGAAAACCACAATTTCCTTCTGAATCCACAAGAACCAAAAATGGAAACCCCGGTGGCTTTGAATGTTGCACCCATTAATGCCCCTCATCGAGATTTAGACTATCTGCCTTTGGCAGATAAGGACTTCCAAATAAAAGACCTAACCACTGATAAAAATCACCTCAAAGTCTTTTTCCAAAGTAGAGATAACTACTTGAATGGCTATGATGCCATAGGACTATGGGAATCCAATCTTCCCATATACTTTCTCCCCTCTGTTCATGTTTTCCCTGACATAATCCATTAGTGCCATGCCAATTATGACCCCAACCGCAGAGCAGTTATGTCTCCCAGCCAAACAATCCTCTTCCCAATAACTGCTGAATCAATCAATGAGATGTTGCAATTTCACCCCAGTCAAGCTCTCACTCCCATTTCCATTGGAAATTTACTTGAGAAATCAACTAAATTATCCCAATCCGAACTTAATCACCTCTGTCAGACTTTCATACTAAAGGAGCATCAGCCTAAGGACCCACCTCCTTATATGCAAGCTTTCTTCACAGATATGGGAAAACTCATAGTTGATATGATATCTGCAGTTATGGGATTCAACACTAGTGAGTATGTAGATGAGTTAACCCTAGTGTTGATGTCAATATTTACTCCTGGACAACCCCCTGCTGTCAAGTATGATTATGCCTCCTTTATTGCTGATAAAATTCATGACCAGTTCATGAGACTAGAGAATGAAAGGGTTTTCAAGTATACCACCTTCATATATCATCTCATGCTCTATTATCAGTCAGATAATTTCCCATTCCCTATCATGAAACTTGATACCAAGGGTAATCCAAGGTTTGTTATCTTTTGGACTTCCATCTTCCATGAATCCTTTGATTCCCCTTACTCATATAATGAGTTCATTGATCAGTTTGTTCATCCAGCAACTACCTTATTGACAGGGATTTCCCCTCCCAGGATCAGTGGTGACATTAAGAGGATCCTTCAGCTCTCCAAATAGTATAGAGTGGGTGACTGGTATTTATACCAGAATTATACAGAAATCAGGATGTATGGGTGTGAACTTTCCCCTTTCAAGTTACCAAAATATGTTCCAATGAGACTGTTTGCATTGGAATACTATAGGTAGATGATAAACTCAGATCTGGTTCATTTTACTAAAGCCAAAAAGAAAGCACAACTCAGAATCAAACATCAATTAGGCCCTTTCATCTACAACACTAGAGAAGCATGGAAAGAAGCAGAGAAAATTCTAGAAGATCATCTTAAATTACACAAAAGTTTTGGTTGGATTCCATATGACCCTCATAGCTTTATACGTGATAGAAGGATGAAAAATAAACTGTCACCATACTTGCATCACAGAATCCCAGAGATTGAACAATTTTCCAACATGGATGAATGGAGGGAAGGGACCTTAGTAGAAACTGATAGTGAGCAGGTCAACATAGAAAATGTAATGAAGGATCTTGAAAAAACACTTGACCTGGATTCTTTTGGGCAGGTACAATTTGAGTCTTCTCAAAGGTCAGCATTAGGGATCAGTGCCTCCACAGCTGAAACCTCTCAAAGGCACTCACAACAGACCAATACACCACTTATAGGGACATCCAAAGGTAAAGAAACAAATGCCAACACCCAAGCAATAGAAAAATCCACCATGTCAAAGCAGCCTGAAAATTCTCAGGAGCAGATTCAAACACAGGTTCACCAAACTCAAGTTAATGTAAGAAAGCCCCCAATTTTGCAGACTCCTCTGAATGAGGAAAAGAACAAAAAGAGAGACAGGGAAGAAACTACCACTGCTAGTGGTCCATTAGACCAGCCTGGTGCTAAAAGGCACAGGCTAAATCCTCTTTCATAAGAAGAATATTTTGAGGAAACTACAGAGAGCCAAAGAAAAGAAGGTGCAGACAGTCATCAGACTTTCCCAGCAGGTGGGACACCTTCTAGTTCACAGAGACAGGATCTGGAGAGACAAAAAAGTGTTGAAGTATCATCCTTCAATCCTTAAGCAAAAGAGAACCTGGATATTAAGAAGAAATTCAAAGAAATAAAAGCCAGAAATGAGCCATTGAGGATCCGGGTCTACAATCAGTATTTGAAAATGGCTCCCACTAATCAGAACAGGTTGATGTCAGCCTATGACATCAAGGAAGGCAAAATGCAAATGAGTTTCTTCAAACCCAAAGTGCAACAACCTCAAACAATTGCTGATTACCATCAAACAGATTTTGAGGTCATGGCAAAGGACATTCATCCCCTGGATCAAATTGAGTTACACAGACAAACAGGGGAAATGATCTATTCTACATTTACTGGTAAGGCCATGATGGCTTAAAGACTAGAAAATTCTTTAAATAATACAACTGCTCCATTACAGCTAGAGAAAGCCTCCTCACAGGCTAAAGACAATAGAATTAAATCTTTAGAAGAATTGATCATTGGATTGGGTCATAATCCAAAGGATGTGAAGGCTGCAGAAGCCTTAATTAAAAAGAAAGATGAAGACGTAACCGCCTTAAGCAAGCAGCTAAAGTTGTCTCCTTCAAGGAATCCACAGACTGCTGAGATCATACAACAAAGGTCTGAAGAAGAGCTTATGGACTTAGTCCTCAAGCTTAATGAAAAACTGAAGGAGACTGAACAAGAGCTAGAAAAATCATTGAAGGACAAGCAGAGAGAGTCAACCTCTCAGCCTCCAAATGTGATACTAGTGGTCTCAACTGCAGTCCCTTCAACCCTTGGAACAACTTTGGCTCCAAATATCCCTTTGGCCATAGTTGAAGTAATCACAGGTACAAGTATAGGAATGGCACTAGCAGGAACTTCAGGTTTAAGCACAGATGAGTTGATAAAATCAATGGAAGAGATGAAGCTCCAAGTTTCAGAATTACAAAAGGTAAAAGAACACTTTGTCACCTTAGAAAAAAAGTATGATCTTTCTAAAATATATTTTGCTGAAAAGGTGAGGGAGAACAAAGGGTTAACTCAACAGGTAAAAGCACTAGAGAAGGACCTCACTTTTGATAAGCCTTTAATGGACACCAGGAAGATTCTTTGGATCAACATCACTCAGTCAATAAATGATGTTTGGCCATCAATACAAATAATTTTTGACCAGATTGATTTGGTAAAGGTAGCTCTTGAAGAAGTCGAAAGAACTAAGGAAGAATTAGGAAGGATTCCTAAGGAAGCTACCAGGCTAATAAATTTTTTGAATAGCAAGAATAAGTACCAACTTGAAGAACTGGGCATTGAAGACAGAATAAGGACTATTCTGGAAGTCAAGAAGGTATTGACTAAAAGGTCTCTGATGCAGAATTTGGAAAGGAGATGCCTAAACATGCAAGAGGAAATTAATGTTTTTATGGAGAAATTTGGAATTTTGCAGAGCAAAGGACTCCCTAGTCCTTTAGTTATTAATGATAAACTGATGAGACATATAGACTATGTTGATAAATTGGCCCAATATGCAGATAACCAGGCCAGCTCATCAGCTAGTTCATTTGCACCAAAGGCACTGCCTACAGGTAGAGTTCTCTATGACAGTCTAGAGAACCTTTTTTATGTTGAACATGAGTTAAAGAATTTGTTTCCAGTTTAGCCTACTTTTTTCAAGTACACCGAGATTGATGAAATCCTCAGAAAACTTCAAAGGACCAGAATACCATAGGAAAAATGGTGGACAGAAATGCTAGACATTTTGTAATTTATCCTTGGTAAAAAAGTAAATTTTCATTATTTATTACAGTCAATGATGGTAAAAGAGGATGAACAAGGATCAAACAGGTAAAGAGTATCAGAACAGGTCAAAGTGTATCAGTAAGAAAGTGAAAAGTAGAACAACCAGCACTAATTTACGAGGAAGACAACAAGATGCCTTATCATAGGGCCTGCTTCCAACTCATTCACAAAAAACAGGGATAGGAAGCCATCAGTTTACTTTATCTTTTATCTACAAGAGCATCTGTCTCTATTTTCATGTAACATATAGTTAGTCATCCTAGAATATATCTCTCTTTGTTATGAGATATTTTATTGTAAAACTTTTGTATAAATACTCCCTCATTCGGAGTATTGAGTGTGGATTCTTAGACATTGCTATAAAAATAATTACTTTGGAATAAAGTGTCGTTGGACAAATCTTGCATGGTTGACTGGATGAAGAATTAATACAAAGGACTTTTCACAGGATTCATGTGTCAAACACCGAACAAATAAGTATTTTATATCTCATGTGTTATTGTTTTCTTGTTTATTATATCAATTATGTTTCATATCTGAATATTAAAACGAAAAAGAATAATTCAGAAAGTGCTTAAGTGCAATCTGTCTTCAATCGTTTTTATTCTAAATGTTTTCCTCTAAACTATCATAGGCAAGGAATTCTTAATTTCTCCTGCTTCTTAGTTTGTCATTTTGATCATTTAGTAAAAAATCCTTAATTGCTTTTTATTGGTGATCATCCAAATTCCCTCTTCTCAAAACATGTGTAAGGATTCTTAATTTCCCTTCTTTCCTTTTGAGGCCATCCCATCCTCTCAAGTTACCATTTGCTCCCTGTTTAGCTATCTTGCCCTGTGAAACCATCCTTTGTTGAAAAACCAAATCCAGTTGAGCCATCTTCTTTTGACTCCATTAGCCCAATGGCCTAAAATATTCAGTTCTACCCATCTGCTATTGAATTTCACCACCAAACACAATCAAAACCCCAAAGCTTTCATAACTAGCCTAATATCTTATAAAACAAAGCTAAATCTTAAAGAGAGAGCCCTCTTTGAGTACAGATTGGCTAGATTCTGTACTTAAAAGTTGGTTTGTGGTTACCTCGGAAAATCTAAGTGATAACATGTTGAACCTACGTGCATACGCACTTTTCTCAAGGTGAACCTATGTATAGATCTGCAAATCAAATTTAAGATGAATACACTATTTTGATATGCAGAACTAGCATGTATACTCGCCTTTGCTAAAGTGAACCTACGTACAGATCTGTAAATGATGATTTAATCTTCACAACAATTCCAGACTTCAGTTATACCCAGATCATCATATTTACAGATTATAACATGCGCCAGTTATTCATATAAAAGATCAAAACCACAAAAAGATACTTCACTTCAAGCCTTAAGATCTTGACCCATCATTAGATCTTATCCTTCATCAAGCGCTAAGGTTCATCCTTGATTTAGATCCAGCTATGCACCATAACCCAATAACCTGTATTCTAGATCTTGCTCATCATTAGATATTCAATACTTGAGTGCATTTGCCCAATGATCTTCTCCTCCTTTTATAGTCTTAGCCCTTACTCAATACCATGGACCAAAACCACTTAGAACCAATACCTTGGACCAAATACCTGGGGTCAACACTTCAGACAAGATACCTTGGACCAATACCATGGTTCAAAATACCATGTACCAAATACCACGGACCAAAACTTAGTTTTCCAACATGTACATGCCTTTCCTTTCGTGAACATGCGTGTGTATGTTATACGCTCCTTTTGGTCTACGAACCAGCGTGTACACGCAACTTGGTCAATGAGGAACCTGCATATACTTCTCTTTCTTCATTCTGTGAGTCTGAACTGTGATCTATCATCTGAGTGAGTTGCCATCAAGGACAACACCTGTGTCATAGAGCCAAATCTGCGTCATAATGCCAACACTTTGAATATCACAAAATACAATTACGTTGTTTTGAATTCTTCCATGTTCGCCTAGAAGACCCTTCAAGAAAATTTCCTCTTTGAAAGCATGTGAGACAACAATATATTTTGCTTTTATGGTGGATAAAACAAATATTTTTTAAACTTTCAACATCCAACTAATAGATCTCCCCTACAAGAGTAAGTACATTATCCGAGGTAGTACTCCTCTTGTCTAAATCACTAGTAAATTATGAATAAACATAACCACATAAAGAATCATTGTTATTGTTAAAGGTGATGTAATAATCATTTGTGCCTCTCAAATGCCGAAGCACCCATTTCACTGCATTCAAGTGTTCTTTTCCTGGATTTTCCATGTACTTACTAACAACACTCACTTCACGTGAAATATTTGGTTTGGTACATACCATTGCATACATCATACTAACAATTATTGATAAATATTGGATCAATATATTATTTGTAATTCATCTTGATTCTTTTAGAGTGGAAAATTTGGAGGAATCAACTTGTAAGGTCACTTTTACCGACGATCCTAGTTTGAAAAATTTTAGGTAAAAGACTTTAGGAGCCATATTGAGGCCTTAAATGACCACTTTTTGTGGGCTTGACTTTACCATGGATCTAGATTCCATAATCTACACATTGATACCCTTCCAACAACATAAGAATCACCTCAATTGGAGCTCATATAGAAATGTATGCCTCTTGGAAGTTGACCTATTGAAATTGACCACCATAATTCGATAGGATGCCACGTCAACCCCCGTTACTCATGGAAAATGGCCTAGAAATATGGGCACTATGAAGAAGACTCTTAAAGGGTCAAATTTCAAATCATATTGAGGGTTGAATGGGTCAAATTTAACCCCTAGTTGACAACCAGGTTTTGTTATAATTGGGCCACTAGGAGGTAAAGGGGTACCATTCTATTTGATTGCATTTTGTTCCATAAATGGGTATAATAGCTAAGAGTAGATAGAGAGATATAAAGTGGAGAGTGTTTATGTACTTTAGCAACCCATAAACCATAGGTCTCACTTCTTTATACTTGCATCCATTTCCATTCAAAGGAAGAGAGAGAAAATAGCCTCACCTTCTAGTTTGGTTTTTTCCCTTAAAGGTTTCTTAGGTCATATTTTGTGTTATTATGGTTGTGAGTGATTATATTTGTGTCTATTCTCCATTTTCATCATTTCATATATTTCATGCATAAGCATAACGTTGTAATTAATGAATCTAGAAATATAAGGAAAAATTAACTCTCATACAATATATTTTGGATTTTCTTTATATCTTTACTAGACATGTTGTGACGAATTTTCTAGTGGAATATCCACAACAATTTAAAAATAAATTGTATTAGCATAAGGTATATGAGGCACATAATCCTTTTCTTCCTTACTATATGAAATAAACTTGAAGAAATATTAAAATGGGGAGCAAAAAGGATATTTATAGGTTTCATATTATTCATCCCGAATTTTACAAGTATTTTATTAACATAGTTCTGTTGTGAAAACTTGAGCTTATCATTTTCTCCATCTCTATCACTATATTTCAATGCCCAAGATTTTTTTTGTTACTCATAAATCCTTCTTATCAAAGGCCATAACCATTTGAGCCTTCAACCTATTGATATTGTCTGTGATTTTTCTTGCAACAAGAACATAGTTAACATATAACACCAACTTTAATGAATATACTATTCAAACTTTTGAAATGCATACAATGTTCATACTCGTGGTATAATTCTAGCTCGACTCAAACTTCTTGTTCCATTACTTAGATTATTGTTTAAGGCCATACAATGACTTCTTGAATTTGCAAACTACTATTCTTTTGTGATTTTGCACAAAACCTTTTGGTTGTTCCATGTATACCTCCTTGACCAAATATCCATGTAGGAATGTTTTAACATCTAATTGATCTAACTCCAAAACAAACAAAGCAACTAGTGCTAACGCAGTCTGAACAGGTAAAAGCTTAATAACTAGATAAAATATTTATTGGAAATATATTGATGGAAACTTGAGTAAACTGAGAGGGGAGGGGGTCAATCTTTTTAGTACATTCATGGACATAAATTGGATTTCTTTTAATTGATTAATTGAAATATTAAATGAGAAACTTAACACATAATGATCAACAAAATTAATATGTGAAAAACAAGTAATAAGTAAGCCAAAACATCACATCAACACATAATATCAACACATATGGACATGAGATATAAGTGGAAACCCATAAAGGGAGAAAACCATGACTTTGTTATTGTTGTGATTCAAAGAAAAACTCCTACTCCCTTATTAAATTTGATTTTTTGTAGGTTCCAACCTATAGGAGGCTGCTACCTCGATTTTTCTTTAAGCTACAACATGAAATAAAGCTCCAACTCCCATAATTTTTTAACATGATACAACCCACAGGAGGCTCCTACCTCAAGAGGCTCCAACCTGTTATTTATCAAGCTACAACTTGGAAGGAGACTACAATCTCCTCATACATAAAGAACACAATGTGCTAGTTACCTGGTCTATAAATTTGCATAACTCCATCATTGTCTCTGCTTCTTCTTCTTCAGAAATCTTCTTCACTTATGCTCTATATGTGCCAGGTAATAAATAACTCAAATTGACCCTCACATTCTCTCATTCACTAACCTTTCAACCTTTCAAAAGTACATATTTTTTTATATAAATATAGCTTGTTGGATTTTAGTATTCCACACAAGAATATGAAGTGAAAACCCTTTCCTCTTTGCCTTCCACCAATTCATTTCACACATTTTCAGATTTTGAATATTAAAAATAAAAATAAATACTCCATCCAATATTATTTTTAGCCCCGTGTAATGATTAAATACACCAACATAATGCCAAGACCATGTAATTTTTATACTCCACTCACCAAGAATAACCAAGCATCAATAATATATTTGCATGTCAAGCATACCAACAACCTATCCTTTGTAATTTCTACAACTTCATGCTTCATCAACCTCAACATAATATATTCACATGATACATTTGTTTTCAATAGTTATGTTCAACTATCAACACCTATTCCTTGCTACTCCTTTGCCAGCACTCTTTGCATCACAATTATATTCATGCCTTTGCCTTAGCATTTCATCACAACAATGATCATTCCTTTGCATTTGCCTTACATCATGTCTTTGCCTTGCATCACAACAATATATGCAACATCTCTGCAAACATTTCTCACAAAGTCATTTACAATGCATCAAGCATGAATATCATAACATGAGCTTATGCATCTAGTTAGTATTACATCACTTGCAACAACTCCCTTTTCATCATAAGTATCAACACAAGCATCTCCATCTAGCTAGGCCATACCTCCTATTTTCACCTTCTCATGCATACTTTTGTCAAGCAAGTATAACAACAAGTATTACAATACCTATATGTTGCTCCTTTGTTGGAAGATCTCACAAGCATAAATTTGTTTTCATATTACATATGGTGACCACACTTCTTGCTGCTCCTTTTCTATCAAGCATACCAAGTCATCAAGAAATTAACCTTACACTATAAAGAAAGCAACACTAACAATCGACCTTGCAATTCTCTTCATCACTATGACAATCTCATCAACATACACACCTCATTAACAAGACTATAACAATATGAAAAAATCATAAATCATCAAGTAACCCAAACCTCATTAACATGCCACATCTCATTATCATGGCACACTTCTTTGACATCAATGCCAACATTACCAAAATTCTCCCCCTTTTGAATTGGTGACAACACATTGATCCACCCTATGCACATCTAACATCATTTTTGTCTTGAAAAAAAATTCTTCCATACCTCTACTTACCTCCCCCTTTGACATCAATTACAAGGGTTTTGGAGATATAAGATTGAAATTATCAATGATTAAATAAACCCTTCACTCTTTTAGTATAGATTCATTATAAACTTTGCAATAATATATTATCATATTACATGGTTCATTTTCAAATGTCTTAGGAAATCTCCTCTAGATAAAGTAAGTATCATTTAGTCTTCTATTTTAAATAAATCTTACCCATAGTAAGCATCATGTTTTGATAAAGTTGCAGAAATCATCTTGTTTAAACCACTAGGAGAAATGCAAGTGCCTCTAAGAAACAAAACAAAAATACAAAAATAATGGAAACAAGTGGCTTGGATATTCCTCTACATCAAAACCCAAATAATGTGTCATGGATTTTCTTTAGGCCACTCTCTTCTCGACAAGTTTGCTAATAAAATCAATTTCTTCTTGCACAATTGTAATGCTCTCAGAACTCTCTTCCTCCATCATGATCTTAAATTCCTCTACCAATGACATCACTATCTCCACCCAAAATATGTGATCTATGTTCAATTACTTTTCAGGTTAGTCAATGAATGATAAGTTCATGTCCTCTCAAACTCTTTCTTAAACAATTATTTGTAGTTTTAACATTATCCACTCTTTAAATTCCATGGATTTTCAGTCTCTTGAAAATTTAAGATAGCATTACATTGTCTAAAAATACACAAGCCTCATGCTCTCATTTCTATGTATTCCTCAAGGTGATAAATTGGTCCTAATTCATCCATAATATTCTACTTTCCTCTAGTTCAAGAAGCCATCTAGAAGGACACAAGAGGACATCAATTTTGTATAGACTTTTGGTCACTTTCATAGAATTTAATTTCCAAATCACCATAATTATAATTTCTCAAAATATTAATCAACTAAATATCAATTAATTCAATTCTCTATACCATAACATTCCATGTAAAGTTCCTCTACCAACACTGTAATATCCAAATCATAGGAGATATTATTTCATGCTTGGTCTCTTGAGAGTCATTTCAAGAGTTACATGGTTGTAAGCTAAGGCCCATTGTAACTGTCTTTTTGTGTTCTCAAATATATTTGTGTTAGTACATGGTTGAATTGACAATGAATATTGAGCTAGGCTTTGTAGCCAACGATTTTATTACTGAAGCTTCTACACCACAACTTATAATCCTGCTAGTGCTAGCACTGGTTCCTTCCCTAATGAGTTAGTGCTAGTCTTGATTTCACGTACACAAATGTACCAACTCCATATGAAGACACCATCACTCTCATTCACAATCAATGGTGTGGTGAGACTTTTTGGTCATGAACCCATCATGTGATGCAATGATATTCCATTGTTGCTTGTGGCCAATATGTGGAAAAATCCATATAGACGTATAGGGAAGAAGTTGTTGGAATGCCACAAAGTCCCTCATTCAAAATATTAGGCAATAAACATTGTATTTCTTGTTCTTGGAGTGAGGTCACACAACCCTAATTTATAAAAGAACTACCAATTAAAGGTGCAACACAATCAAAACTGCATTGCACCAAAATTTTGTATACAATACCACTAGTGATGTCATATAATAAAATATACCAATTCAATGCTCACAACTAATGTTTTTTTTCACAACCACCACGTCGTTCATACTTCAATCACAACCACCACGTTGTTCAATTCAATGTTGGAAATGCAACAAGAAAAGTCTCAAAATTTATTTTTGCCTTAATTAAAATTGGGGAAATTCAAAATTCCATATCAACAGACAATTTGAGGAGTTAACTGAGGTGACATAGCACTTGCCACTCAGCTAATAACACTTAATTGGAGTTAATGAGTTGAGGTTCAATTTACTTGTGTTGATTCCTAAAAAATAGGAGTCTAGATCAATTAATTCGAGTTAGGGGCATGAAGTTCAGTTGTGTGCAATGGGTTCCTAAATTTTAGGAGCTTAGGTTGAGTTAATTTTAGTTGTAGTAATTTACTTCAGTTAAATTGAGTTATGGTCAGTTAAACTAGTTCTAACTATTGGAGGAACTAGTGGAGGTCAAGTTGTGGGTGTGGAACTTTTTCCACACTGAGTGATCATCTAGATAACTAATCAATCAGCCTAAATTAACTCATGCATGAAAAGAATTTGAGTTACCCAGTTGAGATTGGAGTTCAAGGGAAGTGTACTATTAGTGGTAAACTATTCCAAGTTGTACATATGATGCATGTAATAAGAGAATTGACCTAATGGAAGTGTGCAATCTAGATGAGGAAAATTCTTATTAAATAGGGGCCTAATTCCCAAAGGGACAACACAAGGTAATAGGAGCTTGGGAAGGCTTCAAATTGGCTAAGTTTGGTCCAGGTTCAGTCAGTCAGGCAGAGGGATAGACTATACTAGTGCAAGGTGTTCTTAAGATTGAGATAGAATTGTATTTCTTTTATATTCTCTAATTAATGCAATACAAATAGTAAGTAGTTTTGAGAAGTTGATTTCTACTAGATAAATATTTGTGCATGTGTGATGTTTCCTTTTGCATGTCTATGATTCTTGTTTTATATGGTGAATTAAGTTCTACAGATCAGTAGTGTATCTTCAAGTATTTTAATTTAGAAAATTTCATTAGCAGTATTGAATCTACACATTGATTTCTACATGGTATCAAAGTTGAAATCACTATAGAGAAGATATTTCGATTTTTTCATTGCAGCAGATTCAAATTTGTAGATCAGGTGGCAGGTTTCCTCTAGGACTGAGAAGATGGCCTTCAATGGACTAAGGCCCAAATATGCCCTTGACGTAATCTCAAATTATGTTGAATGGAACGACTAGATGGAAGCAGTACTGGAGGATAATGGGTTGACATAATTCATTGATAATGATATTCTAAAACTAGCAATAGCGGATGCTCATAATCTAGCAGATTGGAAGAAGTGTGTTGCCAAGGTGAGGAGGATCATATTGGAGAGAGTATGAGACCATATTGACTCTAATATCCATGGGAAAGAGACTTTGTATGCAATGTGGAAAGCATTGAAAATTATTTTTCAGAATAGTAGTGACCACAGGAAATTGACACTCAGGGACAAGCTTTGAAATATCAAGATGCAGAGGAACGAGACCATTCCACAGTACCTGAGTAGGTTCACATAGTGTCGTGATGAACTTCTCAAGTTGGTTTTATTGTAGCAAAGGATGATTTTGTGAGCCTATCTCTTCTAGGCCTTCCCAAGAGCTGGCACAACTACTAGGATTCAGTGAATGGGAGGGATAAGATACCAATTTGGTATGATTTGGTGCAGGAAGAAATAAGGCAAAATACCAGAGATGGGGACTCATCCAAAGATGAGGAAGAGGACTTTGCATTATCCAGCAAGGGAAATAAGTCCAAAGGGAAGAAGTTTGAAGGTGGGGCTCATTCCAGCCACGAGGGAAAGCAAAAACACTTGTCCAAAATAAATTGCTTTCACTATCATGAATTCGGGCACTATGCTATTAAGTGTCCACAGAAGAAGGAAAGCAAGAAAGAGCCTGCAGTAGAAATAATAGGTGAAGCTTTGGCTTCAAAGTTAGAGCTTGAATTCACTCTCATCACATGCATGATGAGCATAGTGATGGGGATCATGTAGTATCTAGATAATGGTCCCTCATTCCATATGACGGGGAATAGATATTTTTTTAGTGATTTGGAGGAGAAGGATCTCTTGATGAACATTGATTTTGGAGACAATGGAAGGTACAGTGCGAATAGGATTGGTACTATCACCTTTTAGAGGGAGTTGGGATCCCCTTTAAGACTCAAGGATGTGGGTTGTTTCGAGTCTAAAGAAGGATCTTGTCCCCATTGCAGTTTTTGGAGACTGTGGCTACGATGTGATATTCGACAAAGGAAAGGCATTCCTGAGACACTTATCCATTGGACAGGGGTAACATATCGAGGTTCAAGTCAAGGAAATGTATGCACTTGAGGTAGAATATTCATGAAAATCCTTGAGGAGCAAGACAAAGACTGAATATTTGGTGGTTGAGAGGGAGCATGTTAGATCTCTCAACATGTAACCTCAGAAGATGCCTCAAGAAGTTATAAAGAAACCACAAATTGAGAAGAAGATAGGAGGAAGAGTGGAGAAATCCACTCAAGCAGAGATCTCCAGCAGGGGGAGAGTTTGAGTCAAGTGGGAAAATGGAGCACATGCATTTATACCTCTAGGAGCGAAGTGGAGTGATGTCGATCCTTAGTTCAAGAGTTGTAAAAATTTGGGCAAGGTATGTGGAGGCATTCTCCTCATAGATCATTACCTTGCTATGGAGGCCCACAATATTCAGTAGCAGGAGGATCAACGTCAATAAGGTACTAAAGAGTGCATAGGAGTGTTGACAGCAAAGCAGAAGGCCCAGTAGTAGAGTGAGCAGAAACACAATTTTCCCAGTAGATAGTTGCAATCATAGTTGATCCAGTTTGTTTTTTTTTTTATGCTTCTCAGTTGTAGATTTTGCAGTAGAAGAAACAATAATGAGAGGTTTTGCATGCTCTTGCTGAGAGGGAGTGTTGAAAATGTAGTAAGAAAAGTTTCAATTTTGATTTTTGTCTTAATTAAAATTGAGGAAATTCGAAATTCCATATCAGCAGACAACTTGAGGAGTTAACTAAGATGACATAGCACTTGTCACTCAGTTAAGAACACTCAATTGGAATTAATGAGTTGAGGTTCAGTTTACTTATGTTGATTCCTAAAAAATAGGAGTATATTTCAGTTAATTCGAGTTAGGGGCATGAAGTTCAGTTGTGTGTATTGGGTTCCTAAATTTTAGGAGCCTAGGTTGAGTTGATTTCAATTGTAGCAATTTAATTCAGTTAAATTGAGCTATGGTCAGTTGAAGTAGTTTTAATTGTTGGAGGAACTATTGGAGGTCAAATTATGGGTGTGGAACTTTTTCCACACTGAGTGATCATCCATATAACTAATCAATCAACCTAAATTAACTCATGCATGAAAATAATTCGAGTTACCTAGTTGAGATTGGAGTTTAAGGGCAATGTACTATCATTTGTAAACTATTCTAAGTTGTACAGGTGTGTAACACCCCCTCCTCCCAAGTCCATCGAAGTGGCCAACTAGCAGGGAAAAAATGTGATGAGAGAGGTTACTATAAGAGATTCAGTGTCCTTGGTGATCTTAAGGAAATGGAATCGATGGAACATCACACAGAGTCATCCAACATCATCATCAGAACCCTAAGGAGAAAAGTCAGTCACTCAAACAAGTTTTCCCTGGGTCCCACTGTTGTTCTAGATCTCTTAGGCCATAGTCGCTCTTATGCTATGGGAAAGGGAGCGACCAACAACCTAAATATTCTCTCATAGGCCCCTGTGCTAGAGACTGTGGACTTTTCTCAGTAGACCCATTCCAATGACCTTGAGATTCGAGCCACTTTTCTAGCCCAGAATCCCGGCCTATGCCCATAACTTGCTACAACCTTCATAATTCATTAAGGACATGATAAAAATGTTGATAAATCAAAAATCAACCTCAGGACTAGGCTTAAGCATCCCCTACCGGGACTGAATTTCTATCAAACACTTGGCATGAATGTAACCTATAGGTCTAAGATACAAGACAGAGCATAAATGACTGAAAGAATTTATGAAACATAACCAGAAGGATCACCTCTTTCCCCATTGGACTATTATAACATCAATTAGGTATTTCATCCATCCCTTTAACAATTACAAGTAAATACATGAAAGAACCATGACATGAACTAGTCACATAACCATGCTTATAGCCAACATTAAACCATATAAATATGTGAGATATGACAACCATTAAATCCACATACAAACAAGTACAAAGTAAGAGAACTTAGCTTTATTAATCATAAGAAAATCTGACTAGGTTCGGGACTTCCACGTACCACCTGACCATAGACATGGCTGAACCAAATCTCTCTTTCATCCAATGACTCCCGTGCCATATTCCAAGTATGAATGTGGGATCTCATAGAACAACTAATCCAAGAACAACTAAGGGAATCCAGAGGTTAAACCACCTCCACCTTCACCAAACCGTGATCACACCAAAACTGGTGCTCCGATCGCAACCGAACTTAACTTGGAATGCCATATGGAATCCATCACTATCCTTGAGGAATTTTCTGTCTTCTTATCTCTTAGGCTTTACCACAATCCAATCTCGGATCACTTGGCCCTAAACTGAGACCAGTCTCTCAGGCTTTACCGCAGTCCAAACCTGGATCACTAGACCCTAAACTGAGATTCCTCCCTCAGCCTTTATCATATATCCTGCCAAAACCAGTCAAGGGATTCCTAGCCCTTTGGGAAATGAACCTTGAGACCACCTCCGCCTCCTATTCTGAAATCCATCTGGAAACTAAAGCTCAAAAACCGAAATAAACATCCAAACATGATGGCATTTGAAAAAGGTCAAGGATAGGCAGAAATCCACTATCATAACCCAAAAAAACCGTGCCACCGACTGCAAGAGAACCATACACCAAAATCCAAATCCATGCATGTCCAAAACAGATAGGAAATCACAAATGCAAAATGTTACCTGCAAGTATTCCTGCTGAAGTTGCTTTATCCTGCATTCCTTTCCTTGATCCTTGCTTTCCTTCCTTTCCCTTTGCTTTCTTTTCCTTCCTTGATCCAAAGCTAGAGTGCTCCAAGAAAACTCTAAGTGACCAAGAGTGAGAGAGAGAGAGAGAGAGAAAAACATGAGAGAGCTCCAAACTTGAACTTGAAAAAAGGATGTGAACTGATCCTCAGAAGCCTTTTTATGCATGAGGCCTCCGATTTCTTCATTTTACATTACTTTCCTTCAATTTCCTCATCACATGCAACTTGTGACCTTTCACCTTAATTTTCTCCTAATTTCCTTTATTTTCATAAATAAATGTGCCAAAATGCCCCTTTTCCTTTTAATGCCTTCACCTTAGCCTTTGCCAATTTTCCTTAGCCAAAACACACATCCAGTGATGCCCACTAGGATATCTTTGCCTAACAATCAACTTGGAATAAGTGTCCCCTAACGGTGGTCTTATTTTTCCTTTATTAACTTTTATTACATGAAATTTTCACTAGGACTGTTACAAGGTGGTGCATGTAGTTAGGGAATTGAACTTAAGGAATTGCACAATCCATATGAGGAAAAACCCTATTAAATAGGGGCCTAATTCCCAAGGGAATAACACAAGGAAATAGGAGCTTGGGAAGGCTTGAAATTGGCCAAGTGTTGGCCAGGTTCAGTCAGTCAGGCAGAGAGATAGACTATTCTAGTGTAGGGTGTGCTCAGGCTTGAGCAAGCATTGTATTTCTTCTCTATAATCTGATTAATGCAATACATATAGTAAGGGGTTTTGAGTAGTTTCTTTCCCCTGGATAAATCTTTGTGCATGTGTGATGTTTCATTTTACATGTCTATTATTCTTGTTTTATATGGTGAATTAACTTCTGCATATCAGTAGAGTAGCTTCAAGTCTTATGATTTAGCGAAATTCACGAGTAGTATTGAATGTACACATTAATTTATACATGGCATCAAAATTGGAATAACTGTAGAGAATAGATTTCGAATTTTTCATTGCAGGAGATTCAAATTTGTAGATCAGGTTGCAGGTTCTCTTCAGAATTGAGAAGATGGCCTTCAATGGACTAAGGCTCGAGTATGCCCTTGAGGGAAGTTCAAATTATGTTGCATGGAAGGACCGGATGGAGGAACTATTGGAGGATAATGGGTTAAAGGAATTCATTGATAATGATATTCTGAAACCAGCAACAGCTGATGCTCAAAATATAACAAATTTTAAGAAGTCAACAATGTAAACTTTGAAACGGGAACTATAAACTCAAAACAAGAACTCTGGCCAAAAAACCCCAAAAAAACATAAAAAACAGTGCTGAAAATGAAAAGTGTTGATGCTGGAATAACACTTTTTTTTTTCTTGGGTAAATTTTCAACATGTTTTAAAAATGGTGGTGAAAACCAATTTTTTGCACAAAAATTATCCAAAAAACACTCTCAAAATGAATAGTGTTAATTCTGGAAGAACACTTTTTTTTTTTTTCAAAAGTAAAATTTCAACATTTCGAAATAATGGCGTAAAATATTTTACCATGACCCCGAAAAACATTAAATTTTAAAAAAATAATGAAAAGATAAAATTAAAAATAAAATAAATTAAAGCAATGAAAAACACAAATAAAAAAAAAAGTTTAAAAATTTAACAAAACATAAATTAAGATATATAATAAAAACAAAACACAAAATAAAAATATGAAACTTAAAAAAATTCAAATATATATAAAAAAATATCAATCATAAAAATGTAAAAAAAAAAAGATTAATGGTAAAAATTAAAAAAACTAAAAAAAATGATAAATTATAAACAAATAAATAGTGAAAATAAAAAATAAAAAAATAAAAATTATCTTGTAAACCATCAAAAAATTGGCAAAAAAAAAAAAAATACGGAAAAGAAAAAAAAAACATTTAAAAAAAACTAAAAATTTAGGTAAAAATAGAAAAAAAAAAAAAAAAAAAAAAAAATTAAAAACAAACTAGATTTTAAAAAAATAGAAAATTAACAAAAATACAAAAAGTTAAAAAAAAATTATCTCACAAATCAAAAAAGAATTTGGAAAAAAAATAAAAAAAATTAAATATATATATATAAAAAAAATTAAGTAAAAACAGAGAAATTAAAAAAAAAACATTAGCAAAAACCGGGAAAAAAAAGAAAAAGAAATTAAAAACAAACTAGTTTAAAAAAAAATAGAAAATTAACGAAAAGAAATTAAAATACTAGTGAAATTAGTATTAAAAAAAAAACAAAAATAAATTAAAATTATAAAAAAAAAAACAAAAAAAATGCATATTTTTTATTAAAAAAAAAAACTAATTATTTTTTATTAAAAAAAAAAACTAATTATTTTTTATTAAACCTGCAATTTTTATTTAAAAAAAAAAAAAGAAAACAAAAATTAAATTTAAATTTTATTTTAAACCATATTTTTATTTAAACATTTTTTTTTTAATTTAAAAATACACATAATTTTTATTTTTATTTTTTCACAAAAATTTAATTTTTTAATTTCAAATTAAAAAAATTATAACAAAAAAAAATTTTAAATTTTAAAAAAAATTTAACGCATTTTTTTTTGTTTTTTATTAAAAAAAATAAATAAATTTGCGGCCCCCGCCCCCCGGCCGCCCGTGGTGGTGCGGTCGTGGGCGGAGGGCCTGCGCGCAGGTGCCGTGGTGGCGCGGTCGTGGGCGGAGGTGCCTGTGCGCAGGCCCTCCGCCCACGGCCGCGCCACCACGGGCGGCCGGGGGGCGGGGGCCGCAAATTTATTTATTTTTTTAATAAAAAACAAAAAAAAAAATGTGTTAAAATTTTTTTAAATTTTAATTTTATTTTTTTTTGTAATAATTTTTTTAATTTGAAATTAAAAAATTATTTTTTTTTGAAAAAAAATTATATTTTTTTGAAAAAAAATTATATTTTTTTTAATTATTTGTAGTTTTAAATTTAAAAAAAAATGTTAAAAAAAATTATAAGTTTTTTAATTAAAAAAAAAGGTTTGTTTAAAAAAAAAAAAAAAATTTAAATTTTTTTAAATAAAAATGTTACATTTAATAAAAATAATTATTATTAACTTAAAAAAAAATAAAAAATATGCATTTTTTAGTTTTTTTTTTTTTTTTTTTTTTTTTATTTTTAATTTTAATTTATTTTTTGGTTTTTTTCTTATAATTTGAATTAAAAAAAAAAAAAAAAAAAATAGGTAATTTTTTTTAAATTGTTAAATGTTTTTTTATTTATTTTTTCATTTGAAAAGACATATATTTTCTGCCATTTTCATATTTTTTTGGGTTTTTTTTTTTTTTTTTTTTTTTTTTTTTTTTTTTTTTTTTTTTTAATTTGATTTTATTTTTATTTTTTATAATATTAATTTTACTAGTTTTTAAATTTTTTTCGTTTTTTTTTTTTTTTTTTTTTTTTTTTTTTTTTTCGAGTTTTTGCTAATGTTTTTTTCTTAATTTCTCTATTTTTACTTATATATATATATATATATATATATTATTTTTTTTTTATTTTTGTTTTTTTCCAAATTCTTTTAGGGTTTATGAGATAATTTTTTTTTAACATTTTTTATTTTTTTATTTTTTATATATTTTTTTATATTTGTTTTTTAGAGACAATTATTTCATTTGGATTGAAAATTTAATTAACAATGGATAAATATGTAGAATATCGAAAATGCAAAATATCGACCTTCTTCTTTAAATATGCAAAACAATAAAAACCTCACTACAAAAAAAATAAAATAAAAATAAAAACAAGATAATATGAAGAAGATGACCACTTCCAAAATTATTAAATTTAAAAAATAATTATTTACATTTCATACAATAAAAAAATTTAAAGTCAAAAAATAGGTCTTTTAAAAAAAGGGTGTGATGCAGAATAACCATTTTTTGAAATCAGCATGAAAATCAGTACCATTCACTACCATTCTAAAACGTAAAGTACATAAAAAAAATTAAAGTGCCAAAAACTATGCTCTAAAAAAAACATGTGTGTTCTGCATCACCCATTTTCCAAATCGGGTCACTTTTTTGCTATCTTTACAAAACGGGTAACAGTATCAGTTCCCGTTTCAAAGTTTACATTGTTAGTCTATTACCAAGGCAAGGAGGATCATATTGGAGGTAGTACGAGACCATATTGTCTCTAATATCCATGAGAAAGAGAATTTGTATGCAATGTGGAAAGCGCTGACAATTTTTCCCCAGAATAGTAGTGACCATGGGAAATTGGCACTCAAGGACAAGCTTCAAAATATCAAGATGGAGAGGAACAAGACCATTGCACAGTACTTGAGAAGGTTCACATAGTGTTGTGATGAACTTGGTCAAGTTGGTGTTACTGTAGCAGAGAATTATTTTGTGAGCCTAACCCTTCTAGTCCTTCCCAAGAGCTGGCACAACTACTGGGATTCGGTTAATGGGAGGGATAAGCTACCAAATTGGGAATGCCTTTGGTTTGATTTGGTGCAGGACGAAATAAGGAAAAATACCAAAGATGGGACCTCAACAAAATAAGATGAAGAGGAATTTTCATTAGTCAACAAGGGAAAGAAGGCAAAAGGGAATAAGTCCCAAGGTGAGGCTCATTCCAGCCAAGAGGGCAAGTAGAAAGACTTGTCCAAAATAAAGTGTTTTCATAGTCATGAATTTGGGCACTATGCCACAAAGTGTCCAGAGAAAAAGGCAAGAAAGAAAGAGCCTACAATAGCAGCAACAAGTGAATCTTTGGATTAACAATTTGAGCCTTACTTCACTCTCATCACATGCATGTCGAGCACAATGATGGGGAATAGAGATGTTTTCAATGATTTGGAGGAAAAAGATTTCCATATGAACATTGAGTTTGGATACGATGGAAGGTACACTGCAACTAGGATTAGTATTGTTATGGAACTAGCGCATAAAATAGAAGAATATATAGATCAACGACTTCAAAATAAGCCTCTTCGAGGGGGAAATCTCCTTTACATTACACAAATGAACAATTATTGGATGATTCAAATGACAAAACCTCCTTTCTATATATAGGATTCTAAGGGGTCACAATATAATCAAAGTCGACATAACAATAATAATGTAAAGGCACAACAATAACAATAATGGGCTTCTATGGGGAACAATAATAACAATAGGGGGACTACATGGGCACAAAATACAATAAGGGGGTTACACTAATAAAAATAAGGGCTACAATAGTAGTATAAAGACCTAACATGCCCCTCCCCTTCAAAAAATTATTCTCCTCAACACTTGAGTAGTTCTGGATGCTTATGATAAAATTCTCATCCTCCCATGTGGAATATTCAACGGTTAAGTTCTTCCACTTGATGAGATACTCTGAAATTGATTGATTTCGTAGTTGTCAGATTCTTATTTCTGTGATTGCTTCAGGTTCCAATATGATTTTTCCTTCCTCTTCAAGTTACAGAAATATTGTTTGAAATGGGAGCTGGTTACCTATAACCTTGTTTAAGCCTGAAACATGGAAAATTGGGTGCACTAAGGAAGATGCAGGAAGCTCCAATTCGTATGGCATAGTACCAATATTTTGCAACATCGTGTAAGGACCATAGTACTTTGGTGATAATTTTTTATCCTCCTTGCTTAAGGGACATTTGTTTGTATTGTTGTAGCCATAAAAATGCCCAGTTGCCTACATCAAAACTGCTTTCACTGTGATGTTGATCTGCATGTTTTTTCATTCGATTCTGCACCAAAGTGAGGTTATCCTTTAAGATTTGGAGAACCTGTTGTTGATGCTCGATGTGATCATCCACTGCTTGAACCTTAAAAAATTATCTTAAAGATGATGTGATGAATTGTGGATGATATCAATAAAGTGCCAATGCATTACAAGATATGGTCGGATTCATTTATTATTTCTCTGGGGTTGGTTCTTGGTGTATATCCTCTTCTTTTAATGTTTCCTGATCCTTTTCTTCCTCCTCTTCACAATCTATGTAAAATAATTTCTTCTCAGCACACTTATGACCTTTAGTGTATTTTCTATCACCACTGTAACAAATCCCTTTTGCTCTTTTTTCTTCCAATTGTTGCGGTGTCAACCTTATAGGTTGTGGAAGGCTAGGAGCAACAACACTTCCATCTTTATAGTTATGAGTGGTAGGCTTCCTTGTTGCTATAATTTTCTTGAAAATTTTCTTTCCAACTTGAATGCCTTCTCCAATGAATAAGGTTCTCAAAGGCGAACCTTATGTTGGATGTTATCCTTTAAAGTCCCTATGAAGACTTCAATCCTATGCTTCTCTGGAATATCATTTACCCTTATATTCAATTTTTGGAATTCCTCAATGTGCTATTCCATTAAACCCGTTTGTTTTAGATTTATCACTAGCGTGCTAGAATTTCCTCCATGAAAAATAACCAGGTGACAAGTGGTTTACGAGAGCAAATCCCTCTATACCATACAAACTAATTTGGTTCTAAATATAAAGATGCAATACATACCTTTTGTGTGTTTTTCACATCATGTAGATCAAAATATTTCTTAATATGTAGTATCCAAGTTACTGGATCCTTGCCATCAAACTTCCTCATATCTATCTTTGGAATATGGTGGGTCTTCAAGTCAACGTTAACTTCTATGAAATCATAATTAACATTTATTTTGTTTTCATCATGAGTTTCCTCTACTACCTTTTTGCCATTAGGAAGTCTTTCTTGTGGCAACTTTGTCCCACCTTCCGTCAAACCTTCCATGTCTTTCTTTAAGTATTCCATGTTTCCATTCAATTTTTATTCTACACCATTAATCTTATTGATCATAGCTTCAATAGATCCTGTTACTTTTTGTGAGAGCGAAATTTATTGCACTTGGTCTCGTAATTTTGATAAATCATGTTGTATTTCTTCCTCTTCTTCATGTGTCATGGTAGAGATTTTGAGTTTATTAATAGGTGTTTCTATTTTCTTGCTTCGAGTCATTTTTAAATGAAACAATGATATATATGCTTCAATATTCCCTTTGAATCACTTAAAACTAATTTTTCAAACAAAACTTATGCAATTTTTTAAAAAAACTACACATTTTTATTTTTATTTTTTTATTTTTTCGCTTTGTAGGAGCTCGATATTGAATATGTTGCATATCTCTAATTTCATATTTTCAAGGTTTGACATTTCATCCTATCGTATCCCTCTGAATCCTCTTTCTAACCCCATAAGTTTGATTGAGATTGGATTCTCCAAGAAAGCGTTATGCCCAATCTCCCACGATGACCTAATTATATACTAGTTCAGTAGAGCAAAATTGTACAAAGTGCCACGTGTTATTGTTTCGACCTTTGGCCCTAAAAACGATACCCAACAAACTAAAGTCCATCCTCTTTCTGTTAATTTTTACGAAATTTGAATCTGATGCTCAAAGAGAAAGTTATGACGATTTTCCCAAGGTCACCTGTTTGAGATGGAATTCGAGAGCCTTCAAAAACCCTAAATTCCTCAGTTCATATCTCCAAAAATATAGAGAGAGAAGATCTTAAATTTAGATATGAGGTTCATCAAGATTTCGTCTCGAATGGGTTTTAATTTCATCTTCTGAAGCTTTGTAGAAACAAAATTATAGCAAAAATTCCACGATGACCTATTTGAAGTAGCGAAACCCTAGAATCCAAAGCTCTGAAACCAATTGTTATGCAACCAGCTCAAAAAATAGAAGAAGCGATAGATCAATGACTTCAAAATAAGCCTCTTTGAGGGGGGAACGTCCTTTACATTAAATAAATGAACAATTCTTGGATTATTCAAATGAAAAAACCTCCTTTCTATATATAGGATTCTAAGGGGTCACAATATAATCAGAGTTGACATAATAATAATAAAGTAAGGGCACAACAATAACAATAGTGGGCTTCTATGGGGCACAATAATAACAATAGGGGGACTACATGGGCACAAAAATATAATAAGGGGGTTGCACTAATAACAATAAGGGCTACACTAGTAGTATAGGGACCTAACATGTACTGTCACCTTTCAAAGGGAGTCTATATCCCCTCTCAGACTCAAGGATATGATGTTTGTTCCGGGTCTAAAGAAGAATCTTATCTCCATTGCAGTTTTGGAAGATAGTGGCTACGATGTGATCTTCAACAAAGGAAAGGCATTCTTGAGACACATATCCACGGGATAGGTGAAGAAAATCAGGGTTCGAGTCAAGAACATGTATGCAATTAAGGTAGAAGATGCATTCAAATCCATGAGGAGCAAGGTAGAGACTAGAGATTTGGTGGTTGAGAGGGAGCATGTTAGACCTATAAACATGCAGCCTCAAAAGAAGCCTTAGGAAGTTGTGGAGCATCAACAAATGGAGAAGTAGACAGGAGGAAGAGTGGAGACATCACCTCAAGTAGATACCTCTAGTAGGGGGGGAGTTCGATCCAAGTGGGAAAAGGGAGCACATGCAGCTATACCTCCAGGAGTGAGGTGGAGCGATGTACATCCTTAGTCGAGGAGTTGCGAAAATTTGGGTAGGGTCCATTGAGGCATTCTCCTCATGCATTATTACCTTTCTACGGGGGCCCACATTATTCAGTAGTAGGAGGATTAGTGTCAGTCTAATATTGAAGAGTTCAAAGGAATGATGACAACAAATTAGAAGGCTGAGTAGCAGAGTTAATAGCAACATAATTTTCCTAGTAGACAGTTGTAGACACAGTTGATTAAATTTGTTATTTTTTTATTGGATGTGTTGCAGTTGCAGATGTTGTAGTAGCAACAACAATAGTGAGAGGTTTTTCATGCAGTACATTCCAAAGGTGAGGGATTGGGGTAGTTGATAATCCCTTTATTGCTAAGAGGGAGTGTTGAAAATGCAACAATAAAAGTCTCAATTTTGGTTTTTTCCTTAATTAAAATCGAGGAGATTCAAAATTCCATATTAGCGGATAACTTGAGGAGTTAATTGAGGTGACATAGCACTTGTCACTCAGTTAAGAACACTCAATTGGGGTTAATAAGTTGGAGTTTAGTTTACTTGTGTTGATTCCTAAAAATAGGAGTCTAATACAGTTAATTCGAGTTAGGGGCATGAAGTTTAGTTGTGTGCAATGGGTTCCTAAATTTTAGGAGCCTATGTTGATTTAATTTTAGTTGTAGCAATTTAATTTAGTTAAATTGATTTATGGTTAGTTAAACTAGTTCTAATTGTTGGAGGAACTAGTGGAGGTTAAGTTCTGGTTGTGGAACTTTTTCCACACTGAGTGATCATCCAAATAACTAATCAATCAGCCTAAATTAACTCATGCATGAAAATAATTCGAGTTACCGAGTTGAAATTGAATTTCAAGGGAAATGTACTATTATTTGTAAACTATTCCAAGTTGTATAGGTGGTGCATGCAATTAGAGAATTGACCTAAAGGAATTGCGCAATCTATATGAGGAAAATTCCTATTAAATAGGGGCCTAATTCTTGAGGAAACAACGCAAGGAAACAGGAGCTTGGGAAGGCTTGAAATTGGCTAAGTGTTGGCCAATTTCATTCATTTGGGAAGACATATAGACTGTACTAGTGCAGGGTGTGCTCAGGCTTGAGAAAGCATTGTATTTCTTCTCTATTCTTTCATTAATGTAATGTAGATAGTAAGGGGTTTTGAAAAGTTACTTTCCCCTAGAAAAATCTTTGTGCATGTGTGATGTTTCCTTTTGCATGTCTATGATCATTGTTTTAGATGGTGAATTAACTTTCGCAGGTTAGTATAAGAGTAACTTCAAGTCTTGTTATTTAGAAAATTTCATGAGAAGTATTGAATCTACTCCTTAATTCTACATGGTATCAAAGTTGGAACCACTGTAGAGAAGAGATTTCAAAGTTGTCATTGGAGGAGATTCAAATTTGCAGATCAGGTTGCAAGTTTTGTTCAAGACTAAGAAGATTCCCTTCAATGGAATAAGGCCCGAGTATGCCCTTGAGGGAAGCTCAAATTGTGTTGCATGGGAGGACCAGATGGAAGCAGTATTGGAGGATAATGGGTTAAAGGAATTCATTGATAATGATATTCTGAAACCAGCCGCAACTGATGCTCAGAATCTAGCATATTAAAGAAGTGTGTTTCCAAGGCAAGGAGGATCATATTGGAGGGAGCACGAGACCATATTGTCTCTAAACTTGAAAGATACTTCATATGAAATGTGGCAAGTGTTGACAGATGTTTTCCAGAATAGTAATGACTACAGGAAATTGGTACTCAGGGACATGTTTTGAAATATCAAGATGCATAGGAATGAGACCATTCCACAGTACCTGAGAAGGTTCACATAGTTTCATCATGAACTTTTTCAAGATGGTGTAACTATAGCAAAGGATGATTTGGTGAGCCTAGCCCTTCTAGGCCTTCCCAAGAGCTAGTGCAACCACCAAGATTTGGTGAATAGGAGGGAGAAGCTACCAAACTGGGAACACCTTTAGTCTAATTTGGTGTAGGGAGAAATAAGGCAGAATATAAGAGATGGGACCTCATCCAAATAAGAGGAAGAGGAATTCTCATTATTTAGCAAGGGAAAGAAGGCCAAAGGGAAGAATTCCCAAGGTGGCATTCATTCTAGCCAAGAGGGAAAGCATAAAGACTTGTCCAAAATCAAGTGCTTTCACTATCATGAATTCGGGCACTATCCCATGATGTGTCCACATAAGAAGCCAAGCAAGAAAGAGCTTGTAGTAGCAGTATTAGGTGAAGCTTTAGCTTCATAGTTTGAGCTTGAATTCACTCTCATTGCATGCATGATGAGCACACTGATGGGAAGCATGTGGTATCTCGACAATAGTCCCTCATTCCATATGATGGGAAATAGATATTTTTTCTGTGATTTGGAGGAGAAGGATCTCCACATGAAAATTGAGTTTGGAGATGATGGAAGGTATAGTGCAACCAGGATTGTTACTGTCACCTTTCAGAGGGGGTTGGGATCCCCTCCCAGACTCAAGGATGTGATGTTTTTTCGTGGTCTAAAGAAGAATTATATCTCCATTGCAGTTTTGGAAGATTGTGGCTATGATGTGTCTTCAACAAATGAAATGAATTCCTAAGACACATAGCCATGGCACATGCGAAGTAGATCATGGTTAGAGATAAGAACATGTATGCACTTGAGGCAGAAGATGCATGAAAAGCCTTGAGGAGAAAGGAATAGACACGATATTTGGTGATTTATAGGGCGCATGTTAGACCTCTCAACATGCAGTCTCCGAAGAAGCCTCAGGAAGTTGTGGAGCAACCAGAAATGGAGAAGAAGAAAGGAGGAAGAGAGGAGCCATCCACTCAAGCAGTGACCTCTAGCAGGGGGAGATTTTGAGCCAAGTTGTGACTATAGTTGTGCATGAGATCTTGCACAATCAGTGGGATTGAGTAATGCCAATGAGGATTGCGTGGTTCAGCCAAGGAAATACGAGTTTGATTCAGCCATTCATCATTATTCTCTTGCAGGATTGCGTAGTGGAGGCAGGCAAACAGTGGAGGAGATTTGAGGCATCATATCTAAGCTAGTTTGTGTGTAACAGGTGGAGATAGTACTGAGTACTTGTGAGGAGTATTGTACTATGTATTGTTACATGTTATCAATCAATATAATATACAGATAGTGTGGGGTTTTCAGCTGTGTGCTTTCCTCGGGTTACATACTGTGTTAATGTGTGCATGCGATTGATGTTTCATTGATTTTAATGTTGCTAAATTGATGATCAATGTAGAGGAGGTTATGTATTATGCATGTATTCCGCAATAGTGTATAATCGAGATAATATCTGTGAATAAGTGTCATATTATTCAAAATTTCTACATGGTATCAGAGCTGTTGATCATTAGATCTATTATTCAGAAAGTGTTTACATTTTATTTCTTCAGGTAGAGTCTGTAATCGGGCCAGGTAGCCTCTGGATTCATCCTTCCTTTGGAAGGTGAGGTATCCGATAAAAGCCCATACAGTCAATATCTGTACGAGAAATACTTTGTTCTCACGAATTTGAGATCAGAGGCGGTTGAGTTTTGAGCTGGTGGAATTCGAATTTGCAGCAGTGTTTTCTTGGTGTCAATGTTGCAATGTCTTTCAATGGATTGTGATTGGAGTATGCTCTTGAGGGCAGCTCAAATTATATTGCATGGAAGGACAGGATGGAGGCGGTGTTAGATGATAATGGGCTGAAGGAGTTCATAGAGTCTGAGATCCCAAAGCCTACTGATACTGCACAAGTTGATGCTGGGCAAATGAAGACAACAAAGTGTCGAAGGATTCTGTTGGAGGGCGTGAAGGATCACATTGTGTCTAGCCTGCATGGAAAGGCTTCTCCATACTGGATGTGGAAAGTGTTGACAGATCTATTCCAAAGCAAGAGTAATTAGAGGAAGATGGTGCTCGAGGATAAACTCAGAAACATTAAGTGCGAGAAGGGAGATAGTATGCCCAAGTATCTCACGAAGTTCACTCAGTGCAGGGATGAGCTGGGAAGTGTGGGGGTGACAGTCGATGATGAGGACTTAGTGAGATTGGCTCTCCTTGGTCTTCCGAAGAGTTGGCATTCCTATTAGGACTCTGTCAATGGTCGGGAGAAATTGCCAGGATGGAAGAGACTTTGGTCAGATTTTGTGCAGGCTTTGGCTACCAAAGAAAAGAAGGGGAAGAACAAGAAAGCTTCTCATTCCAGTGCAAAAGGCAAGAAGCAGGACATGTCCAAGGTGAAGTGCTTTCACTATCACCAACACGGACACTATGCCACAAATTATCCGCAGAAGAAGAAAAATAAGCAAGCTGTTGGATCTGCAGCAGGAGAGGCTCTAGCCTCACAGTTTGAGCTTGATTTTTCATTGATCGCATGCTTGGTATCAAGTGTGATGGGATTGGTATGGTTCTTGAATAGTGGTGCATCTTTTCACATGACAGGAGATCGAGATTTGTTTTCTGATTTGGAGGAGAAAGATCTTGGAGTGCACATCGAGATGGGCGATGATGATAGATACAGTGCGACCGGTATTTGTACCATTTCCTTTGAGAGGGAGTCTGGTAAATCCTTCTTATTGAAGGAAGTGATGCATGCTCCAGGATTGAAGAAGAATCTTATCTCAGTGGTGATTTTAGAAGACAAGGGATATGATGTTGTTTTCAGTGAGGGAAAGGCTTTCCTGCGCAACAAGACAACTGGAGAAACCCGGAAGATAGGGGTTCGAGTCAGGAACCTTTATCAGTTGCATGTAGATGGCTGCGCAGCAATGGCATGCAAGGCAGAAGGATTGGTGAGCCGGGATGATGGCGAGCTGTGGGACAGGAGATTGGGTCACCCTCACCATGGAACCTTGAAGATACTATAGCAGATTACTACAGGGCTTCCTAAAGGCACTCTTGCGCAGTCAGATCAATGCAAGGGGTGTACTTTGGGAAAGTTTGTGAAAGCCACCTTTCACGAGAAGGATAGTCATGCCACGACAATCCTTGAGAGAATTCACACAGACGTGTGTGGACCTTTCTCAGTAGCTTTGATAGCAAAGCACAGGTATTATGTGATATTTGTTGATGATTTCTCTCGAAAGTGTTGGATCTTCTTCATGCAGAAGAAGAGCGAGACATACTCAAAGTTCTGTGAGTTCAAAGCACTGGTCGAGAAGGAGTCGGGGAAGAAGGTGAAGGCTCTTAGGAGTGACAATGGTGGTGAATACATCTCTGGTGAGTTCAAGGACTTCTACAATGCAGAAGGGATTCGAAGAGAGCTCATAGCTCCCCATAACCCACAACAGAATGGGGTTGCTGAGTAGAAGAACAGAACGATCGTGGGTGCTGCACGGGCGATGTTGCATGATCAGGGCCTACCCATTCACTTGTGGGTGGAAGCATGCAATACTGCAGTATATGTGCAGAACCGTTGTCCTCACAGGATACTTGGCATGAGTACACCCGAGGAGGCTTATTCTGGTAAGAAGCCTCATCTTTCTCATTTGAGGATTTTTGGTGCTAATGTTTACATGCATGTGACGAAGGATGCCAGGAAGAAGCTGGAGCCAACTGCAGAGGTTGGGATATTTGTGGGGTACACTGATATGCCCCACAACTATCGTGTGTATTTGCCAGACAGTGGCAAGACTGTTGTGCGACGGGATATAAAATTTCAGGAGGAGAAAGCCATGAAGTGTTCGCTTGAGAGGGAGCCACACTTGCATGCAGATGAGGAGCTATTAGCTCCTAAGGATGAGCTTCAGGATGTGGATCAGCCACAAGACGAAGTTCATGGAGTGGAAGAGACCACTCATGTAGCACCAACCATCAGAGGGCGAAAGCACTTGATAGAAGCTGAGCGACTGGCTCAAGATGCAGAGAAGGTTGTAGGACCACCTACAGCTCAACGTAGATAGAGACAGTCACCCGATCGGTACACTGGATACATGGCTCTTGTGAGCAAATGTGTTGTGACTAAGCCATCCTCTTTCGAGCAAGCTGTGGAGGATCCCGCATGGGTAGATGCCATGGTGGAAGAGTATGATTCGATTGTCAGAAACAGTGCATGGGAGATTGTCCCAAGACTAGAAGGGAAATCAGTGGTGGGTTCGAGATGGATCTACAAAGTTAAGGAGGCAGCTGACGGGAGTGTGGAGAAGTACAAGGCAAGATTTGTTGCCCGAGGCTTTTCACAGATAGAGGGGATCGATTATGAGGAGACCTTTGCACCTGTCGCAAGGTATTCTTCCATATGGTTGATTCTTGCTCTCTTAGCATAGATGGGGTGGCACATTCATCAGATGAATGTGAAGACTGTGTTCCTCAAAGGAGTCATTGAGGAGGAGGTGTACATAGAGCAGCACGAAGGTTTCGAGATCTTTAGCAGCAAGTCGCATGTGTGCAGGCTCAAGAGATTGTTGTATGGGTTGAAACAAACACCACGTGCTTGGTACACACAAATAGACAATTATTTCACCGGACTTGGATTCTCCAAGAGTGAGGTGGATCCTAACCTATACCAGATTGTAGTGGAGGGTAAGTTGCTTATCATTGTACTTTATGTAGATGATTTGATTCTAACGGGTGATGAGCTGTTGATACTTTCATGCAAGGATGATCTTGCTAAGGAGTTTGAGATGAAGGACTTGGACCTCCTTCATTATTTCCTGGGATTGGAAATCTGGCAACACAGTGATGGACTATTTGTTTCTCAAGGTAAGTATGCTCGGGAGATACTGGAGAAGTTCAACATGCATGGCTGCAAGCCTGTTGATACTCCTCTCCCTGGAGGTTGGAGGAAGGAGGATGCTACTTCAGCGGAAGTAGTGGATGCCACTGTTTATCGACAGTTGGTGGGGTCGCTTATGTATTTGGTCAATACACGACCCGATATATGCTATGCTGTTAACCAGCTTTCACAAGCTATGGTTAAGCCAACCAAGCTCTTCTGGAAGGCAGGAAAGCATGTATTGCGTTATCTCAGAGGCACATCGGGATATGGATTGTGGTACAAACAAGAGGATGAGGTGAAGCTATGTGGCTTCACAGATGCAGATTAGGCAGGGAGCCCAACAGACAAAAAGAGCACATCTGGAGGGGTCTTCAGTATCGGGTCGACAACAGTTTCTTGGTACAGTAGGAAGCAGAGATCCGTGGCACTCAGTTCAACAGAGACCGAGTATATGGCAGCAAGTTTGGCTGCATGTGAGGCTATATGGATGAGGAAGATCCTGGTCGGGTTGTTCGGTTCATACTTGGAGCCTACTGTGATTTAGTGTGATAACCAGAGTTGCATTATACTCTCGGCTAATCTAGTATTTCATGATAGATCTAAGCACATTGACATCAGGTACCATCATATCAGAGATTGTGTGCAGCGAAGAATCATGTTACTTTCATACATTCCAACGGAGGATCAGGATGCTGATATCTTGACGAAGGCGCTCACCAAGAGCAAATTCGAATACCACCGAGGCAGGATAGGGGTTGCTGATAATCCATATATCTTTTAGAGGGAGTGTTGAGAATGCAACAAGATGATGGAGCTTAGTGGAAAGAAGTCGCCTTCACTAAGTGGGCCCGCAGGCTATTTTTGGCACAAAGTCTATTTTTAGACTATGTCTATTTTTAGACATATGGATCATGGTCTATGAGTTGCAGGATTCTATTTTTGGATGATTGGTCATGTTGGTAAAAATAGATGGACTTCTATTTTTAGACATATGGGCAATTTCTATTTTTAGACTGCCAGGCTAAAAATAGAACAGTCGAATATCATTAGCTCATAATAATATTTGGACTATAAACATTATCTTATCCTCTAGGAGCACTTCAGTTTGAGCAACAGATGTGGCACATGCAGTTGTCAGAAGGAAATACGCTTTTCTTGTGGGTCAGTTGAGCTATTGCATGCAGGACTTCAGTTAGAACTCATGTGGTTGAGTTTCGGTGGAGTTGATTGTGGAGTTGATGGAGTTGTGTTCAGTTTGACTTGGTTGAACTAGTTGTATTTAGTCTAACTGCAGAATACACTAGTGATGAGTGATGTGAATTAATTGTTAAATTAATTCACTAATTATTAACTCATAAAGCAACTAAAGAATACATCAGCTAACTCAGTGCATGGACAGTTTAGTGGAGACAGGTGTTAGAGGTTGAGATTGCTATCAGTTGTGACTATAGTTGTGCATGAGATCTTGCACAATCAGTGGGATTGAGTAATGCCAATGAGGATTGCATGGTTCAGCCAAGGAAATACGAGTTTGCTTCAGCCATTCATCATTATTCTCTTGCAGGATTGCGCAGTGGAGGCAGGAAAACAGTGGAGGAGATTTGAGGCATCAGATCTGAGCTAGTTTGTGTGTAACAGGTGGAGATAGTACTGAGTACTTGTGAGGAGTATTGTACTATGTATTGTTACATGTTCTCAATCAATATAATATACAGATAGTGTGGGGTTTTCAGCTGTATGCTTTCCCCGGGTTACATACTGTGTTAATGTGTGCATGCAATTGATGTTTCATTGATTTTAATGTTGCTAAATTGATGATCAATGTAGAGGAGGTTATGTATTATGCATGTATTCCGCAATAGTGTATAATCGGGATAATCTCTGTGAATAAGTGTCATATTATTCAAAATTTCTACACAACCTACAGGAGGCTGCTACCTGAATTTTTCTACAAACCACAACATACAAGGAAACTCCAACTCCCATAATTTTTCTATTGGGTACAACGCGCAGGATGGTCCTACCTCAACAAGATCCAAACTGTTATTTATCAATATACAACTTGAAAGGAGGCTACAATCCCCTCATACATAAAGAAAAAAATGTGCTAGTTACATGGTCTATAAATTTTCATGCCTCCATCTTTGTCTCCACTTCTTCTTCTTCACAAATATGCTTCACTTCTGCTCTACATGTGCCAGGTAATAAACAATCAAACCAACTCTCACATTCTCACATTATCTAACCTTTCATCCTTTCAAAAGTACATAGTTTTTATAAACATAGTTTGTTGGATTTTAGTATTCCACACAAGAATATGAAGTGAACAACCTTTCCTCTTTGCATTCCACTAATTAGTTTCACACCTTTTAAGATTTTGAATATTAAAAAAAAATGCTTCATCCAATATTATTTTCAACCACTTGTAATGATTAAATACACCAACATAATGCTAGGACCATGTAAAATTTATACGCCACTCACCAAGCATTACTAAGCATCAACAATATATTTTCATATCAAGCACACCAAAAATATATCCTTTGCAATTTATGCAACTTCATATATTAGCAACCTCAACATAATATATTGACATAATACATTTGGTTTCAATAGTTATGTTCTACTGTAACCACGTTTGACTTGCTACTCCTTTTCCATCACCCTTTTCATCACAACTTCATTCCTTTGCCTTAGTATTTCATCACAACAATGATAATTCCTTTGCCTTTGTCTTGCATCATGTCTTTTCCTTTCCTTTGTTTTGCATCACAACAATCTCTGCTGCATCTTTGCAAACATTTCTCAAGGAGTCATTTACAATGCATTAAGCATGAATATCATAGCATGATCTTATGCATCCAATAAGTATTACATCACTTGCATCAAATCCCTTTGCAAAATAATTATCAACATAAGCATATCCATCCAACTAAGCCATACCTCTTAGTTGCACCTTCTCACACACACTTCTGTCAAGAAAGCATAACAAAAAGTATTAAAACACCTATATGGTTCTCCTTTGCTGGAATATCTCACAAGAATAATTTTGTTCTTATATTACATATGGTGAACACACTTCTTGCTACTCCTTTACCATAAAGCGTACCAAGTCATTGAACAATTAACTTTGCACTATAAATAAAGCAACACTAGCAATCAACCTTGCAATTCTCTTCATCATTGTGACTATCTCATCGACATACACACCCTCATTAACAAGACTATAACAATGACAAACTCATCAATCATCAAGCAACCCAAACCTCATTAACATGGCAGATCTCCTGATCATGGCACACTTCTTTTGAAATCAATGCCAACATTTCCAACATATAAACCTTCCATATAAGAGTAACATTTTGCCACCATTCTAGCATTATACCTTTCAAGATTACCATCAATTCCTTTGTTCAATTTGTATACCCATTTACATCCATCTAACTTTCTATCTTTAGAAGGTTCTACTACGGTCCCAAGTTCCGTTTTTATCCAAGGAATCTACTTTTCCTTTCATAACCACCTTCCATTTTGCATTATTGATACTATTTCTTCCTAATAATAACAAGGTTCCCCATGTTTAGTAAACAAAGCAAAAAACGAAGTAAAATTGATATAACTTTTATGAGGATTTCTCTCCCATGTAGATCTTCTCAATTTTAGTTGTGGAATTTCCATATTTTCTTGAATATGTTCAGCATCAACAACTTCTTTATCATCAAAAGATTCTTCTTACTTCCTTTTGTCTTTAGATGGTTGGGTCTCTAACTAAATTTGTTAATTTAACGAGACCAGTTCCCATTTCAAATCAACTTCTACATTGTTTCAATTACAGAATATTAATCAAATATCACATCTATATTTATGATTATTTTATGGGTAGTAAGATCCAACACTATCATAACCAAAATAGATATATTTCTTTGATATAGGTCCTAACTTAGAGGATTGATTCTTAGGAATAAGTGTGTAAGCTTCACAACCAAAATTTTTTAATTTTGAATAAGCACAGGGATGACATGTCTTGAACTCTTTAGGGATTTTACAATTGATTGTGACTGATGGTGATTGATTTTCAAGATAAAAAGAAATAGTGCTGCTTTTTCCCACAACTCTTGTTGCAAATTGGCATCACTAAGCATGCTTCTTTCTCTTTCTAGAAGAATCTTGTTCAAAGCTTCTACTATGCCATATTTTTAGGGTGTATATACCATGGTTTTCTATCTTATAATCCTAACTTCTTTGTAATGTTTTTGAATTATAAAGAAATGAACTCGCCTTAGTTATCCATTCTTAAACATTTGATTGTCTTAGCCATTTTTCTTTTATACCATAAATTTAAATGGTTTAAATGTATTAAACACATCAACTTTTCTTTGTAGTACATAAACCCACAAGTATCTAGTGAATCATTTATAAATGTAAGAAAATATGGCAATACCCCAAAAGAAAATGTAGGGAATGGCCCTTAAACACATGAATGAGTGTAATAAAGAATACCCTTACTCATATGGATGTCTTCTTTACACTTTTGTCGACATTGTTTTCTGAATATATATAATTTACAAAAATTCAAATTCAAAGATTTCAAATTTGGAAGAAGTTTGTGAGTCATTAGTACCTGTAATCCTCTTTTTCTCATATGACCTAGTTTCTAATGCCATAAATGAGTAGATTCAATTTCCTCCTCAAATACCATTGTTTCTTTATTGATGTCAGTACTTCCATCCAACTTGTAAAGGTTTCTTGTCTTAGAATCCTTCATAACGATTAATGCACCCTTAGACACCTTTAGTGCCCCACCTTGACCTATGAAATTATGACCACTAAAATTTAAAGCTCTCAAAGAAACTAATTTTTTATTTAGTTCAAACACATTTTTATAACATTTATTAATGTTTTGTTTTGTTTTGTTTTGTTTTTTTTTTTTTTTTTTTTTTTTTTTTTTTTTTTTTTTCCGTGGAAAAAATATGAGTAACTTTATTCATCAAGAGGAAAAATAAAATTACATTTTTCATATGTTATAAAGCATTCCTGAGATAATATTCCTTTCAGCATAGAGATGAAAACAAAAAGATACGTAAACAAAATGATGGACATAACATGGAGGAGACCATAGAAAAACAAGAATTTTCCATGTTAGTCAGACTTTTTGCCCTTCTTTTTTTGTACCTTGTGCCAAACATATGGAGTTGATTCAGTAGGAACAATTACCAATCCATTTTCAATGATCACCTTAGGCACTTCTTTATCATAATCAAAACTCTCCAAAATGTGGGCTCTTTTTGTGCCTCCAAAACCATCTGAAATCTACAAACTATCAGGGATAAAGCCCTGTTGAATTTATATAATTGACCTTCTCTGTGGTGGGGAGTCCTCTGCTAGCTGATTTCTAGAATGAGCCATATTATTTTCATCATGTTGGGTTTGGTACTTCTATTTCATTTCTTTTTATTCATCCTTAGAAGGGGCTGGCTCCAAAAACTTCCATTTGGACGATTGGGTTGCCTCTTCTCCTTTTTTGGTGTTTTATTAGCCCATGGGCAAGTATTCTGGAAATGACTTGTTTGGAAACATTCATGACATTAGAAAACCGCATTTTCATAGTCCAAAACTTGAGACCACTAAAAAATATTTTTATTCAAAGTTATGTGATATGGAAGTCCTTTGCTGAGATCTATTTCCACACATATAGGTGAAAATACCTTTCTCAATTCTTTACATATTCCTTTTTTTGAATTTTCCCAATGCATTTTATATGTCTTAAAGAAATTTATGGTTCCATAAAGGAAGGGGAAGCTTTAGAATCCTAGCCCAAATTGGCATGGTAGTAACCATGATTGTTGAGGCATCAAACTATGAAAACCACATAGTGATAAATAAACCTATATTTCCCCAAAACAATGGCCCTTCTTGAAGAACAAAGTCCATTTCCTTTTGGTTGTGAAATCAGACTATGAAGAATCCTTTGGAGCATAGACACATGTCACAATTCGGTGTCCATAATGAGAATATCCATTGGGTAAGAGCCTTTGGTTTTGGCTAAAAACCATTGAATTTGCGAATGATTTCCCTTTTTGGAAGGGCAAAAAAAGGAGAGGAAACCTTTACATTGTTTATCTCTAAAGCTTGGGCATGTTCCATTAGGTCAACAATATAGGGACCTGAAACAGTTTGGGCTTAATTGGCAGATCCAGAGGTCCCCCCTTGAAATACTTCTTTGAAAGATATTGTTGTTCCATTTGATGTCTTAGGATCAAGAGAACCTCCACATAGTCTAGAGTTCAATATTATTGTTGAGTTTCTAAATGTCAAGTTTCTTTGAGTAAGGAGAAGTCATGGAGGACCTTTCCTTCATATTGCAGGCACTGGTATTTTATGGGTATGCCCGATTTATTTTCAATGGGAAATTTTAGGGATATAACTAGATCTGAATTTTTTTCCCATTGCACAAATGATTTTCCCCCTAAAATTCTAATGAATATCTGAAAATTCAAATAATTTTCCTGTTTTGTCGTGATAAAGGGAGGAAAGGTGTTGTGGATAGGAACAGGGGATACTCTACCCTAGCACCAACATGTTTTGTAAAATCTTATGGGTAAAAGACGTTGTGTAATCCACATAAAACACTCTGTATATAAGAATTGTTTCGCCAGAAAAGGGGAATTAGACTTTATTACCTAGATTAAGTTTGACCATCAGCCAAGTCGACCAATATAAATCAACAACATCACATCCTATTGGACCCCTGGAGGCACTATTGAAATAAATCTCAGGCCATGATGGTGCTACATAAATGAGAGCGAGCATTGAGACAGACCATCTGAATTTGTTGCCTGTAATGACCAAACATTGGAACACCAACTTAAAATTTGTTGGACCTAACCAACAACAACCATGAATCTTGCAGATGTTAAGGATAGACTCAATAAAATCATGACCAAAGGAGAAGATATTGTATGGAGGGGCTCCAAGCGTGACAACTGCAACGAAATTAGAGGTGTGATGAAAGGAAACCCTAGTGTTATGCACCATCCCTCCCCTCAAAAAATCCCTTTTCCAAACAAAAGAAGTAATTTAGAGTGTCCACATTTATTAATGTTCTTATAATACCATCAAATATTTTAATTTTGACACTTCACACCACAATAGTCTTATAAGAAATGTTATTTCCTATAAGAACAATTCCACCATCAACTTCTTGATATGAAAAAAAACAATTTCTTTGTGGACACATGTGATGAGAAGCACTAGAATCTAACAATCATTCTTCATAACATTGAGGAACATTACTAATTAACAAAACTTCATCAATCATAGCTAAGCTTGATACAACCTAATTTTCCTCCTTTTTGGAGTCTTGGATTCCTATCTTTTCTAGTAATACTTCTTGAAATGATATTTCTTATTATGGTACCAACATTTGAGCTTACTCTTTTTTCCTTTCAACCTTGATCCAAATGTACCTCTTGCATTTTATCTTCTTTCCTTGGACCAAGCTCTAGCCACCATTACTTCTAGTGTAGAGGTCTCAATACTGGATTTCCTCCTCATCTCCTAAGACAAAAAGGCTCCAACAACAAAATCAAATTCTAGAGCCTCAGTTGTAATAAAACTAATGGAAGGTACTAAATGATCCAAAAAAGTTACCAACTTAACAGGGACTGTACCAAGTTCTCAATTTTTTGAGGTTGCAAAAAATCATCTGATTTTGAGATGTGTTGATACAACATCAACTTTTTTTTAGCATATTTTGGACATTTTAAATTTGCTTATGTATTAAGTATGTACAATTTTTTTTTAAATGTTAATGATTTTCATGTCAATATTGAAAATTGTTGATCCAACATCAAATCCCCCTTTTTTTTGCTTATTTTTGATACTTTAAATTTTCTTATGTAATAAGTATGGATACTTTTTTTAAATGTTGATGATTTTCATGTGGATTTTGAAAAGCATTGATGCATCATCAACTTTTTTTTCCTTCTTGTTTTTGTTTTTGTTTTTTTGTTGGAGGGCTTATTTTTTACACTTCAAATTTTCTTATGTCCTAAGTACGCACCTTTTTTTTTAAATTTTAATATTCCTCTTCTTGTTTTTCATTCAAAGATGTTTGCTTTTTAAGGTTTTTTCAGGCCTGTGTTTTTTGTTTTTCTTTGTGGTGTTTTTTTATAATGAAATTTTCAATTTTATTGCAAAGTTGAAAAAATAATAATAAAATTAATATTTTGAAGTTTGAGTTTTTTATATATTTATATATCATTAATTAATACTTAAATATACATAAAACAATTGTCACTAAAAAAATAATTTTAGACATTCAACAAAAAATACACATTTTGCATATAAATATAATTTAAAAAATACATATTTAGGGACCTTTTTAGCGAAAATAACATATTAAATAAAGGATTTTTATGAAAAATGAATTACAAATGTTGAGAAAATAACAAATTTTATGTATTATATGTCCAAAGATGTTGACATTTGAAGTTATTTTTCCAAAAATAATGATTAACACAAAATTTTAAGCAAAAATAATGTTGAAAAAAAATTATTAAAAAAAACTCATTTAAAACAAAAATTAAGAAAAAAATATTTAGCAAAAAAAGAAAATAATTATATAAAGAACAAAAACATATAAACATGTTAAAATATTTTTTTATTTAAAAAAATAAGAAAACAAAATTGAAAATTAAATAACAATTATAAAAAAATGAAAGGAAAAACAAAGAGTTTCAAAAATTAGAACATTAGTAAAAATTTAGAAATAAATAAATAAACCTATAATGGAAAAAAATTAAATAAAATTATAAAGATGAAAAAAATACAATTTACAAAAAAAAATTTGAAAAACAAAAAACAAAAACCAAAAAATTTGAAAATAGAATGGAAATAGCTATATATATATATATATATATATATATATATATATATATATATATATATATATATATATATATATATATATATATATTAAAAAGACAATAACAACAAAAATATTGAAAAAAAAATAAAAATAAATGATCGTTTTGGCTTGGCACACCCCACCTAGATAGGTCCACAGGCAACGTTGGTGGAGTGGGGCGATGCTCCCCAACCTTGCCCGTGGCCCGTGGCGCTCGGAAGGGGGCACATAGTTGATTCCCATAAGCCCCCAAAAATGATTTTTTCTAATATTTAATATTTGTTATTTGTTTTTTTTTTAATGTTTAATTTGTTAATTTTTTATTTTAATATATATATATATATATATATATATATATATATATATATATATATATATATATATATATATATATATATATATGAAGATTCTATTCATTCATAAAAAATTGAGTACATCGATATCAAAATGCAAGTAGTCTCACCCCAACTAGGTTTCTTGACTAAAGCTAGTAGCATATGGAAAATAAACAAAAGCACAACTAGAGGAAAAATCCACAACTTAACGAGATAAAAGCACCAAAAGACAAATAGAACTAGTAGAACACCTATAACCATGCCTAGTCATCAGAGCTAATAGATGCAGAATTATCTGGTCCAGTCCCTAGAGGGGGAAGGGGATGATAAGTGTATTGGACATGTTGCTCGAAGTGAGCCATCCATGTTTCCAACTTTTCCACCTTTTAAGATAGCAAATTTTGACCACACCAAACCACCACGGTCCTTTCCTTGACATGGAATTGAAAGTAATGCAATTGGTTGAGTGTGGCAATAACAACTTCATGTTCTTCCTTCCTAGCCTTATCATAAATTTCCAAGCGATCCAGGACAGACCGAATCAGGTCTAGACAATCCTTAGAGCACCGCTGCCGGCTAGCAACCCCTGTACACCCAGACCAATGCTTCCCGCCTCACCCAACAACTCCAACCTCAAACATCACTTGCTGCTTACCATTCCCCGTTGCACGCCCACCCCGAGTTTGCCCTCGAGCCACCCTTGCCACCATGGGCCACATTTGTTTTTTTTATTAATTATTTTTAATTTTTGGTTTTTTTAGATGATGTATTTTTAATGGGATATTTTTTTTTGTTTTTTATTTTTTGTTTTTATTTTGGTTTTTTAAGTTTGTTTTTTTCTTATTTTGATGTAAGAGTTATTTTTTTCTATTTTTTTAAAATATTATTATTATTATTATTATTGGGTTTTATATTTTTTAACATTTTTACGGTTTAGTTTTATTTTAATTTTTGTTTAGTTTTCATTTATTTTTAAATTTTTACTTTGTTTTATTTTTAGTTATTTACCTATTTTTTGAAAATTTCAAAAATATGTTACATTTTATTTTTTCATTTTTCATTATTTATCTTTTTTATTTTTTATTTTTTTATTTATTTTTTGTTATACTAGCAAACCGGACCACTATGTGCTAATTTGTTAGTTGATTTTTATGTTTTTGTTACAATGGATCAAGTTTGGCCCCACCGTGTGTCAATTTCATGGTTATTTTTAAAGAGTTATATTTTTAACATTAAAAAAAAAATACTCATGGTATAATGACTCTTTGATTTATGTATTCATTTTTTAGGATTTTTTTAGTCATGATATTTGGTTTTAGTTCAATGACTAAAAAATTTCGAAATTTTAAAGTTTTTTGGAGGCATGATATTTTACCTTTAACACCATGGTTGAAAACTGTCAAAATTTTAATTTTTTTTCAAAGTCATGATATTTGTTGACACCTAATCTTTTGGATTAGGTAATCCATGTAAAATAGTGTAAATAGAAAATAAGGAGAATTGGAATATGAAGAGACACTGGGAGATGAAGTCCAAGAGTCTCTCCCTCCATGTATATATCTATGATCAACCTTAATACAAAATCACAATTCATTTTGAGGAGTTACCTCATGGCCTGAAAATATTTATCTTCAACGCCATGGTTGAAAATTATTGGAATTTTAAGGATTTTCATAGACGTGATATTTTGTCGTTAACATCATGCCTGAAAATTATTGCAATTTTAAGGTTTTTTGAAGTCATGATATTTTATCTTTAACGTCATTACTAAAAAATGTTATAAAATTTACCCCGGGAAAAGAATGTTGTTACGACATCATCACTTTTCATTTTCAGGGTGTTTTTTGCGCAAAAAAATGGTTTTTACTGTCATTTTTAAAAAATGTTGAAAATAAGAATAAAAATAAAAATATGTCATTTCGCCATCAACGCTTTTCATTTTTGGGTTGTTTTTCATGTTTTTTTGGGTTTTTTAGTTAGATTTCTCATTTTGAGGTTAAAGTTCTCATTAAACTTTTTGATCCTGACTTATGCAGGAACGTAACAAAATACATAAATACCCATATACAGGGAGATGTAGCAGAAATAAAACTTCATTTCATTAATATCAAAGAACTAAAATATGCTTACATACAGAAATAAAAATAAACTAACTTGAGCGATGGCAAATTATCTATGAGAAGACATGTGTCAGCTACATTCCTCTTAACTATGTTACAATGAGGCTCAAAGGCCTACTTATTATTGAAAAACAATGGAAAGCCCTAAACATCCAAAAACCTAACCCTAGGAGATGAAGTGCCAAAACTGTGGGTCCTGTTTGGGTAAATTGGTACATCAACTTCTCGGGGTCGTAAATTTGGTATACGATCTCCATTTGGCTATCATAATACCTCGTCTCGAAGATCTTGAGGAAGAGGAGGACAAAAAAAAATAATATAAATTAATATAGAACTTTGCGATCTCTCTGTTTTCCGTAAAAATGTATTTTATTCCCTCAAAACCGCTCTGAAAGTTTAGAACTCAAAAAACTGCCAAAAATAGTAAGTTGTGCTACAAATAAGGAAACTAAAAAGAAACAATGGTGTGGGTCTAAGTGGAATATGCGGGTGGCCACCAATATCCACCTAGATCAGTCCTCCCCCCTTAGGAAGCAATGGTCCCCATTGCATTGAGTGCCTCCATGAGATGGGAAAACTTTTGCTGAGCTTGGTCCTTGGTGAGCCACTTGCCTTGGTGCAGGAGTTGGCCAACTTTGACAACCTGATACAGTTGGATCTTCTGCTGGCGAGTGTTCTTGATATGCGTGTCCATGATCCGATCAGTTGTGGCATGTTCCGTGCAGTATGGGTTTAACTCTATTTGTGTTATTTGTTCTGCAATGTTTAATGTGTCCAGTAATGGTGGAAAGTATGGTCAAAGGGGATCCACATTGAAAACTAGGTGCAGGCCAAGGAATGGTGGAATGTTGAGCTCGAAAACATTGTCCCCTATGGCCTTAGTGATGGTGTGAGGCCCATATTGGGGCAGACAAAGCTTACGGTGGGGCCCAGCGAGGCACTCCTTCTGCAAATGTAACCAAACTTTGTCACCCACCTGGAACTTGTGTGGCAGCCATTGTTGATCATGACACTGCTTGTACTTAGCATTGGCTGTGTCCAATATGTCATGGACCTACTAGAGGATGTGTTGAATCCACTCAATGATGTTGTTAGCCTTGTCATCTTTAGACTGTACATGGGCCAAATTTGCCTGAGTAACTGCTAATTGTATGGCCACATAAATGGGACATAGTGGCTGGAATCTAGCTGAGCTATGGAGAGTTTTGTTGTAGCTGTGTTGGACATAGGGGAGGCTTTCATCCCATGTGCATGGATGCTTCGAGTTGTACATATGCAAAATATGTACGTTCATCTCGTTGATGACCTCTGTTTGGCCATCAGTTTGGGGGTGGAAATTCGTGGACTTAGTTAGCTTGGTATCCAAACTCGACCAGAGACTTGACCAAAATGTACTTAGGAACTTGTTGTCCCAATTTAAGATAATGGATTGTGGGATCCCAAAATGTACCCACACTTGTTCAAAGAAGAGCTTAGTAGTGGCTTCTGCTGTGATACTCTTCTTGCAAGCCACCATAATGGTCATCTTAGAGAATCTATCGACTACCACGAAAATGCAGTCGTTGTCATGCTTATTAGAAGGAAGGTCTGACATGTAATCCATGGAGATGGATTCCCAAGGTCAAATAGGAATAGGCAAAGGAGTATATAGACCTTGTTTCTTGATGGTCGGTTTGGAAATGGCACAGGTAGTGTAGGATTTGATGTACTTCCCAACATCCTATTGAAGGTTTGACTAATAAAAATACTTCTACAAAACTGCCACTGTTTTCTCTACCCTGAAATGTCCAGCGACCCAACTATAGTGTGCCTCCCAAATCATCTTGACACACTTGCTTGAAGGAACAAATATGTCTCCTAGGTGGCATAACAGTGCATCCTGGAGGTGAAAATTTGGAACTTGTTTACTTTCCAAGAGTGTCTAGTATGTGTTGCCGGATTCTGGATTGCTTTTCTAAAGATGAAACCACCCCTCCATCTCGTGCCCACAAGAGTCGAGCATAGTGGTTAGCACCATCACTGGTGGTTGGCTGAGGCAGTCTGCAACATTTTTGGTGCTGCCCTTCTTTTACTTAATGTTCAATTGGAATTGTTGCAGGTTTGTGGACCATTTTTATGGTGATCATTCTGCAACTTCCCTTGTGTTTGTATGAACTGCAAGGGTCATTTGTCTATTTTGGATGATCGTTTCATTCCCTATAATGTAATGCTTCCATTGTCGATAGCCTTGCACAATGGAATACATCTCGTTGTCTTAGGTGGGATACTTTCGGACTATGTCTAAAAGTGTCTCACTATGATATGCCACTAGATGCTCCTTTTGAGTAAGAACTACACCAATAACATAGTTGGAGGTATTTGTCTCAATCTCAAATGGTTGTTGCAGGTCTGGTAGTGTGAGCATTGGTGCAAAGAAGAGGCAATGCTTCAACTTGGAAAATGCCTTCTATTGGGATTCAGGCCAAAAGAACTTTTCTTTCACTCCACCCTTGGTGAATTTAATTAAAGGCCAAGTGATATGAGAGAACCCCCAACAAAAACTTGCGATAGAAATTAGCAAGACCCAGAAAGTTGCGGATCTCTGTTAGAGTGGTTGGGGCTGGCCAATCCCGAATGACTTGTATCTTGGTTTGATCCACATGAACACCCTTCTCATCAATGATGTACCCCAGATATTGAACCTAAGTCATGCCAAAAGTGCATTTCTCCAAATTGGAACACAACTTCTGTTGTCGTGGTGTTTGAAGGATCATTCGGATATGGTGGAGGTGCTCTTCCAAACTCTAGATGAATATCAATATGTCATCTAAATACACCACCATGAATGCATTTGTAAAGGGTTGCAATATGTCTTCCATCAATCTCATGAAGGTTGTAGGGGCATTTGTCAACCCGAAAGGCATGACCAACCATTCGAAATGGCCCTCCTTGGATTTGAAGGCAGTGTTCCACACATCAGAGGGTTCTATAGGCACCTGGTAATAACTAGACTTCAACTTAATCTTGCTGAAATATTTGGCACCCTTGAGCTGGTCCAGAAGGTCATCAATCAATGGGATTGGGTACCTATTCCGGACAATGATTCCATTCAGCACCCAATAGTCAATACAGAGTCTCCAGGTCTCGTCTTTCTTCTGTACCAATATAATTGGGCTCCCATGGTGTGATGAGCTTGGTCTGATGTGCCATTTCTGAAACAACTCCTGAATCTACCTCTTGATCTCATCATTATCCATAACAAAGCATCAATATATCGGTCCATTGGGTAGTGGCGTGCCCGGGGTCAGATCGATGGAGTGCTTGACTTGACAGTGCAGAGGTACCCTTGTAGGTGAGGTGAAAATGTCCCTGTACTCCTCCACAACCTTATCCATATGTTGTTTCTGTGCAGAGGAGCCCTTTCTAAAATTCGTGGACACAACCTTCTTCTTGCCCTCAAGGCGAATCATAAGGAAAACAAATTTCCTGCTCTGGGAAATGATCTCACTACATTTCTTTGCAGTAATCAAAGAGATAGCAGTAGGCAGGGCTACCTTCGGTATCCTATAAAACTTATCACCCAAAGTAATAATCACAGAGCAAGGTCTAGACTCATATACAACATGTCACTTCCACAAGTATGGTTGTCCTAATAATACATCACAAAATTCAGGAGTAGCAACATCACACAGTACCTCATCCGTGAAGGGCTTGATGTTGTAGTGACGCTGACACTACTGGCTGACATGGAGATCATGTCCTTGGTGAAGCCACTAATGGTATACGACTATAGATGTGTTGTAGTCAGTAGGCCCAGCTCCTTCATGACCTCTACCAAAATGAGGTTCTTTTGGGTCCCATTATCGATAATGAACTATAGTGGAGAACCCTTCACCCATATTTGTGAGTGGAAGAGACGTTGTTGTCTATGTAAATCCTCTCTGCGGACAGAGACGATCCCTCTAGCCCAATGAGTGGGTCTATCAACTGAAGTGACAATATACCGGACACTTTCCTAAGTTCCAATTGAAAAGAGAAACGAAGAAGATGACCTACCTCGTTTTGATGTTATTTCGATCTCCTTTGTTGATGACCTTGAATCACTTGCGTCACGGGCTCATTCCTACTGCTCTCAACATTTATGCACCTGCACAAGAGGTCAAGACACAACAAGGCATTCAAATACAAATGGCATATTCAAAATCAACCTACTTAACTAATCAAGGAATGTTAAGCTAAATGATACATGAGCATACACATTTAGGGAAAAGGAACCAGCTGCTATATATTAATAGAAAATAAAGGGAAGCATACAACCAAGCCTTGATGTCGATAGGTTGTCCTTGAATGAATATCCTTGTCCAAGCTAAGCTCTCCAAGCACTCCTTCTCCAAGCCAAATGAGTAGCATATAAGCACAATCTTAACATAAGGGTGAAAATAGATAGACCAATGATTTTTGAATGCGAAAAGATGAATATATAGGCAGGGAAAGGGAGTTAGGATCTCTCAAAATACAGGAGTAGACCCTCATCTCAAGGAGGTAGCTCATAGGGATAAGACCAAGAGCCCAAGTTGGGATAATTCAACCTCATCCGAGCCGAACAACCTCCAGCTCGTTGCCTTGGAAGCTTCTAGATCATGAAGCTTCTCATCCTCTTTGGGAAAATTTACTTTTTGGGGATCATCGCGGGAATACAAGTGAAAATAGCGATGCCATCACAAGTTAAGTGTGATGCAACAGGTGACTATCGCAATTTTTAACTTCATAAGATCAACGAGTCTCAAAATTAGGGTTTTAGAGCTATTTCTTCAGGGGAAAGCTTAAGGCATTTTCCAATCAATGTTTAAGGGAGGATATGAGTTGCATATCTGAATAAGTATATTGCCTGATGGTCATGTTTCAGGCACTTCAGGGTATGTCATGGGGAAGTGCAGGATGTCTGAAAAAATATTGTGTAACAAATGCCCCCTAAAGCATGAAGGTAGAATAGAGAGTGATCGCTGAGATGCTTTATGAGATTTTGCAAGGACGAGGACAACCACTATCAGGAGACTTGAAAATCAAGAATGCATATATACATATACATATCTGATATCAAAACATGTATCCGCGGTATGGACAGAGCCATACGGATGATAAGGACTATATGAAAAGATCCATGGTATAGGAACAACCATGCAGATAATGAGGATCATATATAAATCTAAGATCCAAGGAATGGTCGCAACCATCCGATATAGAAGGATCATCACAAATGTAAAGTCCCACGATATGGTCGCAACCATCCACATAGTATAAACATGTGTACAATCATTAACGATACATAGCTCCATGCATCCTGAGTCATAGCAGAGTAAACTTAGGGTATTGCACTCCATCCCAACCCGATCAAAGCATGATTTCTAACATAAGAATGGATGTGCCGAAGTCAAACATGCTAAACCACCTGATTATCGGTCAATGATGTGAACCATTAACATGCACGAGAGAAACAACCAGTAATGACAATGGATCTCAAGGTACAATAGTACAATCCATGAATGTGAAAAATGAATTTGGAGTCGAACACTCATGGAATCACCCGATCGAAGGCCAATGATGAAAACATGTCGTTGAATAAGAAGAACTTTCCATTAAGACATGCAAGATCTAAGGTACTGAAAGGGAGTTTCTAATCCATCTCCTTGGATAATGAGTTGAAGTCGATAGGAAGTGACCTGTCGAAGGAGGGTCATAATGATTCCCTCATCATCTACATGAAACAAGGATTAAAGTAAACTGCGGATAGGAATTCTCTTGAACATAGTGGTGAGACGACTCTGGAGTGTGGTAGCATTTGAATCAACATAGGAGAATGAGTCATAATAACAAAGTGGAATGAGAGGCAAAATGGATCACCCAAACCCAGAAAGACAAGTGACTGAGCGAGGATATCCCAAACCTGACACGAGACGCAGATGAGTGTCATGTTCAAGAGCGACATGCTATCTATACAAGAGATGTTTCACTTTCATTTCCCCCCTGTTAGGTGCCAAATATGCATACTTTTTCCCTCCATTTTCAATCTCTCTCTCACTCCTTTTGTATCATTTATATTCACTAATCATTCTAAATGCACAAGGTAAACCCTCTTCCATTGTCTTCCTAGAATATTTAATTAATGAAGTAATAGTCATGGAGATTTTACCTATGCGAGTTACTAATCTTGACATTTCCGTAGATCCAGTGGTCAAAGGTTACAGGTGCAAATCACAGAAGTGATTCCGAGCTTCCAGCACCATATCGGCAAGCACTGTAACAACATAACAGATTTCATGCCTATTCTAGACCTTTCTTGTCTTTCTCTCGGCAACTAGTTGGCTGTTTCAACGATTGTATAATGATAGACATTAGCTGCCATATTGGGAAAAAAATTTCTCTGTGTATTGTATAAGAAGGGTTTCAATGTTGTGAATCGAGGTTAGCCGTGCAAGATATTGAGATTGTAACAGAAGACTGATCAATCAATTGAATGCAAGTTATTTTATTGTTATCTCTATGAGCTGTGAATCCACCGCAACCCTGGTCAGGGAGTTGGGCCCAATCTTCTGATCAGGTGTTGTGTTAATTCTGTGTGTTGTTATTTCATGTGTGTTGGTTTATTTCGATTGCTATTACAATAATTTATTTTATAGTTCTACAATTTACTCTTATTTACTATCACAATGGTTCTTTCATTAACTTAATTATTGAATCTAAGATTGGTGATTGATTGTGTCATTGATGCCTGCATATATTTTTCACATTACCTTGAAATAATGTACGCACCCGGATTGATAGATTAATTGTGGAAAATGGTTGAATATGTATTCACACTCGGACACCAACATTTTGGCACCGTTGCCGGGGAGGCTAACAAGGTGCAAGAACATGATCTACACTGATCTATGGATCAATCTCTCGTCTTAGGGAGGGAATTTATTACCATGCTCTAAGTCCTGAGCATAGTGTTCTGTTTTCTTTTCTTTTTGATTGCTTTTTGTTTTTCTGATTTCCTAGAAACCAATCTCTCGTTTTATTGTGGGGGGGGGGGGGGATTGTTACCCTGCTCTAGATCCTGAGCCTTAGCTGTTCTTTTTGGTTTTTCCTTTTGTTTTCTTTTCAATTTTTACATAGGGGCCACTCTCTCGTCCTAGGGAGGGAAAGAGTTTTCTCACCCTGCTCCAGTTCCTGAGCTTTAGTTTTCTTTCTACTGATTTATTGTTTTCAAATCTTCCTCTCGTCCTGGGGAGGGAAAAGAGTTTTTCGCCCTGCTCTAGGTCTTGAGCTATAATTTTTTTATGTTTTCTTTCCAATAAATGTATGAACAAGGGTTCAAATAAAAGGGGCAGAGGAGGACCCCAAAGGCAAGGAAGGAAGGATTTGGGGAGGAATACCTATATCCAGGAAATTATCACAAAAGCTGCATCAAAAGCCTCTTCGCAAGTTGTTGCTAGGGTGAAGGTTCACACAAGATCCGAAGGACATTCTGTGGAACAACCTATACAGCCTTCAAAGGTGGAAGTATCCCTTTCAACAGCTACAACAGAAGCAATAAGCAGGGCATCAGAGAAAGCATAGACACTTCGTATGGTATCAGATAGGGAGGAGGTTTCCAGTAGAGGGTCAAAAGAAGAACTCCACTCAACGATTGAAGAAGGAAATACCAAAGGATTTTCTTCACCTCACGATCAGGGGAGTGCTGTCAAAATTTCACAACCACCAGTTGTTACACAGCAAGAACCTGTTGAAGTTCCAAGTGAGTATTGGAGGATATTTATGGCACCCGCAACATCTTCATTTGTATTCCCAATTGGGAAAATTACGGGTGATGCAATAATGAAGCCTATTCCACTATCCACACTTCCAAACTTCCATGGGCTTTCCACGGAGGATCCAGACACCTTCCTATTCAAGTTTGATAGCGTTTGCAGAGGGTATGCCTATGTCAATGATGATAAGAAGCTGAAAATTTTCCCTACTACATTAAAAGGGACAACATTGCGATGGTTTATGGGTATATGAGGAAAGACCATTTCTACCATGGATGACATGAAGAAGGCTTTCCTAGAAAAATATCCAGATTACTGTAAAACCCAGGACATTAAGGAAGAAATTTTCAAATTTATGCAGAAGGAGGATGAAAACATGGAGGATTGTGTGGAACGTTTTGAGTATACTCTCTAGAGATCTGGCCATAATGACCTGGATAAGGATATTTTGAAAGTTATTTTTCTCCAGACCCTGAAGGAAGAATCTTTGGAGTTGTTAAACATAGTAGGTAAAGGAGATATATCTAAGGAAGACTTTGACACCATTTGTGAACTTTGTATTCAATGTTGAAGGGGAGCTGCAAGGAATAAACAAGGAATCTGAACTTTTAAAGCATCAAGCGGGGGAATCACAAAAGAAGAAATTGGGAGCTTGCTAGATAATTTGAAAACTGATATCCTAAGTACATTATCCTCCCAAATGGACACATTATAGGCAAAGCAGAAATAGATGGAGTTGGAAAAAACTATGGCTATTTTCTGCCCACGATGTAGAGAGAAACACCCACTGAAGGAGTGCCCACTAGACACTATAGAGACATGGGCTATCTGTGAACAGAGTCACTCCATCGGTGCATGTCCATCTCTTCCAACACTAAAGGTAGTATTTCAGGGGACGAATGAAGAATAGGATCAACTATGCTTCATGGGGTCTAAAAAACCATGGTAGCCATGATCATTAGGCTTAAATCCAAGTACGTCTCAGAATCCTTTTCAATATTATAATATGAATCCTTAGTCAATTCCTTTTTGGCCTCAATATTATCAATACCCACCTTGGCAACCATGGTGTCCTCAACCTAATTCAAGTTCTTCATGGTCTCAAGGCTGGCATAATCATGTTCCCCCTTCTGCTCAATTTCCTCAACCTACATAGCAACAGCAACTACATCTACCCTCTAACATTCCCTCCAATAATCCTCCTCTTCAGCTTCAACTTCCTATTCAGCCAAACCCAAATCCAAACAATAAGGGTGCTCAGCAAGTAGACACCCTCAACCTTCCTTCGTACAACATTTCTACTGCAGGGTTTAATGAGATAAATCTACGATCTGGCCGGGTAGTAAATGCTCCTACATTGCCCGTTATTGTTGAACATCTTGACGATGAGAATCCAGAATCTCAAGCAGTCAGGGATGAAACAACCCAACCATCTGTGGAACATTCTCCTTCTCATTTGACTGTTACTCAGGCCTGTCAAACCAATCCTCCTTATCCAGAATGATTAGCCTTGAGTAAACAGGTCCCTCAACCAGAATTTGATCTTTTAGGAGAATTGCAGAATTTGTTTGTAAAAATCCCCCTGCTTCAGGCCATGAAAGATGTACCAATTTATGCTAAAAATATAAGAGAATATTTTTCTAAGAAACCTGGGAAGAAAACAAAAGATCTGCTTACAATTCACGTTATGGGGAGGTTATCTGACATTATGCTGGGAAAGGTTATGCCTGTAAAATATGGGGATCTTGGGAACCCAATTCTAACAGTTCAAATTAACGGGGTAGATATTCCGAACATGTTGGTAGACTTGGGCGCTACAATTAATGTAATTACTTTTGAAACCATGCTTACACTGGGATTGTGTGGTCTTAAGCCAACCCCTATAGTCTTAGAATTAGCCGACAGATCTACAATCAGACCAATAGGAAATTGGAAGACATAACAATTTTGGTGGATTCTTGGCGCTATCCTGTTGACCTCCTAGTCTTACATACGTAGTCCCTAGCTGGTGGTCATCCCCTTATTTTAGGACGGTCGTGGCTTGCAACCACTGATGCCTATATCGGATGTCGGTCAGGGAACATGATAATTTATAATGGGGAAAATACGAAAAATCTTATTCTCTATCCCCCTACTGAACCAAGCTCACAGAAAAATCCAAAGCAGAACTCTTTGTCTTTGGATGGGATCGAAACTAAACAGCAGGAACTCCAGCCAGTGCTTACCATGGGGCAAGCCCTCTGCTTTAAGAATGAGACAGAGGATGATACTATCAACACTTTTATTAGTAGCCCTCATGCTATTGCAGATCCAACTCGACAGTTTTTGGAATCAATCATGAGTTGTGAAACACATGAAACTATTGGATCTGAAATCGAAGGGGAAGACATTCTTGTAACAACACTTTCTGACAGCATACCAGTGGAGATTGAGCAAGGGAAGACATTGAATATCAACCCAAATCTTTCACCGGCCTAGACTGAACAACTCCTAAAGATCCTTCAAGAACAGAAAGAAGCTTTCGTCTGGGATTATACTGATATGAAAGGTATCCCTACCGATTTGTGTACTCATCATATCTACATTAAAGAATATTGTTGACCCGTGAGACAACCCCAAAGAAGGATGAACCCTGCCTTGAAGAACATTGTCAAAGAGCAGCTCTAGAAGTTATTGGATGCAGGATTTATTAACCCAATCTCGGACAACGAATGGGTATCCCTGCTGGTCATCGTTCCTAAAATTAATGGTAAATGGCGAATTTGTGTAGACTATAGGGAGTTGAATAAAGCAACCTTGAAAGATCATTTTCCTTTGCCATTTATCGACCAAGTCCTTGATACCCTAGTCGGGAAGAAGTTTTTCTCTTTCTTGGATGGGTTTAGTAGGTATAACCAAATCCAAATAGCTCCTGAGGATCAGGACAAAACTACCTTTACATGCCCTTGGGGAACATTCGCTTACCGAGTCCTTCCGTTTGGTCTTTGTAATGCGCTCACTACCTTTCAAAGGGAAATACTATGGATTTTTTTTCTTCTAATTTACTCGATGACAATGTTGAAATTTATATGGATGATTTTACACCATATGGGAGGTCATTCGAAGAAGGGTTTGCAAACTTGGAGAAAGTCCTTAAAATATGTAGACAAATGCATGTTTCTCTGAGTACAACGAAATGTCATATGATGAGAGAAGAGGGAGTAGTGCTAGGACATTTTCTTTCGGCTGCTGGAATACAAGTTGATCCTGCCAAGGTAAAGGTAATTTTGCATTTTCCTGTTCCCAAGACACCGACTCAGGTACACAGTTTTATTGGTTGTGCTGGTTACTATAGGTGTTTTATAGAAATTTTTTCCAAGATCACATTTCCACTTTTTCAGCTGTTAACTAAAGATGCAAAATTTTTATGGATAGATGATTGTGAAGTAGCTTTTGAGAAGATCAAGGAACTAATCTGCCAAGCTCCAATCTTACATTGTCCCAACTGGGAACTCCCATTTCATATCCATGAAGATGCCTCTCAAACGGCTATAGGGGCAGTGTTGGGACAACAAGAAGACAAGAATTCGTATGCGGTCTTTTATGTTAGCAAGAATTTAACGTCTACTGAGCTAAACTATACAGTTATAGAGAAGGAATTCTTGGTTATCATCTATGTTGTTAATAAATTTCGACACTATATTACTAGGTATCCTACTTTTGTACACACTCACCATGCAGCAATTAGGTATTTGATGAACAAACCTGTAACTCCTGGGCGTATCACAAAGTGGCTATTATTACTTCAAGAATTTGATATCACCATTATAGATAAACCAGGGAAGGATAACGTAGTTGCTAATTTTCTGTCTAGATTAAATGCTGATAGTGAAGGAGAACCTGTAGAAGATAGCTTTCTAGATCAGAATTTATTTGCAATTTCTACTAATACCAGTTGGTATGCAGACATTGCTAACTATTTTTCTACAGGAAAAGTACCTCAGCGTTTGCCATACAGGGAACAATGAAGGATTATTCATCATAGTTCCTATCACTCATGGATAGCAGCATATCTATTTTATACAAGGGGTGATCGGCAGATCCGTCATTGTGTAGCAGAAAGTGACATCTATGAGGTTTTGAAAGCTGCTCATGATGTCCCTTGTGGGGGCATTTTGTAGACAAGCGAACTGGCCACAAGGTGTTACAGATGGGATATTATTGGCCCTCTATCTTCAGTGATGCATGGAATTATGTTCAAAGATGTGATAGCTGCCAATGGATGGGTCAGCCTGGTCACTCAGATGAAATGCCATTACAGCCACAGGTAGTTCTTGAGCCCTTCAAAAGATGGGCTATTGACTTTGTGGGTCCATTTAACCCACCTTCACATCAGAAATTCCACATTTTAGTCTACACAGATTATGTGACGAAGTGGGTAGAAGCCAAGGTTGTAACAAAAGCAACAGAGCAGGTTGTCTCGAACTTTTTATTTGAAGAAATATTTGCTAGATATGGTACTCCTAGAGAGATAATTTTAGATGGAGGAGCACAATTCATGTCACACATGATAGCAAAGCTTATGGAAAAATATGGGATCAAGCATAGGATAACAACCCCATATCATCCTCAGGCGAACGGTCAAGTGGAGAGCACAAACAAAGTATTGGAAAACATTCTCACCAAGACCGTGGCAAATCATTGCCAAGATTGGGTTGAAAAACTCCCTAAGGCTCTTTGGGTGTATAGAACAACATGGCGGAACACGACAGGATTCTCACCATTTGAACTTGTCTATGGTAAATCCCCATTGTTCTCAGTGGAATTTGAAATCAGTACACTCAGAATAGCTCTGGAAGTAGGATTGGACCTCTCAGAAGCCCAGAAACACCAGCTGGAATAGCTAAATGAACTGGATGAAATTCGTTTAATGGTTGTCCAGAGGACTGTTGTCATGCAAAAATAGAGAGAAAAATGACACGATAAATTTATTAAAAATAAGGTGTTTCATAGAGGGGATTGGGCATTACTGTATGATTCCTATTTTAAGGATTTTAAGGGAAAGCTTCACTCACGATGGCTGGGCCCATATGAGGTTGATGCGGTATTTGACAATGGGACTGTTAGATTGGTTACAATCGATGATTCCCATGTTTCTTTTGTTGTGAATGGACATCGACTTAGACTTTACCACCACCCAGCCTCCAGAGAAGCCTTCATCAAACATCTCTCTGAAAAATCTGGATTGAAGGTTGTTGGTGCAAAAGATACCTCATATGCACCCTTGACCTATATATATATATATATATATATATAGATATATATCTATATATATATATATATATATATATATATATATATATATATATATATCTATATATATATATATATATATATATATATATATATATATATAGATATATATATATATATATATATATATATATATATATCGATATATATATAGATATATATATAGATATATATATATATATATATATATATATATATATATATATATATATATATATATATATAATGTTGTTACTACTCACTTGTTTGTCTTTTTGTAGGAGCTACTATTGAGGCGCAATAATTGAGGAGCTGAAAATTTCTTGAGTAATTGGGACAGTCACTCCACTAACACTGATCTTCTTGGAAATTTTTCTAAGTATCGGATGTTGTTACTCCTAGGGTGTTGTTACTCCGTTGTTGCTATTACTCCTGGGATGTTGTTACTCCTTGGATGTTGTTACTCCTCAGATGTTGTTACTCCTCGGTTGTTGTTACTCCGCCGATGCTGTTACTCCTCGGTTGTTGTTACTCCACCGATGTTGTTACTCCTTAGTTGCTATTACTCCTTGGATATTGTTACTCCTCGGATGCTATTACTCTGCCAATGTTGTTACTCCTTGGTTTTTGTTACTCTGCCGATGCTGTTACTCCTCGGTCACAGTTACTCCACTGATGTTGTTACTCCTTGGTTACTGTCAGTTCGTCGTTACTCTGCCAACTGTCACTTCTCTTAGGTAGGTGGCCAGGTACGTCTCCATTGACTTTTATGAATTTAATTAAATATTTTGTGGACAAGACATTGGCATGCTGTGGACAACTATTTATAAGTTGGGGGTTGCCATCATAATTAAACGACGGTGTAATTAAACTGCACTAATGATTAATCCATTACCATCATTAAACCTTGTGTGATGGTACGCTCCATGATCTCCATCATTATTTCGCATAATCATTGGCATGCATTGGGATTTGAAACATGTACCTTCTCATTTAATGTGGAATAATTACCACACCATTCACCGCATTCACCATAATCCACCATGATTCTCTTCGTTTCCCAAGAAATCACCTACCATTTTACCATCGTTCCACCTCATTCATTTTTTTACCATGCTATTACTAAAAGAAGTTGGTCGTTGTCACTCCTCCCAACGGTTTGTTGTGTCCGAAGTGCTGTTACAGTTTCTACAGGATGGGTGGACTAGCTATGCATCATGAACCCAAGGATACAACCCTGGTCCACAGCAATGCAGATGTATGGTGGGTCTTTGTAGAGGCAGGATGGGATATTTATTTCAACAGATTGCAGGGGTTCGATGAGGGGATCATGGTAGAATTCACAATGAATTTGGATGAGAATTTCTCGCAGGTTAGAGGATTAGAAATCCCTGTCACAGAGGAGGCCATTGCAGAAGTCAGTGGGTTAACACAGCAGGGACAAAAGTGGTTCTCAAGGAAGGCTCTGCTGCCCGAATTCTCGGAATTATTTTTACAGGCTGGAGAAAGCATTGTTCTGAAGGGAAGGGGGTATGACCGTAAGTCCTTGCCGCATCCATGGGGTGAGGTAGCAGGCTTTGTCATGAAATATATAACCTGTGAAGGGTGGTTTACCACCCTGTTCAAATACCACTTCAAAATTCTAGTCCACCTTCGATTTTCGCAAGCACAAGTTCATTCTTTGAGCAGGCCTTTCTTCTTTATGAAGAGTCTTCAACTTATGGCGCAGTCTACTCAGTGCTCACGCCAAGTGCTGGTGGTCCTCACAAATCATGGACTAGTTCGACTATTGGTCATGCATGCATTGACCTGATTGCAAGTACCTTGGGCACAATTCCTTGAGATGGCAGAGGAGGAAGTAGCAACTATTATAACTGCTAGAGAGGAAGAGCCTGAGGAATTGGGGGAGGAAGAACTAGCATCTCCTGCTAGTACATCAGGAAGAGAGGAAGAACTGGAAGGATCATAGGAAGAACTAGCATCTCCTGCTGGTACAACAGGAGGAGAGGAAGAACCAGAGGGATCAAAGGAAAGACTGGCATCCCCTGCTGGTACAGCAGGAGGAGAAGAAGAGCCTGAGGAAATGGAGAAAGAAGAAGAGGAACCGGAAGAGATGGAAGTGGAAGTGGAAGAAACAGTTGGTGACATAGTTGAGGTTGTCACACAAGAACCAACCCCGTCTATGGAACCTGTTAATGCAGAGATGGAAGTGGAAGAAACTGTGGAACCTATTATTGTAGACATGGAAGTGGAAGAAACAGTTGGTGACACAGTCGAGGCTGTCACACAAGAACCAACCCTGTCTGTGGAACCTGTTAATGAAGAAATGGAAGTGGAGGAAATAGTTGGTGATACGGTCGAGGCTGCCACACAAGAACCAGCCTCGCCTGTGGAACCTATCGATGAAGATATGAAGATAATGGATGAAGTTGATGTTGTTCTGTAGGAATCAACTTTCATTAATGAAGCACAAGGAGAAGAAGTTTTGGTCAAAGAGCTAGCGAGTGATGTTGTTACACCAGGACTAGCATCACTTGCCCAAACAGATGTGGATGTTGAAATGAGTAAGGGTGCCACACAAGAATCACCACCAACTCAGTTAGGGCAGGATAATGTGGAAGCGACAAACCCTGAGGTTGATGTTGTTCAACAAGAAACAACGTCGACCGCAGGGCAAGAGGCACCACATGAATAAGGCTCGGCCCAATTGAGGAATGAAGGCGAGGATGAAAAAGAGATAGAGGTAGCAGACATGACCGATATAGACCAAGTGGAGGACATTCCCCACTCTCCATTCCATGCCACAATGCCAAGAGGAGCGAGGAAGGTTTGTTCCCCCTGTTATTTAATAGAATAAATTTTTGTTCCCCCCATATTGAAGTACATCAGCCCGAAGGAGTGTGAAACCATTTTTAGATCAGTGCCTGTAGATTCCCAATAAGAGCTTCCTAAAGAACAAGCCGAGAAATAAATTTTTACAGCAGGATTAGAGCAAAGAGTGATTGACGAGGGCACTGTCTAGGCGACAAATGTTTTCGAATTGAGACGAGTCAAGGAAGAAAGTTCTTCTGAGGACAGAAAACCAAGTAAGGAAGACCTGGTAGACGAGTTAGCTGATGCCTCTAAAGGAAATCCACTACTTCATGAACTAGCTGCAGGGCTAGGAAATGAATTCACTGTTAAACAAGAATGGGTAGAATAGTGTGAGAGAAGGAGACCACCTCTCAAGGAGAGTTGTCAACTTCAATTTGGAGAAACAATGTGGCTAAAGATGGAGGTTCGGAAGTAGGTATCTTGGCTGAAGAAGAAGGTAAAGAAATATAAATGGAAGGCTGTAAGGCCCAAGGTCAAGGTCTCCTCAACAATTGTATAGATAGAAGATGTTCCCACAACTTCTGCTGCTACACAGACTGGTCCTGCAGAACAATTGTTCGAGGCCCAAGAATTCTTCCTAGCGGCTATAATTCAAAGATGGCAATCTGCAATGGATGAACAAAATAAGGAGACAACAAGGGTTTGAGAGCAGGCCGCCGCGATTATCACTGAGTATGTAGACCAGCTGGAAAAATAAAAGTAGAGGCAGGAGAAACAATAGAGAAAGATAAGGGATTTAGAAGGGCAGATATAGGTGTTGAAGGTGTTAGAGCCTAGATTTACCTTAGGCTGAAAAGTTAAGATTCTAGGTCCACATCAAACCACGCTCAGCCTCGTAGCTAGCCCTACGAGAATACGGGAGGGCTCTCTCCATGTCGATCTCGGCAAAAGACAAGCGATGGGGCTCGAGATGACTGAAATAAAAGCTAATTTTAGGCTAGGTATGAAGTACAAGGGTTTGATTTGAGTTTTTGGGGGTTTTGTGCTGGAAATAGGGAAAGGCAAATTGGGCTTGGGGATGAGGCACAGTTTCTGTAGAGTTCTGATTGGGGCAAGGAAGGCAATTGTTTTGATGCTTTAAAGTGAGTGAATGGATAGATAAGACTAGTAAGGAGCTAAGGAGAGCAATAGAGTCTCAAGAATTCTCCTTAAACAGATGAAAACATGGAAATTTAAACAAATTCAAAGGCAGAGCATAGCAGTTAATGGATTCTACCTTAATCACTCATTTGTTTAAATTCAGAAGAAGAGACAGGAAAATGATACACATAACACTAATGAACTTACAATTACTTAGATAAGAACACCATCAAAACATAAAGCCACATGGATCCCAAACAGTGCTGCAAAACCCTGGTCTTTCCTTTGCCAAAAATGCAGAGATAGAATGTACAATGATATGCCAAAGCAATCCCTAGTGTCCAACCCTAAAAATGACTTAGGAATTACATGATATAGACTAGCCCAACCCATTCCCTTGCCTCTAGGGGTCGATCTCATCATTCTAGGAGCTGTTTCAACCAATTCTAAACAAAGCACTAAAATCTAGGCAATCAAAACAACTTGCCTCTATAAGGTAGGAAACCGATTCATTCATTAAATTTTCACTTTTTAGTGAATGAATCTTCTAGAAAAAGTAAATAAGTGCCAAAATTACATCATTTTTATCCAGTTACATCAAGATAGATAAAAAATTACATCAAAAAGCAAAACTAGTCAAACTGACCGAATTTCAGAGCTGGAAGGTGAAAATTTGAGCAAAAATCCTCTATGCGTCGCGCCACTTTGAGGCTGAGTTTGAGGCACTTCCTGAAGTCTAAATTGAGCCCAAGATAGCTCATTGGAAATCCTTGCCTGTCTACTTTCCAACCCAAGTGGAATTTTTCAATTTGGACGTCATTTACCCCTCCAAAACTACAATCTCCCAGGGCTTCTTCCTGTGTGTCAAAATAGGGGCAGAGAGGTCATTTTGTGAGTGTTTTTTACCTCTTGAGGACTCAAAACTTGCCCAAACTTCTTGGCCATGCACCAGAAGTCATGATTTTTCATGCCAAATCCAATGATGTAAACGTTTTGCAATTTGGAGATCCCTAGCAAAAGCGCGCGGCACATGGCGTGGTGCATAGGGAGAAAAACCCTGTTTTTTGTGCCAAAATTTGTCAAAATGCCAAAAATTCCCCAAATTGCTTGAGATTTGGGCTGGAGTTTCTTCATTAAGTGTCACGCTGGGCTAAAGAGGCTTCGGCCAATATCTAAAGATGATCAAGCTCCCTTTGCCTCTTTTGCTTCCTTATTGCCTTCCTCAATTTTGCCTTTAAATTCCTGATTCGTGCCTTGCAGACCTTGTTCCGTGCCATGTAGTGAAAAGCCATGTGTCTCAGCAATGCATGGTCCTTATCAACCTTGTCCAGCAGTCTCTCCAAGTGGATGTTGATTCTCTTGAGATTAGACTCTCGATCCTCATTAATCTCTTGCTCCAATGAAGTGAGCTCAACTCTTCTCCTTTATGCAGCTTGGCGATTCTCGCGGATGTTTTGTAACTCCATGATTGCTTGCTGATCTTCAAGCTATTTGTTCCTCTGCTCCAAGTATTTCATAGTCCACTTAGCTCTCTCCAAGTCAAGGGATAAGGCTTGGATCTCTGTTTGCTGCTCCTAGATGATCTCCCTAAGTTTGGCACTTTGTGGGCCCGTATCTGTATCATCATCATGAATGAGAATGAAGTTGGTCTCTTGTTCACCTGAAGGCCCCTCATCCTGCATTGGCCTCTTGCCTTTGTCCTGTACCTGTGATGCTGATGGAGGAAGCGAGGCCCCTTCCACCCCGGGTGGAGATAACACTCGCTTTGCTGCTGCAAACAAATGTCTAGTGCCCCTCTGATATGTGATGAATACTGGCACACTAGCGGTCTCATGGCGCTCATATTGATGAGAGGGTCCGGCTGTCTCATGCTTGACCTCTGATAATCCTTGTGAAGCTCTGAAGAAGTCACGAGAGATGAAATCATCCCAAGTGATGCCCTGTAATCCAAGCTGATGAACCACCAAAATCTTAATAAGAGCAAAATGATAAACACTGTTAAGTTGCTGCTGAGGTGTTTTGTGTTGCACAAGGGTGTCATCCTCTCTATGTTCCGACAAATGAAATACGGAATGTTCATCATCCGTACCCTGGTGAAATGCGTGAGCAACCTGATGTGTTAAGCATAGAGACGAGAGAACCGTCCCTCATAGCTGAAATATTTCATGATCAATTTCATTAGTGGAGCATATTCATCTTTCAGATATCGGAATGGAAACAATCTCTTGAGCTGCCTTAAGAAACTGGTTTTAATGTATGGCTCATAATGCTGCCGGTCAATCTTCTTCCTCTTGGTCCATGGTTCCCCAATGTTTGGTATGCCGGTTGCTAGTGAGACAGATTTTGGTGTAAGTGTGAAGGTGACACTGGCTAAGGTAGCTTGATCTCCATGTAAATGCAGCACAAATAGATGAGCCAACTCATGATGAAATTGAACATTAGCCACCTTTTGACAAAACTCATAGCATGACTGATGTTGAAAACAAAACATGGCAAGAGGGCAGGCCTGTAATTTAGTGAGGGTGACTGGCTCTTCTCTAATATGTCTACCTCCTCTATGAGGCCTCCGGGGTGCATGTTCCTCCATGGGGGAGTCACTTTGGGTTTCCATTTCATAATCCGATGAATGCTCAGATGCCATGACTGCTCTTATTCAAACTGCCTTGGAGAAAAAGATGCTGGTGTAGGAAAACTGTTTGGACTGCTCTTTTAGTGATGTGTGCAAACTCTGCCACCAAGGGGAAACAAATGAAACAGGGGCTATTAGGAAGGGGAAATAATATTAATGGATTAGGAATTATTGGGAGAGATTTGTTTGGGGAAATATAGGAGGGGGTTTAGGATTTAGGTGTAGGAATAGGGTTTAGGGTTTTCACATTTAAAAGTTTGGGACAGGGAATTTGGGATAGGGGTTTAGTAATTTTAGGGGATGGGGAACAATGGAGTCAAGGAACAAAGGGAATCAAGGATAAAAGAAATAATGGAAAAGAGTAACCTTGGTGGCAAACAAGTTTTGAAACCCTAGGCAGCATCTTATATGTGAAGAATTCAAAATGATAGGGTTTGATCGTTTATTTGGAAGCTCAACACATCAACCATAACATACACCATAAACTTGAATGTGTGAACAACGAAGGAGGAGCTCAACCTACTTGAATTCAAGAGAAAATGGCATGATTTTGGTGTTTGGAGGCCGTTATGGCATTTTTTGGGCCAGACAGCTGAGTGCGCTGCGCAGCTTGCCCAACACGCTGCGTCGTCCCAGTGCGCTGCGCCCGTTCAAAATTACACTGCGCAAATTCTCCCAGTGCACTGCGCCTCCCTGGTGCACCGCGCCACCTGCTCTATGCACTGCGCCAGCCAAGTTTCCTCTAACTTCACCCAAATCGCGCACTAACTCAACCAATTTGCTTTGAGTGGCTTCTCTTTGGTCTTAGCATGCAAATGAATTGATCTTCATGAAAATATCTTTATAAATACATGGATTTAATTTTTGACTCTCCAAGACCCATCATTGTAATGTTTTGGCATTGGCACCTTTTCCACTTTAATAGAACTCTATTTTTAAATTTCCTTTTTGATTTTTGACTGAAATGATGAAATTCTTGGCAATTTTGTGCAGGGATAACTAACATGGAATTTGGCAAAGGAGACCAGGGTTGCACCTGAAGAATTCAATAACTGAAGAACTTTTTAGAAAATGTTACAAAAGACAAAATGTTAAATTTTCTTCAAAACAGAGTTTTGAAGAACAATCATAATCCATCGACGATGAAATTTGCGAAATAAAAAAAAAAAATGTGTAGAACCTCCCTCTGGCCTGCTGGCATTTGGGCACTTTAATGACTCAATTTGTGAAACCCTAGACCTAATATTGACATGACTCTTTGTCCATTAAAATATCAAACATTGACTGTCATGGACTTTAATAAACATTGACAAAAAGACCTAAGCTAGCAGGTACAAGACATGAGGGGAATGAATGACAAAGCCCTTCCGTTAGATTATGGCATGCTCCTAAATGGAATGCAGGTGATTGAGCAGGATGAGACACCTAAAATGAAATGCAATAAGAGACATGATCTCTGACAGAGGGATGTAAAGACCGAGTCTAACAAAAGGTAGATAAGGAGCAAATCTTTATCCTAGTACAGCAGGTAATGGCCTGTCGGCCTCCTGCCCATAGTGACTCTTTGTTTCTTCATGAGCAGTTCTTTTTCTTCTTCCTAGAAGGCATCTATAAGGAGATTAACCATGAAATCTAAAAGCCGATATAATTCCTTCATATTATAAGAATCCATGATATCGTGAACCAACACTTGATGTGCGAGCTCTACATGCACGGTTATTTCTTGAGGGATGACGAGAGCTTTAACCTGGTTCCATTCATGGGAGATGTTCACCTGAGAGCCTTCACCTCCTCCACCATTAACGAGGTTAAATGGAGGAAGGCTTGTGATAATTTTGAAAGGAATCAAGCTACAAATCCACTGATGATAAGGAGGGAGAATGGTTAGTCAATGACTATTTATAACAAACACTCCACCTTTCTACAAATTGAGGGATCTAAGGAATGAATGTTGGCAACACAGAGATGGTGTACTGACGTTTGTGTCAGATAGATAGTCACTTTCAAAGATGAAGACCTTGACAGTTGTCAAAGGATATGGATGATGTCATCCTCAGCTGTCAGAAACTGGGAACCTTTTGGAGCACCCAATTTGCACAGGCATTAGAGAGGGTGTCACGTTTTGTTGCATGCATTCAGACTTGTGGGGTTCAGCAGATGGGGTTGAGGTTTCAATTTCCCCTCATTTGGTTGCCAGCAAAATATTACACTCCAGCATACAATGTGAGCAATGATTGGTGGAAGGATGTCCTTATGAAAAAAGGATATAAACCTCTAGGGACAAAGATGGCCAAAGAATACGACCTTGCTCAGTTTCATGTTGAAGACAGCCGGTCCAATCCAGATCTAAAGAGATGATGAGATGCATGAGGGCATGCAGAAAGACTAGTTGGGGGGAGATGTTGGGTGCCAAATTTGCATACTTTTTCACTCTCTCTCTCACTCCTTTTCTATCATTTATATTCGCTAATCATTTTAAATGCACAAGGTAAGCCCTCTTCCATTGTCTTCTTGGAATATTTAATTAATGAAGTAATAGTCATGGAGATTTTACCTATGCAAGTTACTAATCTTGACTTTTTCGCAGATCCGGTGGTCAAAGGTTACAACTGCAAATCGCAGAAGTAATTTCGAGCTTCCAGCACCATATCGGCAAGCACTGTAACAACATAATGGATTTCAAGCCTATTCCAAACCTTTCTTGTCTTTCTCTCGGCAACTAGTTGGCCATTTCAACGATTGTATAATGATAGACATTAGCTGCCATATTGAGAGACAATTTTCTCTGTGTATTGTATAAGAAGGGTTTCAATGTTGTGAATTGAGGTTAGCCATGAAAGAGATTGAGATTGTAACAAAAGACTAGTCAATTAATTGAATCCCATTCGTTTTGTTGTTCTCTCTATAAGCTGTGAATCCACCGCAGCCTTGGTCAGGGAGTTGGGCCCACTCTTCTGATTAGGTGTTGCATTAATTCTGTGTGTTGTTATTTCATGTGTGTTGGTTTATTTCAATTGTTGTTACAGTACTTTATTTTATAGTTCTGCAATTTACTCTTATTTACTATCACAGTGGTTCTTTCATTAACTTAGTTATTGAATCTAAGATTGGTGATTGATTGTGTCATTGCTACCTGCATATATTTTGTGCGTTACCTTGAAATAATGTACGCACCTGGATTGATAAATTAAATGTGGAAAAGGGTTGAATAGGTATTCAGTCTCAGACACCAACAACCTCCACTATTTCTAGTGAGTACCTCTTTATTTTTACACAAGCTTGAAGAGGATACCATATTCTTATCGTATAAGTTCACCCTTAGGATAAATCCATCCTAGTAAGTTTTACTGGTCCTAGGAGGGAGAAAATCGATCTTGTTATGATGACGAGTCTTTTGTCGTAAAAAATTTTAACAAGTTCGACAAAAGAATAACTCAGTATCTCTTTCATATTTAGAGAGTTTGAAAAAGAGGCGAAAAAGAAAACTCCATCATGTCCCTTTTCGTAATCTGTCCCTCGAACCCAAAAAGGTAGAAAACAATATTTGAGAGAACCTCTTGACCATTTCGACCAAGGTGTACCTTTTTCGTAAATAGTCAATCTCCATCCGAAAAATGGTAAACGTATATTTTCATTTTTAGAGAGTCAAAAAAGAGCTTAAAGATGACTCCTCCGCGAGGAACGAGTGGTATAAAAGGATAGCAACTGGTTCCAATAATGATGGAACCGCTCAAAACATGTAATGGTCAAGAGGTTGGCTAATAAGACCACCCATCATAGATGTTCCTCAGGCACAAGCAAAACAATCAAGTGAATAGCATATGATCAGCCAAAGAGATGGTGACGATGGAATGAAAAAAACGAAGGCTTATCTAGCAAAAACAGGCTGATAAAGATGGCAATCACAAAATGTAAAATGGGAATGGTTTCATTTTTCACAAGCTTAAAACGAAAACAAACTACGCTTGGATTTGGTTTGATTTTTACACAAGCTTGAAACAAATATAAACTATGCTTGAGATGAGTTTGCATGCCCCCAGCATAATGACTCAATTCGAGGTTCATGCCCCCAAAGGTTCATCTCATTCACCTCAGTAGAAGGTTCACTTACGAGATCAAGTGAAAGACTCGACTGGGATTTTACGAGATTTAGTCAAAGACTCGAATTGGAAGGGGATTTATTTCATTTTTTAACGAGCTTGACATAAGTAAAAAAACTTTGCTCATGGATACCTATTTCATTTTTTAACGAGGATGAAATAGTAAAAGAACTACCCTCATGGGGACCTATTTCATTTTTTAACAAGGTTGACATAGTAAAAGAACTATCCTCATGGGAACCTATTTCATTGTTTAACGAGGTTGAAATAGTAAAATAACTATCCTCATGGGAACCTATTTAATTTTTTAATGAGGTTGACACAAGACAAGGAACTTTGCTCTAGGGTCCTTTGATCACAGACCAAAAGAGGCCATGGCTTCCAAGAGGTTCTTATTAGATGGGAGAACAACACTTTGGAAGAGATACATGTCCAAGGATCTGAATGAAAAATTAGGCTCCAATGCCCCCAGTACATGGTGTACTACATCACCTACTAGATCATCAGTAGATGTGGGCATTGAATAGGTGGCCAAGTAATTAACCTGTGGCGAGGGTGATACCGCTTGCATATAAGAACCATATAGGGATGATGGTTTAGTGGTAGTTGATTCAATATCAATGAATGTAAGATGTTCAATGATCACAATGCTTCCTTCATGTGGGAAACACATCACTCGAAAGAGGGAGGAAATAAGAGCTCCCATGACATAAAAATAGTCACGACCAAGGAGTAGATTAAAATCTAAAGGGCCTTGGACAACCATCACATCTATATAGACAATATTTCCTCCCAAAGTAATAGGTAACTTAGGAAGGATCCCTAACGATTGACTGGTTTCTCTGTTAAAATCTAACAGATTCTGGGTGATGGGGACAAGTTGAGGAGAACCTAAATCTTGCCAAGTAGTTGAGGACAAGATGCTAATAGATGCGCCCTCATCTATAATTGTGCTAGGTATGGCCAGATGGTAGGCATGTACTGTAATCTGGAAAGGCACATAAGACGGATGGCAATATCCTCCCAATCAACTCCAATCAAAAGAAGTGACCAAACTACTCTGAGGGGGTGTCATAGGAACGTGAGAACTACCCTCTTGCTCCATGGGAATAGGAGAACTATTCTCATGCAGCTCAAGAATAGGAGGATTTCCCTCTAGTTCATTCAAAACTAAAGAAACCAGAAGAACTTGAGCGGTATCGGGTTCACTCTCTACCTAAAAGGTAAGGTTAACTGAAGGCAGAACCAAGTCTATTATTTTCTTGACCAATGTTTGGTCGATAAGGGACTCACGAGACTCACTTTCAGAGACAACAGGTTTGACCAAAGATGGCTTTTGATCAATCACTTGATCAACTAGCAAAGGATCAGGGGAAAGCTTTCGATACCCAGTCAGAGGATGAGGTTGGGAAGCTGTAAGGTTTTCCAACTCTTTGGAAGCTTCATCCATAAGAGGACAAGGGTAAATGGGATGATTACCTTCACACAACTTACAAGGAAATTTGACTTTTCACTTTTTCCAATGGACTTTATTGTTACTAGTTGAGGGTTTGTCACTAGCATGATCGCCAGAGGTTAATGACAAAGGTCGATGTGAACTTACGGACCACACTTCTAAGACCTTGGGAATACCAGGACAATTCTGAAAAAGATGGTCACCCTTACATAACATGTAAGGGAATTTTACTTTCTGGGCTTGGTTGGAATATTTTTCTTCATTAGTTGCATCGGTAGAAATGACTGCTTGGTTGTCCCCTTGCTTATTTTGCTTCTTCTTCTTCGTCCTCTTCTTCTTCTTCTTAGCTTCTTGGTTACTAGAATTCAGTCTTTCACCAGGTGAAGATGAAGAACTAGGTGAAGAAGGAGGGGGATCAACTTTAGGATCAGCATGAAGTTGATTTTGTTTAGGTGGAGGAGAACTCGATTGAAAAGTAGTTTGGACACTCGAAACCACCAGGGTTGAAAATAACCAAATGGCAGACCAATGGTCAATCAAGGAGTATTTCCATAGGAAGGATGTTGTTCCGTGGTCAATTAATTTTATAGTTTGAAATAAAAACTTTGCCTTTTCGTGTTTTAAGAGTCAAGATGATCTGAATGGAAAATGGCATCAACCCATGGTATTCATCCACCCATGGAATTTACCCATGGTATTGTAAGTCGCATCCACCCATGGTATTTATCCACCCATGATATTGTAAGTGACATACACCCATGGTATTCATTCACCCATGGATTTTTCCCATGGTATTGTGACATCCACCCATGGTATTCATTCACCCATGGAATTGACCCGTGGTATTGTAACTGAAAAACACTATAAGTAACAAGTTGCATTTTGTAAAAGGACAGTTTTTCCAGCAAAATGTAGCTTTTACAGTTATTCTCCATTTTAATAAAAAGTTTCTTTGAGGTTTTGTTTATTGGGCATTCTCCTCTTTTTCTTCTGTCCATTTCTATCTTTTAGATCTTGGGGGCCTCCCCCCAAGATCTAGATCACGAGAAAAGGATGAAAAGGTGACTCTAGTTTCTTTTGTTGGTTTAACGAGCTTGAAATGACAAGTGTTCAATGATCTTTTCAAATTCAAGGAGTTAGAAGAAAACAAAATGACTACTCAGGATACTCTATTCAAAAGGGATTACCAAGTAACCGTGAACTGCAATATACACCTTAGCAAATAAATTTACTAAGGACTTGACATACATGCAAGCAATCTCCCCGAATGTTGTTTTCAGTGTATCACATTTACAGGGCGGTAGACTCGGCAACCTATGAGAGTATCCCTTTATATACTCAATGGTACGGGGAGCACAAGACCGTGCTACCGCTATCTAATGCAAGAGTATTGTGAACGACAACTGTTGAGTTTTATAGACGTCGGAACACATCTCTAGCCTAGACCACTAAGTTTGAGCGTGAATGTTTCAAATGCTCCTTAGGTTAATTGATAGATTTTAAAGTTGATCTTGAAATTATGTTTCGGTTTCAAGGCCTTAACGATGTCACCTGAACACCTATGATGAAACTATATGAGAAAAGGAAAACTTTTGTTTCAATGAAAGCTAGACTAATCAAGGGAAGAAATTTCAATCAATAATGCATCATGCAAAAATGCCTTCCACTAAATTTTATTTTCATCTTCCAAATGCAATGCCAAAAGTAAAAATGATTATGACTTTTCACTATCCTAAATGCAACTTTTTTGAAAACAAAATGATTTTGACTTTACTAAGATGCATTTATATGAATTATGCTTTTCTTTTCATTTTGAATGATTTGATGCACCTAATAAAGTTTTTAGCTTTCAAATACCAAAAAATGTGATCTATTTTCAATGATGAATCTCAAAAAATAACTTTTTAATGCAACTAATCCAATGCATTTTAACGAAAAGTAAATTTCGAAATACAAGCTAAAACAAATAAAAAACAATGATTTCTATAGAAAACAACACTCAATCAATCAACAAAATAAACATCTCAATGACATCAACAAGCAGCAAGTGATGACCAAGTAACTAGAAAACCAGAACTCAGTTAGATTTCACTTCAAAGCCAATGAGACAAATTTTGCAAATTAATCAAGACAATCAATCAAAAATTGACAAATCCAAGCATACAGGATAGGAAAATACCTTAGGGGCCAAGACACACTGGATTCTAAGGAAGAAACCTTAACAATTCCCACATTCAATTATCATTGCTACTTTATATACCCAAACCCGTGATGATTGGGTTATCATCGCTACTTTGCACACCCAAACCCACAATGGTCGGGGTCATCATCACTACTTTGTATAGCAAACGTAGTGATGATTTCAACGCAACCAAACAGTGAAGATTTTTTTTTTCATTGCAACTATTAGAGCTAAACCCGCGATGGGTGAGGAATATGGGAAAAAATGAAAAGGATTCCAAGAAACAATTCAAAATTAGCACTCTAAGGCAGTAATTAGTGATGGTATAAACCCAGACTGATGCAGACAAGTCGAGAAATCGACGGTTGGTCTAACTAGTCATAGGATCTGATTGAAGGAATGGATGGAAAGGGTTATAATTTCCCCAATGGAGTTGCCATTTTTTTGTGTAGGTAAACAGAGACGATCCCTCTAGCCCAATGAGTGGGTCTAGTAACTGAAGTGACAATCTACCAGACACTTTCCTAAGTTACAATTGAAAAGAGAAATGAAGAAGATGACCTACCTCGTTCTGATGCTATTTCGATCTCCTTTGTTGAAGACCTTGAATCACTTGTGTCACGGGCTCGTTCCTGTTGCTTTCAGTGTTTATGCACTTGCATGAGAGGTCAAGACACAACAAGGCATGCAAATACAAATAGCATATTCAAAAGCAACCTACTTAATTGATCAAGGAATGTTAAGCTAAATGATACATGAGCATACACATTTAGGGAAAATGAACCATGTGTTATATATTAATAGAAAATAAATGGAAGCATACAACCAAGCCTTGATGTTGATAGGATCTCCTTGAATGAATATCCAAGTCCAAGCTAAGCTCTCCAAGCACTCCTTCTCCAAGCCAAATGAGTAGCATATAGGCACAATCTTAACATAAGGGTGAAAATAGACATAGACCAATGATTTTTGATTGGGAAAAGATGAATATATAGGTAGGGAAAGGGAGTTAGGATCTCTCCAAATATAGGAGTAGGCCCTCATCTCAAGGAGGTAGCTCATAGGGATAAGACCAAGAGCTCATGTTGGGAGAATTCGACCTCATCCATGTTGAACAACCTCCAGCTCATCGCCCTGGAAGCTTCTAGATCACAAAGCTTCTCATCCTCTTTGGGAAAATTTCCTTTTGGGGGATCATCACGAGTATACTAGTGAACAAAGAGATGCCATCGCAGATCAAGAGTGATGAAACCGGTGACCATCACAGTGTTTAACTTCATAAGAATGACGAGTCTCAAAATTAGGGTTTTAGAGCTATTTCTTGAGGGGAAAGCTTAAGGCATTTTCCAATCAATGTTATAGGGAGGATATGAGTTGCATATCTGAATAAGTACACTGAATGATGGTCATGTTTCAGGCACTTTAGGGTGTTTCACGAGGGAGTACAAGAGGTGTCACAAAATATCGTGTCATCTGAAAAATATCCTTCCAATATATTTAACCATTCATCTATGACATCTGCATCTATTTGGCTCTCAAATATGGGAATATCAAAGTTAACTTGTATCTTAAAAGGAGTTGTGCCTCTAGAGTGGTTGTTTGATGAAGATGTGTTGCCTGTGGGTAGCCGTCGAAGGATCTAGGAAAAGTTATCCATCATTGTGTTCCTCTATCGCTCAAGGCCTTCCTCGAGCAGCATTTTGGAAGAATCTCCTGCCCCCTCACCTTTCTTTTATTCTGCCATGTGAGGTCATTGGGGTTTGTGAGGTTATTCTTGCAAAGGTTCAACCAAATCAAGCCCTAACTCCTTATATCCTGACCTCGTTGGGGGCATGCAAAGAAAAACGGAGAAAGAGAAGAACGCTCTGATACCACTGATCCAAAATTATGCAGGAATGCAACAAAATACAAAAAGACCCATATACACAGAGATGCAACAGAAATAAAACTTCATTTCATTAATATCAAAGAACTGAAATATGCTTACATACAAAAACAAAAATAAACTAGCTTGGGCAATGGTAGCTTATCTCTGAGAAGAGATGTGGCAGCTACATGCCTCTGAATTATGTTACAATGAGGCTCAAATGCATATTTATTATTGAGAAACAATGGAAAACCATAAACATCCAAAAACCTAACCCTAGGAGATGAAGTGTCAAAATTGTGGGCCTCGTTTGGGTAAATTGGAACATCAACTTCCCATGGGTCATAACTTTGGCATACAGTCTCCATTTTGCTATCATAATACCTCGTATCAAATATCTTAAAGAGGAGGCCAAAACATATCTTAAAGAAGAAAAGTTGGTTTGGGACTTTTCCAGTCTCTCCATTTTCCCTAAAAACGTCTTTTAGTCCCTCAAAACGGCTCTAGAAGTTTAGGATTCGAAAAACTACCAAAAATAGTAAGTTGTGCTACAATTAAGGAAACTAAAAATACACAATGGTGGGGGTCCAAGTGGAATAGGCGGGTGGCCACCAATATCCACCTGGATCACTTTGTTATCCCACAGTTCAAGAAATGAACACAACAATGTATCTTCCTTATCTTCACCATCAAGTTTAATATCCATACTACTCAACTAAAAAATAAGTGTATTAAACGCATTCAAATGATCTGTAATTTTCATACCTTTGTTCATATTTAGACTGTATAATTGTCTCTTCTACTAGATCTGATTCATCAAGGGCTTCATCATATAAATTCCTTCTAACTTGGTCCACATGCTTGTTATTGTTACTTCTCCAATAATGTTGAGCAAGGCATCATCCACATGACATAACTAAATTGTATTGAGGGCTTTGACATCCATGTGCTCCCCCTATTCACCAATCATTGTTGCAAGTTTTTCCATCTTTCCCCCTAACACCTTATGTAAGCCTTGTTGTACTAGTAAAATATCATACTTTTAGTTTTCCACAATTTAAAATTATGTTTTCCGTTAATTTTTTTAACTTTGAGTTTAATATTCATCACCTTCACTTTTATTCGCTATACATAGACTCTCCCTCCAATATATATATATATATATATATATATATATATATATATATATATATATATATATATATATATATATATATATATATATATATATATATATATATTTAAATATGCCAATTCAAAAACTCCATTTCACAAACTCTGTTAAGAAACCCTCCTTCACAAACTCTATTTTTCAAACCTAGTTTTTTAAACTTGATTTCTTGAAAGTTTCTTGAATAAATATTAAATGCAAAAAAATAAGGATACAAAGATAACACAAAAGTATTTATATAATATGAGTTCAAACCTCCACCAAAATATATATCTGTGTGTGTGTGTGGATAACCACCAAACTCCATGGCAAGCTATGCACTAGCATGAACCAAATGTTCACCTTGAACTTCCTTTTTCGTCCTCCTCTGTGTGGGAAAACTACATGAAATGCGCTCAAACAACTCTCTTTCAATTGCCTGCTTCACCAATCAGGCATGAAAAGGTGAATTACAATCATTTCACAAGTCTACATACTCTAGGTGGACTTAGAATATCAACAATCTCTCCTTTGACCAACTTTAACATCATGCACATGACCTTTCTCCTTTGCATAATTGATTTCACCTTGTTGTGGTCAATAACCCAAATGGATTCAACTTTAATAAGCACTAGCTTGACACCTTTTTGCGCAATTGTACAACTGAGTCAAACACACAGGCTATGAATGGTAGCTAGGGTTTCAAACATGAATAATCCTACAAATACAAGATTGCAAATGGTATCTCTCTCCTCCTTTTTGATGGTTGGAATTGCAAATAATGCTATGTATCTCTGTGTGACAAAATTCACCAAAACGTATCCTCCTAATAGCCCCTCTTCTTCTGCATGTGGGCATCCAAAATTACTTGACAAAGCTTGGCCCTAGGCTTAGGTCCTTGGATCTAATACCACTTGTTGGTATTCATAGTTTGTAAAAACATTTAAGACACACAAATAATGACAGAAAAAAATTGTTAGGGTTTTACGACGTAAAATGACTATTCTCAACTTGTGTAGCATTTGCGTAACAAAAGTCGAATTTTTAACTTGTACTAAATTCTCTTGCTCCAAAATGATAATGAGTGACCAACCAGCCATCTACATTCACTTTGCATTACCCAACATACTTCAAACCTTTCAAAACTTCCACACTTTCATCAATAGTAGACACATGATTTTACGTGGTAAAACCTTAACAAATTTTCAAAGGAAACATCTACAGACAAGGCAATGATTTTATTATCACGGAGAAAATTTTACAATCAAGTTTATAGCTACACAACCTCTCGGGCTTAAAAATGAAGTAGGAACCATTATATTCATTACGAAAACTACTCAATTTCCAACATTGGTAGAGTAATCGTATACAAATATACGTAAGTAAATTTGATTCAGATATTTCTTTTAATTGTTGTCATACTCTAACAAAAATTAAACTATGGATTATGGACCCAACATTAAAGAGAGTTGAAGGCTCTTATGTGAGTTGTTGAGAACATGTACTCAACCTTTATACACACACACACACACATATATATACTTGTTCATAAAACAAAAGAAAATAATATGACCCCCTTGAAGAATTGGGATAATTATCTTAAGAATCTCTGTAACTCTCCAGACACCATGAAAAACATCATAAATTCTCCTATAAATGAGGATATTTTCTCTTTGGAAGATGTGGATTTTGGGATTAAGAAACTCGCCAATGGGAAATTCAGGGATATTGAGGGCTACCAAGCTAAAATTTTCAAAATGGGAACATCTATCATCGTTCCTCATATTCACAAACTTCAATTTGGTTGTGAAAACACAGCTTCCCTAAGCCTTGGACATAAAGCTCTATTGTGCCCATCTTTAAAAGTGGGGACAAAAACATTCCCTCTAACTATCAGTCCATTATGATTAGCCACATCTTAGCCAATATTTATGGGCTCATTATAGAAAAAAAAAAGATTAATGTTTGGCTTGAAAACCATGGCAAAAGGGCTAAAGGGAAAGCTGTCTTTAGAATACATCACTCAACTATTGACCATCTTGTCACTCTTAGGATCATTGCCAAGGAATTACGTATTAGTAAGTTCGATCTATTGTGATGTTTTGTTGACTCTACAAAAGATTTTGACACGGTGCCTTGAGATAAGCTATGGCAAAGGCTTGAACAGATAATGGTCCCTCTTGAGTTGAGGTTTGTTGTGATTCATCTTTATGAGAAAGTTGTCGCCAAGCTTAAGACCACTAAAGGTTGGTCTAAATAAATTAAATGCAATATCGACATTAAGGAACAGTGTCCCTTATCCCCTACACTTTTTGGCATTTACATTGATAAGCTTGAAGCTTGTATGGAAGCTGCGGGATATGCTGGCATCGAGCTCGCCAATATGGTCATTACTCTTCTCCTTTATGTTGACAATATTGTTCTTTTGGCCAGAAGCCATGATGATCTCGACAAACAACTTAATATCCTCCATGATCACTACTCTAAGATGGGTATCTCTATTAATACTGACAAGACTAAAGTCATGATAATTAAATCCAAAAAGATGAACCATGATAATTTCACCTACAATAACAATTGCTTGGAGATATTTTCTTTATACAAATACTTAGTTATTGACATTAATCATCAGCTCAATTGGAATTATAGCATTGAGAAAAGAATTATTGGTGGCTGAAAAGCTTATTATGAGCTTGAAAACAATTGTAAGACGAATGATCTATGGGTTTGGAGTAAAAAAAAGTTCCTCTTTGAGACTCTCGTCACCCCTATGATTTTATACATATGTGAAGTTTGGGGTTGCAATATATCTAGAGAATCATGGAGGAAGATCAAGATGATACAAAAGTAATTTATAATCTACAACCTCAAGATTAAAGGTAATACTCCCTATCCTATCCTCTTGACTGAAGCTATCCTTTCCTCCATTGAAAGCATAGCTATGTTTCTTTATTTTATGTATAAGAAAAATATTTACAACATGGAAATCAAGAGCTTCCCCAAAATTTCTTCTATCTCTAGCCAAAACCCCCACCTCTGACTCAAGCAAGGTTGGCACAAGAATGCCCAGGCATGGTTCAACTAGTGAGGGGTAAAGGAGGAGATCATCTTGGAGAATAGAGATAATATTAAAAATACTATCACTTCCAAATTTAAGGACAAATTGTGGGATGATAAGGAGCTTGAAGGGAAAAGGAAACTAAGGTACTATAAGGAGGCGATCAGCCCCACTCTCGCTAACCATAATTATCTCTTTTTCTTAACTCGTGCTAAGAAGAAAATAAACATTGCGAAGATCAAAACTAACTCCCATGAGCTTCGAAGTCAAACTAGGCGTTGGTCTATCCCCAAAACACCCTAGGAAGAAAGAATTTGTCAGTTGTGTGACACTAAGAGAATTGAAGATGAAAAGCACTTTCTCTTGGATTGTCCAGCTCTCACTCACATTCTTCTCATTTCCAAAACATCTGCCAAAATTCCAACCTTCTTGACTTGTTCAGTCAGGATAACTATAGTGATCTTAGAATGCTCCTCTCCCTTCTATTTGAGTATAGAAATGAAATTTTAAAAAGTCTGAACTAATTTCTTTTCTTAAGGTCCGATAGACCTCATTGGTATCAGTGGATGTCAATCATCATCATCATCATCATCATCATCATATATATAGCCAGAGCTCTTGAGTTGAAGTTGCAGGCACATCAACCATTCCAGTCATTCATAACTCAAGCACAAGCTAGCCATTCTTTCTCATCATTGCAAAGCCAGGTAAATGTTAATGACTAATGAAACATGTCCTCAAGCTAGCCCTAAATTCCCTATACCTTCCTCCACTTCCTACCCATCCAATGGGTTCCTTCCCTTTATGCCTATTTAGATGAAGTAAAAAGCCATTAATATCACTGTAAATTTATGCCAAGTCTAATCTTATTTTTAAAACATTTTCAAAGTTATTTAAAACATTTTATAACATTTTTAAAATGGTATAATTATTTTAAAACAAATTTTAAACACTTTAAAACATTTTAAAATGATTTTAAAACGTTTCTTTTAAAATGTTTTAATGCACTTTTTAATATTTTAAAAATGTTTTTAAAATGATTTTCAAACATTACCATAAAGATATCAAACCATCGATTTACCATGTATCATGACTCGTAGAGATATTCAACCACTACAACCATCCCTAACTAACCCATAGCTAATATAGATAGAAATATTAAACCATCCTTTAAGTAACCCATAGCTAGTATAGGTAGAAATATTAAACCATCTTTTAAGTCAATTAGACTGAAATATTACAAAAATTGAAAGGACATGCTAAAGTCATTAATTTTAGCATGATACAATTTTTTTTTCAAAGTACGAGATCTCGCACATGTTTCCAAGAAGATTTAATCTATTAAATTTTAAAGCATGAAACAAGATTTTTAATATTTTTAGGGATTTTATACCAAACTAGGTCTCTAGGTCTCGCACATCTTTCCACCAAAGCCTGCAAGTAATAACGAGCACAGCCCGCGGTATATGACTATATGTTGGGTATCTTGTATAGGGGGCAAGCTCATGGTTTTCATTTACTACAGCACCATGATTTCATTTTTTAAAGTTTATTTATAATGATTAATTATTACCTTCAAGATCATTCAATTGGATTAATCAGTCTTCTGATTGGGGATTTGAATCTGTTTTTTTTCTGAGGAATGCTATATTCACCATCACTTCAGGGAAGAGCTAACGAGCTTGTCATAGGACATTAAATGCCTAGTTACATGCATCCTCGATAGCCCGATAACACACATGCACACAGTGACTAGATAAATAAAAAATAATGATGAATGGCAGGGTCATTATCTCTTGCCATCACTTCAAAGGTCCATGGATTTTTTATTATTTTCAATTTAATTAATTTAATTTTTTTAATAATTTTATATTTTATTCATGTTTTTATTATTATTATTTATTATTGTGTGTTATATTCTTTTATGGCTTTTAATTTACATAATTTAATTTTTTATAATAATTATATAATTTTATTATATTTAGTGTTTTTTATTAGTATGTGTTAAAAATATTTATAGTATAAATAAATATTAAACACTATGAATTAAATTAATTATTGATTGATTATTTTCTATCTTGTCTATTGAGTATCATATTATTTTTATGAAATAAATAATATGGAAAAACAATTATTATTTGATGAATAATCTGCATACTGAATGATTAGTATAATCATTATCTTATTATTCTGTCAAATATAATGAGACTATGTAATGGATGGGTTAATTATGGATATGTTAATTACATCTATAAATAAAGCTAAATACTTTTAGAAATAGTTTTTAAAAAGCAATCGATACAACTGAAATATGGAATCCTAGCATTATCATTAACCTTCATGCTATGTATGCCTTAAACCATTGAATAACTCTGTCTTTTACAAGGTATTATCTGCAACTAGTGTAGTGAAGCTATACAAGGTATTATCGTTTCTCATAGCAACATGTAATAGTTAACTAAGTTAAGTTGGCTTAGTTAAATTTCGAGTTGGAAGTCTATCTGAAGTCATGTAAGTGTGATCCCTAAGTTTTAGGGGTCCAGATTGAGTTTATTTGAGCTGTAATTAGATAACTTGGTTTGACTGAGTTAGAGGCAGTTAAACTAATTATAACTGTTTGTGGAACTAGTAGAGGTCTAGTAGTGAGTTGGTGCACTAGTGCATCATCCAACTAACTCAAGATTCACTCATGAGAAACTCATGCATGTTAGTTCAGAGGAATACCCAGTTAAGACTAGAGTTTGTATGATTTTCTGAGTTGTACAGATCATGCATGGAATCAGAGAAGGACCTGAGTTTGGATTGCGCAGTTTTGGAAGCATGATTTCCCAATTAAATATAGGTTGATCATCTTAGGAATTGCGCAAGAAAGTAGGGGCTTGGAGAGCAGCAAAATAGGCTAAGTGTTGGTCTGAGCTAGCTTGTGAGCAAAGAGTTGATCATACTTGTGCAAGAATCGTTCTAGTGAGAACAAGCTTTGTATTTTCTTCTCAGATCTTCTCATTAATGCAATATAGATAGTAGGGGTTTTGAGCAATGACTTTCCCTAAATAAATATTTTATTATGTGCCATTAATGTTCTTCCTCTTGTTGATTATTGTTTTCATCGATTTATTAGTTTCCGTTGTTAAAAGAGTAAATTCTTATCTTGTGTTTTAGTACATTACATGAACTATGAATCTACAACAAAATCTACAACATCCACATAATATAAATCTTAATCATTAAAAAAATTATTATCAAAATTATTTATTTTATATTATATTTTTTATTACTAGAAAAAAAACATAACTAATAAAATTATCAAAGTTATTTATTTTGTATTATATTTTTTCATATTGAAAAAAAACATAACTATTATAATGACACTGGTTTACTAAAAGAAAAATACTATTATCTCCAATTAGTGTAGTGAAGTTATCCTTGTACTTTAGGAATATTTTGAATTCATAGATATGAGTGTACTTTTGGAATATTTCGAATTCATGGATATGAGTGAGGTCTGGAATATTTTGAATTCATAGATATGAGTGTACTTTTGGAATATTTTGAATTCATAGATATGAGTGAGGTTAATTTTTGAATGTGGAATATTTTAAACTTATAAACATGAATAAGGTCAATTTTTCAATTTAAAATATTTTAAATTCATGGATACTAATAAACTCAATTCATTGCACCTTAATTCCTTCAATAAATTTATTGTAAACTTACTTATTTTTTTTTTTAATTTCACCTTTCTTTTAAGGTATAAAATTTAATTTTACCTATATTTAAAATTCAAATTATACTTTCTATATATAGATATATAAAATATATTATATTATTTTTATATTAATATTATATAAAAATATAAAATGATTTGAAAAGTAATTAGATCATCAATATTATATATATAATATATATATATATATATCTATATAATGATTTGAAAAGTAATTAGATCATCAATAATATTGTAAAATGTGTTTTATTTAAGAGGTTTATATAGACTCAAACAAAATATTATGGAAAAGGGTTGTTTTGGAGGGACACTTCCGGCCTTTGATGATTAGCAAAAACTACTGCATATCTCACAGCCTTTTTGTTGATGAAATCCTGATTCTGGGAATGCTCTGTCGTTTCACCTGGATATGTCTTTATAACATCCTAAAGAAATTCACAATGGCTACAGGTTTACAAATCAATGAAAGGAAATCTATTATCTTTCATGGAAAATGTGACAGGGAAATCATTGATTACATTGCAGGGTTGTATAACATTAAAGCAACTCCTATACAAGAGGGAATGAAATATCTTGGATATCACCTTAAACCCTCCTGCTACACCAGAGCGGACTGGCAATGGATCATTGATCGTTACTATAAAAGAATCTCTGGATGGGAATGCAAGTGCCTGTCGATGGGAGGGAGAGCTATACTTGCTCAAGCAATTTTAGCATAGCTAACTGTATATTGGGCTCACCTTTTTTATATACCAACTAGCATTATCAACATGCTAAATCGACTTACAACAAATTTTATTTGGGGAGGCTGCAATGAAAAGAAGAAATTTCATTTAACCAAACTTTCTAATATTACTCTTCCAAAGGAACTGGGAGGTTGGGGGATTATGAATCTTCGTAAATTTGGAATAGCCTTATTATGCAAATCCTTATGGAGGGGCCTATTCGGGGAAGGCACCTGGAGTATATCCATAAAAAAAAAGTATCTAGGCAATAAAGATTTTGGTTTTTGGTACAGAAAAGGCACCATAGGATCTATTCATGGCTCTGCTATCTGGAAAAGTTTCCACAAAATACAATCTTTATTTTTAGAAAATCTCTCATGGAGCTTCCAGAACGTGAACAGAATTTTCATTGATTTGGACCCAATTTTTGGAGCTAGGAAGGATTGCTCTATTCCTCAGGAAATTATAAGCGTCCTTCATCGAGCGGGCATCTTTGTTTGGGGACAGGTCATTGCGGGCTGGCAGGGACCTTCTCCTATATGGAAAGAAGCACAAGTTATGGGTTTACAAGGACAGTTGGCTTTACAATGGAACAAGATACTGACAAACATAAAAAATATTGGAATCTGTCGTACAGAGCCACATGACTATCTCACATGGAAGGGGAGAAGGAGGACAGATAGTATAAGTGTTGTTGAAACCTATTTAACCATATCCAATATACAACCTCCCCAAACAGGACGCCAATTTCCTACTGCCTTATGGAAAACAGGAGCTCCAAGCAAAATCATAATTTTTCTTGGTTAGTTTTTCACAATAAAAACCTCATATGGGAGAATCTGCAAAAGAGGAAGTGGCATGGGCCGGGCATCTATTCAATCTACAAATTTGAAGCGGAAAATAATGAGCATATCTTCCTACAATGTAATCTCACCTCTCAGGTATGGAAAAACTTATCAATTTTATTTGGTTTCAGTTTTATTATGCATTCTTCCATAAAGGACTCACTAGAATGGTGGAGTGTGCAGAAGGTTTCCTGGAGATCCATCCCCCAAATAGTTATATGGACAATTTGGAAATGGAGGAACAATTTTTTGTTCCAAAACAAAAAGGAAGAGTTTCAGCAAATAACTCATAAGGTTATCTCATATTACAACGTGTTCATGCCACAACTCAAACAGCTAAGTAGTAAGCCCCGTGGACATAGCAACTCTTTGCTAGAATACCCAATGGGTTTTTTTGATGGTGCAACACAAAAAGGTATATGTGCTTGTGGTGTTTGCATTTCCATGAATGAACATCTAAAATTCAACCTTTACTGGAATGGAGGGAAAGGTACCAACAACAAAGCAGAGGCAATGGCACTTTCGGGCCTCTTATGTTTCAGCAAATTTCTAAACATACATGTTCTACATATTTATGGAGACTCCAAAATTATAATTGATCATGTCTTAGGGAAGATTTCCATAAACAACCCTTTTCTAATAGGATGGATGAAGAGAATTGAGATATTCTGGCAAGCACAAAATGGTTTCTCTATTCAGCATGTTGACAGATCCCAAAATGAACAAGCTGACATATTATCAAAGGAAGGTCTATCTCAAGAACCGGGCAAATGGTATATGGATATTCTTTTGGAAAACATCACCTACAACATGGAAGAATTTCTCCTTCCAGGAACATAACTCTGAACATATTTTCTCTTTTTTTCCCTGTTGATGGACTACCTCTGCTTGGCCACTGGGCATTTCACAGTGTCCTCTGCGAAGTGGGGTTTCTCCTTTGCAGATGGTGACTATCCTTTTCTTATCAACAGGGTATATTTTTTTTCTCCAAGTATAGCGCTATATTACTACCTATTACTGTTACTATTACACACAGCTTCCATAATCTAGCTTCACTGGTCCTTCCTTCTAATTTTAGGGGAAGACGATTCATGTTGTTACACATGAAGCTTACTGTTTTTGATTGGCATGTTTTGCCAGACTATCTGTAAGTTCTGTAAATTTCTCTCTGATATTAATATAAATAGTGATTTTTTCGTACTAAAAAAAAAAGAAAGAAAAAGAAAAAGAAAAAGAAAGAAAGAAAAGAAAAGAAAAGTAAAGAAAAAAGAAAAAAAGAAAAAAATGTAACATTAGGCCCCGAGTTAAGAGGATGTATCTGCTTCTCTTTTAGAGGACTTCCGCTAGAAACCATGATCACCACTAACTAATTCAAATTAAATTAAAACTAATCCAAACAAACTTAAAACTAATTGAACTCATTTAAAATTTATAATTTTAAAAATAAATAAATGATTTCTTATATAAATAAATATTTATATTATTAATTAGGTTTATATAAAAATTATTATTAATTTTTGTAGTAAAGTTCGATTGAAATTTATTTTAAATATATTCCTTTCAAAAATATATGCTTAATCTATTGTGTGTGTGTGTGTGTTAAATGTAGGTAAATTATCACTTATTTTGAATTATTTTGAAAGAGATTTTTCAAAATTTTAATTTAATTATCAACAATTATGTTTTTAGGGATGTTTATTTTGGAATAGAGTTTCCACAATTTTAATTTAAGTATATAAATATTAGGTGAATGGTAGGGTTTAATGTCTATAGAATATTCTAGAATATTCTTAGTAGTATACACAAATCAAAGGCTAAGATTTATTTCCAAAGTACATATGTTTTTTTTCTCTTTTAATTCAATTTCTTAATTAAAAGAAATGTCATAAGAACAAGTGTTGTCATATGAAATTAGCTATATTTTTTGGGCATGTGGTATTGACGATTCATGGTATTGTAACAAAACCTATTTCTAGATTAAGAATCTCCATGATAAAGTGGGGACTAATCTCCAAATTTAAGAATCTTGTTACTTAATTTTTTAAAATGTTTATATATTTAACGTATATAATGATTCTTCTTAAAAAAAAATAGTGACTAAAAATATATGATGAAGTATGTGCTTTGATCCTTATTATGGATTGACACCTATCTACATTTACCAACCATTTAATTTGTATGGTTGCATCAGATTTTTCCAAAAAAAAATCGTAATTTTATTCAACTTGTAAACAAAGAATAAAATTACATTTTGTAGACGTCATAAGGCATTCGGTCATGTCAACCTTTTGAATGACGCACAATAAAAGAAAATTTGTAAAAATTTACATAATTTTTGAGAGGACTAAATGTGATAGTAATCACTTAACTTGTCCTTTTATCTTTCTTTTTCTAAACTTTTTTCCAAACCCCATGGTTGGGATCAATTTTTACTATTGCCAATTTATTTTAACCTAATTGCGAAGGGACTTCTTCTTCTGAATTTGAACTCTCAAATATATGGGTTCTCTTTATACCCCCTAGTCCCTTTTCAATGAGGGTTTCCTATGCCTTTTGTTTTGATACTTTGATTTTTGCTAATTGTGTACCCTTCTAACTATGATTCACTGATCCATAAGTTGTTGTGGATATTCCATTGGACAATTCGCCACAACGAAACTGATAATATTATATATAAAATATGAAATTCTACACTTACAATTTTATTAGATTTCTAGATCTATAAATTTACAGTCAATAATGCATGCATGCAAATGAAAATTATGCAGAAAATAGAGAACGAAAAACTAAAACCTCACACACACATTTGACACAAGATATTCTCAGGGAAACCCTTTCGGGAGAAAACCCAGTTGGAAGGTGAGGCCTCTCCAATCTCCTTCTTTGAATGGAAATATGGTTGCAGGTACAAAGAAGTATGGCCTGTGGCCCGTGGAATGCTATAGTGCACAAGTCCTCCCAATGTTCTCTATCTCTTATCCCTCTTGGATTTTTTTCTCAGCTATGGAACAAATGCACTCGAAAGAATGGAATCCATTTTCCTCCTAGTGACCTAGTTATATCACAATCGATAGCCTACTAGTGGTTAGGTTTGACTACCTCAACTATCAATCATAGTTACAATATTAACTCCTCGAGAGTCTTCTACATCATAATCACATGGCTAGTCCCTTTTCCATGAGTAATAGGGGATGATGTGGCATCCTGTCAAATTGTGGTGGTGAAAACACGAAGGTCAACTTCTGAGTGGCATAGCTTTCACATATAGACTTCGATTGAGGAGATTCTTGCGACATTGGAAAGGTCTTTATGTGTAAAATAACATTAAAATTTGCAGTGTCAAAATGACAAAGTTTTACCCCCAAAAAACATCATTCCATGCCTCAAAATGCTCCGAGAAGGTTTTAGACCCTATTTTGCCAAACTAGGTCCTACGAGTAAAAATGGTCCTATGAGCTGATTCCTCCACTTTTTCCACTCTAAAAGCATCGAGATGGATGAAAACCAATATAATTATCCAATCTGGATTAGTCATAGTTCTTGATTGATCCCTGACTCCTTCATCTACGTGGCTACCATGTTGTTTCTAAGCATCCATATTTGGAGTATTTTCCATGGTATCTTCTTCTTTGTCCTCAGAAATGTTAGGTACCTGCCATCCCTTTGTCTTATGAGCCTACCTATTTTTTGTTTGTTGGGATCTTTTTGCTCGTGGGCATGTGTTCTGCAAATTTCTTGTTTGAAAGAAGATTCAGTATCTAAATGTCATATTCTCATAATCTAAAACCTGGGTCCACTAAAAGTTTTTGTGTTTTAGATGGATACAATCATGTAGACGTTTGCTAAGGTATATCTCCACACAAATTATGACATGTAAAGATGCTTTTTTTTTTCCTGCTCTGTCAAAATCCATGTTTTTTTAATTTTCCAAGAGTATTTCCATTATCTTCTAGAACCTAATGGTGCCAAAAAGGGATGGGAATATTTGGTAATCTCACCCAAACCGACATTGTAGTGACCACAATGGTTTTAGCATCAAATTCTAGGAACCACGGGGTAATAAAAATCTCAGCTCTACCCCAAAACCATGGTCCATAATTCACGACTTTCTCCATGTCTTTCTGTGTGTCAAATTGTACTATGAAAACTCCCTTGGAGCATAAGTAAATATTACAATTGATTGTCCAAGAAGAATGTACCCACTTATGTAAATCTTCATATCTTGGCCAAAAACCATTAAATCTACATATTAATGCCTTACATTGTAGATCAACAAAAAATGTTTTTTCCTCTAAGGGTTTAACATCCATAGCTAGAGCTTTTTTTGCTTAATCAACTTTATAAGGTACTCACATATTTTGGATCTGATCAGCGGGAGTGGTAGCCTTCCCTTTCACTGCATCCTTGAGCGAGATTGGTCCATTGGGGTTTTTGATACTAAAGCTTCATCTCTCAGTCTGATATTTAATATTATGGTGGAGTTCCTTTCATCGCCATAATCTTGTATCTGAAAGGAATCTTGTAAATTTCCCCCTTCATATAACAAACGTTGAGAATTTGTAGGGATACCCAATTTTTTCTGGATACTTTTCTTCATGTTTTCCACGAGATCGAAGCCCTAGATCCTAAAAATAGAGGCATTCCCATTGAGATTTATTAAGAAAATATATAGTTTTTCCTCCACTACTCCTCTATTGAATGGATCTAGGTAGAAAGGGTTTCGATTTTTCCATTGAAAGGATAGATTCCCTAATACACAGAAAGAGGAAACATATGAAACTGGTGTGCAGACCAAGTCCACCACCACTCTCCCAATGATTGCAATCCTCAACCTTCTATTCTATTTTAGAAAGACACCCACGACCTTAGATCCATGAGAATGGATTCCCACTTCCTACTAATAGTCACCACCAAGAAAATCCATTGCAACAACAAGAGATTCATCATTGTTTGACTCCAGACGGATGGCAGATCCATGATCAAGCTCTAGGTATTCTGCCTTCCTTCCGTAATCACCCTTATCATATACATCCTTCGACCAACACCTTCATGAAAACGTAGTTTCACAACTTTGAGCCAACCCCATCTTGTAGTGCATAGCCCTTTGTCGAGATCTGTGGTGGCGCATAGAGGAAACCTTATGTAGATCAAAACCCTAGGAGAATTCATTCACTCTCTCACTATGGGCTCGAAAACCAGGATATTATAAAATTGTTCTCTTTTCCATCATCATATGGCTGAACTAGATAATACGTGGATGGAAGAAATTTAACCTCCACGAAATATTCTAGAATATTCTTAGTAATAGTCACATATCAAAGTTTGACATTTATTTCCAAAGTAGTTCCATCATTTTTTCCTTTTAATTAAATTGCTTAATTAAAAAAAATCATATAAACAACTATCATATCAAATGAGTCATGGTTTTTTTTGGCTTGTGGTATTAATAAGCCATTATATTGGTCAACAAAACTTCTTTATAGATTTAGAATCTCCATAATAAAGTGGAAATAAGAAATTATAATTTTTTTTTTATAAATAATAATAATGTTATAAATTTTAATTTTAATTTTAAATTATAAAATAATTATTTTAATATCTATTTATTAAATTATTAACTATTTTACATTTACATGATACCCATAAACCTAAACGAAGTAGATACCCATAAACCTAAATGTAATGCAGGGCATGAAATAATGAAACCCTAGTTAGGAAACCCTAGTGAACTGCATGAACCTGAATTGACTTCAAAAGCCACATTATCATATATTCATAGTCTTTACCATTTCCCCTCTTACAGTAAAAAGATGGCTCCTTTGAAAATTTTATTTAAGTTCAATTTACATGTGCACAAGTATTTTGGATTTCCCATTACAGAACCTTTAATGAGATTTCTAGTGCACACCTATTGAGAAACCATATTTATATGGTATGGGAATGAGATCGTAAGTTATTGATTACTTTTGTGTATGATCAGACAAGTGATTGCCACAAAGGGGTCAGACATACCCATATATTTATATGCTTGTCAGGTCTATGGTCAGAGAAGATAAGAAAGTGGTTTGTCTGAACGGATGATCAGCAAAGGGCTGACGATTGAGGATGACAAGGAACAGTGAGAGGATAACAATGTCCGAATACAAAACTTTTAATGAAATTTCTGCAACCCTATTTGGTATTATGTTTGTTTATGTTCATAAAAGTATTTTTATGAAAATTCCAGATTACAGAATATTTCAAATATCTGAAGAACAGTAATAAAGATTGATAAATCACAAATTTGTGCAATATTCTACAGAGATGATCAGATAAATTTTGCCACAAAAGCAACATCAGCTATATCATATGGTTTATCTGAACGCATTTTTCTGGGCGATGACCAGCAAAGGGCTGACGACTTAGGATGACTGAGGAACAGTGAGAGGATAGCAATGTCTGAATACAAAACTTTTATGAAATTATTGCAACTTTATCTGGTATTATGTTTGTTTATGCTTATAAAGTTTGGAATATCTTTATCTTGATGGTAGATTTGACAATATTTCAAAGATTTAAAGGACAATAATAAAGATTGATAGATCACAATTTGGCTGACGACTTAGGATGACGAGGAACAGTGAGAGGATAACAATGTCTGAATACAAAACTTTTGATGAAATTATTGCAACTTTATTTGGTATTATGTTTGTTTATGTTTATAAAGTTTGTAGTATCTTTATCTTGATGGTAGATTTGAAAATATTTCAAAAATTTAAAGGACACTAATAAATATCGATAGATCACAAATTTGTGTGATATTTGACCATAGTTACACTGGTACAGTTCTCAGGCATTGGAGAGCTGTACCATTCTTAGAAGCTTGGCTACAGTTTTCAGGTATTGGAGAGTGGGTACCATAGAAGCAAGCTTGGATCTTGTAAGTTTGGAGTTTCAATTGATATTTTGGAGTTTTTCAGGAGTTTCACTGTAACAAATTTTGACTTTTAGGCTTTTAGGGTACTTATTTTGAGCAGTTTTTGACATTTCTAGTACTTATTTTGAGGAGGGAAGGTATCTTTTGATTATTTTCGAAGTGATACATGCCAGGTCAGGGGCTAGACTGCATGAGCTTTGTGAAGTGATTGAGACGTGGAGATGTAGCAATAATTGCAAATAAGTCTACTCTCTTGAAGCCTATCTTGAAGCTTTAATGAGGCTAGACTGCATGAGATTGAGACATGGAGATGTAGCAATAATTGCAAATAAGTTTACTTTCTTGAAGCCTATCTTGAAGCTTTAATGATAAGATTCAAAAGAATTACAGTGATGGTTAGAAAGAGTAGTGTGTTAGTTTATAAATTTCAAACTTGAATTTCCAAGTTGAATATAATATAGCATTGCATGAAATCACATAATAATTTAGTAATAACAATTTTTTTTGCAGTTTGAGAGTTCAGCATGAGAAAGAGTAGGGTGTTAGTCAATTTTATTTTATAAATTTCAAACTTGAATTTCCAAGTTGAATATAACATAGCATTGCATGAAATCACATAATAATAAAGTAATAACAATTTTTTTTCCAATTTAAGAGTTCAACATATTTATTTGTTGGAAAAGAATTTGATTAGCAAATCCTTGATAGATTACTATTTTGATTTTTTAACAGTGTTTTAAAATTCATTCTTTTACATATTCTTTTCCACATAAAATTTGAATTACAAATTTTAGATATAAATTAATAAATTATTTTATTTTTATTTTTAATATATATTAAATTTCAATATATTATATTATTACTGCTCTCAACCTGACTTTTCTGACCATGTGAGATACTTATTACCAGTACCCGAAGTACCCGCGAGAGTGGAACATAGTATTCGACAAAGATGGTCAGAAAATTTTTGCCACCAAGGCAATATCAGCTATACCATATGGTAGTTTGGTCTCTGTTAAAAGAACATTAAAAAGTGGTTTGTCTGAACAGATTTTTCAGGCAATAAGGACGAGACAAGCAGAGTGCTGATTGGTGAGGATGAGGAGGAATCGTAAGAGGATAACAATTTCCATAGAGTAAAGCTGCTATGATAACAATGTCCTACCAAATGTACAGCCTCCATTTGAGTAATCCATGTGCTACCCACACATCACAATCCACATGAACCACTGCATTCACTTTGCTGTCAATCTGTTTGCTTCATTCAGATGGGAAGGATAAAGCACAGTCACTAGGGTTCAAGGAATGTTCTCTTTCCCATGTGCTACCCACACATCACTATCCACATGAACCACTGCATTCACTTTGCTGTCAATCTGTTTGCTTCATTCAGATGGGAAGGATAAAGCACAGTCACTAGGGTTCAAGGAATGTTCTCTTTCCTTGAGGAAGAGTAAATTTATGGCAGCCAGGACTGTCAAATTTCAAAGTTATTTTATTTCTGGCTATGATTGTTTTTAAATAATCATTTGACATTGAATACTGTTAATCTTATATGCCTAAATTCTTATATTCAAATCTATATATAAATCTTAACATCATGAAATTTTGACTAGGCCTGGTACTAATGGAACACACTGAATTTACAATCAACATAAAGATGCTCACTGGTAACATCATTCATATTGAACTGTATTGAACTGAAGCTGATGGTGATGGTGATAAAATCATCATAGGACAGAACTTCAGGAAGATCAAATGCCGTGATAATATCATGGACCGGCATTATTTGAAGAAGATTGCAACGGCACACCAATAATTCAGCGTTAGGATCAGCCCTTTACAGAATAAACTCAGTTATTCATGAGATGCGTAATATGGAGGAGACTCTTTATCATCTTAAACACGTAGAATTTCATTTTATATGATTTTAAGTGAGACTGAATGTACTGAACTCTGAATGACCAGCCAACTCTAATGAGTGTAGATGTTTTATCTTATATTAGTCTCCAATGTACTCTCAGACTTTAGTTATCGTGCCTATCATGGTGGCGGTTATGTTATTATTTTGGTAGGATTAATTTATTTTAGTAATATTTTACTTTTATTATATGAAATGTAAATTAGTTGGTTTAAGTGAGGTTTCAGTTTTTATACATTTTAGGTTTAAAATTTTTAGGAGAGAGTGTGGATGGAAGTCAAGTTGAAAGTACAATTATTTTAAAGTGTGTCCAAAACTTAATTGATTACAATTTTGGTGATAATATCTTATTGTGAGTAGATTCTTCTTTCTTATAAATTGACATCGACATTCAACCAATTATATATATATATATCTTTTTTTTCTCTGACACTCAACAAATTATATATATATATATATATATATATATATATATATCTTTTTTTCTCACTAATGCTCAATTTTATTAATGTATATTTTAAAAAAATAGAAAAAAAATAATTTACTTAATATCAATTTTATAATTTATTTTCATTGTCCATTTATCACTATTTTTATCTCAATAATAATATTTTTTTTAATTAATCATTATCCACATTAAAATAGAAAGTTATTTCCTCTAATATTTTCTTAAACTTGGTTTTAGAAATAGTGTTGAAGGTTTTTCTAAAATAAATTATATTTTTTATTTCGATAATCTTTAGCAATAATTTTAAAATGAAAAGGTGATAAATTTTTCAATGTTGATTTTTGAATTTAACTCATTTTTTAAACTCTTTTATTATGGTTGTCAAGATCAATTATTATTATTATTATTTTTATTTTTTTTCTCTACAACCTTCAACAATAATTCTAAAGATGAAAGGTGATCAAATGTTCAATGTTGATTTTTGAATCTAATCCATCCCTTAACTCTTATTATTGTCTTTGATTTATTGAATGAAAATCAAGCCAAATAAATATGTTAAAATATGATTTGTCATTATATTATTATACTTGGATGAATCATTTTGTGTTGAAAACCCAATATTTAGGGATTATGATAAATTGTATTATCCATTTTGATAAGAAGATGAAAAGTCCTGAGTGAATTTAAATAGCCATGGGAAGTCCAAGAAAATCTTTTGTAAGATGAAACCAATGATCATAAACTATTGTATTTATATGTATATCTTATTAATAAAACAGATCATACAATTATCTAAATATGTTTTTTAATTCCATGTGTCCAATAATGACATTAGATCAAGGTTGGTTAAATCCATTAACGTTTTTTGTCTACCATCTAGACATTATGTATAGACACATCTACTCGCTGTACTTCTGGAAGAAATTCCACTAAGGCTTGACATGCCCTCCACATGTTAGCATAAGATTGTCTCTCCTCAAAAATGTTACCAATCCCTTAATTCCACAATGCCTCTCTTGTGCCATTCTAACATCTCTTTCTACATAGTGCAAACTCTTTTATATGGTGCTAGAGCCCCTCTTTCTAGAAGCTTTGATTAAGTAGCTTCTAGCCAATTTTCTCTTTTCAAACTCGACATGTTGAAAATTGAGAAGCCCCTAACACATTACATGGCTCATCCTAGCTTAACCATTTCAAAGTGCATTGAGAATGTTTGAGCACCACTTGTACCTAATCGAGAAGGAGCCCATGGTGGCAATGACCCTAACCTCCTCTATGCCTATATGTTCCTCCACATCTACTGTTATACGGAATCTACGACTGCAAACATAAGTGTCTTCCCTAGGCCTGGTGGACTGACCTAGAACAACAGAAAGAAAAAGGCACAATGTCTTCCTTAAAGTAATTGAATGATGGGATGAAGCCTACCTGGAATTTGTCGCCAGCTTCGCTCCTTCTTTGGCTTGTACACTCCAATCCTAGCTCCGATAACTATAATGAGAACATGCACTATCAAACAAGAAAAGCCAAAGATCTACGGCATACGTGTAGCATAATCCAATCACTTCATTCAATAGATCAACATGGCATTGAAATACATGAAATCATAACATCATATATAGGAAAACAATCTACTCTTTGTATTAATAGAAATGGAGAGAGATACAACAAAAAATAGGAGTTGATCTTGTGGAAGAGCTACCCAAGTTGACTTATCCTTTCCTTAACACAAAATATACCTCTATGTCACCATAATGCATGGAATAATGACTCTCAAAGCAAAAACATGAGGGTAGAATCAATCTCCAAAATCCAACCCCTTGCCCATGAATGACTGTAAATATGTAGATGTGGGAGGTAGTTCATTAATTCTTATCCATTTACCCATCTAGGCTTGAGATCCAAAACTGATGGGAGGATGAGCTGAAGGGATAAGATGGTGATTTCTCTAAGGTGGAATCAAATAGGTTTTGAATGTTTATCCAAGTTAAATGGTTGAAACAACCTCAGGAAGCTTTCGGAAGAGGAAGCTTCGGGATTATTTTATTTTTCTCGAATTTCTAGAATCAGTGCACCCCCAATACTGAGCAACCTGTTGGTGATCAGCGCATGTGCAGAGAGGGTCAACTTGGTAGTCAACGCTTGTCTCTAAAGGGCTATGGTGTGTTGGGCCTTAAAAGCTTGGGAATTCAGTAGTTAAGAGTAGAAACTCAAGGATTCAACAGTGTCCTGCTTAGGGCTTTGTGTAGGGATGATGACAATATGTTGAAGGATGTGAATTGGTCCTGTTTGAAGGCCTATTGACTAGATGTGACAAACTGGCCTATAACATCTACAATATTAGAAACTTTCTCCATGTATTCTACCATTTCGTTATAGCACTTTTCTTGTTCAAAAAGTTTGGCCATATGCACATTTTATTCATGAGAAGGTGTGTGACATTTACTTGAAAAGGAAATCTAAACCTAAATCCTCAATGAAAATGGCATCAAGGTATGTAGAGATCCGTGTATTCAAAAGGTATAATCTTGATAGCAACAATGTGCCTTTTTACTTCCTTGAGAGTTACTAAGGTAGAAAGAAACGATCCAAATCCATATTATTTTTGTGTTTAAAACTAGTCTAAGTCAAATCAGTGAGTTATAATTGCATTTTAGTATATGAATTTAGTGTAATAGGGAACCCATGTGCTTCATACCATGTGGTATTGAGTGCTCATGTGGTGGGAAGTTGGGACATTGTGTATATTTTATTAGCCCTCAAGTGTTAGGAAGCATCATCTTAGCACCATTGTGGAGAATAAATTGGATATTGATAAATCATTCATTTTCCAAGGAAGAGAGGAAGGGTTTACAATTGAAAACATAATGCAAAGGGGTGACAATTCTTCTTCATATTTGTATTCTAATCAATCTCTTGAGTGTGAAATTGTAGATAAAACTATGCAGAATGGATCTAGCTAGAAAAAAATGAACAAAACATGAAAGTAGGAAAAGAAGAAAGAAAAATTAGAGAGAGAATTAATGAATTCTATTCATGAAAAAAAAATTATGAGGGAATACAATTACATGCAATATGCTCTACATGGCCTAACTAATATAGTAGTGAATCTAGAGAGGTGTGAATATGCAGTGAATGAATTTGACACCTCATCCTAGTTAACTGGCTATGCAATCATTTGTTAACTATCTCATGCAAATGGAGATTAGTAAAACTCATGCATGCACTTATGGAGTACCCTCTTGGTGATAATAACAAGGTTTCCATGCATGAATGCACTAATTGGTCTAACTAAAGTGAAATTAACTATATGTTATCTCCAATAGCCCCCCTAGAAGCACTACGAGGGAGAACCCAGTGAATGGGTCCCAGAAAAAAGCCATGTAAGTTATCCATTTCGGAATGCATCTAAGTAAAATTGAACAACTAGAACAAGAAAAAAGAGGGAAAACAACATGGGAACAACAACCCCCCCTTAGAAAATACAATACTAAAATTAAAATTACAACTACTAGGCTATTGTGTCCTTCACCCCAAGGTGATCTCACATAAAGTGAAACTTATGCTCAATGAAAGTATTCGTGAAGATATAGGTTATATGTTCATAAGTGGGACAAACTGCAAATCGATGATGTCATCATGTACCAATCCTTGGATTTTGTGCATATGGATCTCGATGTGGTTTTTTCATTGTCATTGCACTAGACCTATGGAAAAGTTTAGTGTGCTTTCATCATTGCACCATATGATAATCAGGTGATGAAATAGGATACCAAGCTCAGTGAGCAAGTTCTGCAACAAAATGGCATGAATGGAAATGTTGATTGCACCTTTGTATTAGCCTTTGTCAATGACAAAACAATCCCATATTGATTTTGGCTAGACTAAAAAATGGGGATAGAGCCCAAAATGAGAACATACGTTGAAGTGGACTTGCAATCAATGATATCACCAGCCTAATCTAAATTAGTGTGGCCAATGAGATCCAAAGTACATCCTACTGCATAATGAATTCCATAGCTGATGGTTCCGTGGACATATATGAGTATGTGCTTGGGAGCTTTCTAATGTAGCTCCTACAATTATGTAGAAACCACACTTACTGTATATGAGAGATCTAGATTAGAGTGAGTGTGATATAGGAGACTCCCCACAAGTTGTTTGTACATGGTGTAATCAACCAATATCGTATCATTTCTATCCTCAAGGTGTACTCCCAATAAAAAAGGTGTAATTATTGACGTGTAGTCAATCATGTGAAAGCAAACTAAGAGAACTCTTGCATAATTAGATTGAGAATTTTTTATCCCCAAATCATTTTGGTTGATTTCTAGTCCAAGGAAAAAGTGTAACAGTCCCATATCTTTCATGGTGAACCTGTCATGCAAAGTGTTTTTGTTGAATCAACAACTAAGGCTGAACTACTTGTGATTAGTAGATCATCTACATAGAGCACTATAATTAATGAAGAATCATATTTTCTAAGCATATAAACACTTGGACTATATTTTCATAAAAAAAATGTTGAGAAAATAAATAAGAATCCATTTTAACATACCATTCTTTAGGTTCCTTCTTGAGGCCATAGAGAGCCATAGAGAGACTTCTTGAGTCAGCAAACTAAAGATGAATTCTTTATGTACCCTTGCAGCTACTTCCTGTAAATTTCCTCTTTGATACCACCGTGAAGAAATGTGTTCTTCACATCCATGTGGTGAAACTCCCACCTCCTTTATATTGCAATGGAAAGAGCTAACTGAATACAGTCCATTTTGGTCATTGGAGAAAAAGTTTCATCATAATAAATGGCCTTAACTTGTTGAAAGCCTTTGGCCACTAATTGTGTTTTATATCTATTCACATGTCCATTTGTCACTTTCCTTTTCCTGTAGACCCAATTGTATTTGACAAACCTACAATTTGAAGGAAGTGGAACCAAGTCCCAAGTTTAGTTCTTAATGAGGGTGTTATACTCCTCATCCATCACAACTTCCCACAATGGATTCCCTACATTTTCTGCATAACATTGAGAGTCAAATGCTAAAGCCATCTAGCAATGCATGGATTTGTTGTAGAAGAAGGAGGTGGTTTGTGAGACGCTAAAGCCATGTAGCAATGCATGGATTTGTTGTAGAAGAAGGATGTGGTTTTCCTACAAAGGATTCTAGGATAATTTATGGTGTCCATCTGTTGTTGCTTTTATGTGTTATTATTATGTTTTTATTTTTTGTCTTTCTATAATAATGGTATCATAGCATAGATGGCATGACATGATGCTTGTAGAGTATGTGCAAGGGAAAAGAAGAATCACACTGGTTTGTGAATATATAGAAGACTAGGACTTGATCAATGCTTGAATATATAAAAGATGCGCATTTATTGGTGAAATGTGATCTCAAGCACAAGTCATGGTAGATTAGATCAAAAGCAAAGGCCAAAATGAAAATGACAATAGTTACAATCAATGGCCACAACTAGTGCACTGTTACTAATGGCAATAGCCATGCTAATTTCTTCATTTTGTGGAGATTCCTAGCAATTTACTAAATGACTGAAGATTACTAGATGAGGGAAGGTGAGTCCCCACTCACTAAAATATGGTGACATGGAAGTGCCCATGATAGTGAGCTTACATAAAAAATTCCAAGAGAATGGGTATGGTACAAGCAAGAGTTGAATGAGAAAGATGAATCATACATGACTTAAGTGGTGACGAAGACCTAATGAAAAGCTGCCAGGATAATAATGTTTTGTTAAATCTATTCATTTCAATAGTATTCATTTTTTATTTATTTATTTTAAATTTTGAAAATATTTGAGAATCTGATTGACAGGAGTAAAGATCAAATAATTGACTTCACTTCTTTCTATAACATTTCAAAATATTCTCAAAATCTAAAGTTAAATTAAATTCAAATATACTTCTATTAATATTATAAACTTGCTACTACCCATAATATCATCCATGTGCTACCCGGTGCCCACCATCGTCAGAGATACACCATAGCCACATTTGCAGATGGAATCATTGGCCACTTCATTCAGTCACTTCGCTGTCAATCTGTAGATTTCGTTTTTAAGTAGTAGAGACAGCCAGAGCATAAGTACAGACAGTCAACACCTCCTTTCTTATGTATTTGCTCTAGAAAGATATGTCAAACTAGAAATTAAAACTTAACAGTTAGCCATATAAACAAATTTGACCTTAAATAAGACATCTGATGTAGAATCATGTACCCACTGCTTCAGCAAATATTATAATCAGCACTGATGAAATTTCAAAGGTTCCTTATTTCTGGTATGGGTTGTGTTTATAGTCATTTGTCATTGAAAGGTCAAGGGTTTCCACAAGGGACCACTATCATTAATTACTTTGGATGAAACTTGTGCTTCTTGTCCTTTTGTTCCTTTAAAGTTTATATACAGCAACCTCATTCATATTGAGCTGAGCTGAATCTGATAGTGATGAACGAGGATGATTTAAAATCATCAAGTGACAGCCTTTCATGAAGGTTAAATGGCATGATAATATCATGTGTTGGCCCTAGTTGAAAAAGGATTCAATTCCTGTGTATTTCTGCATTTACACAGTTTTCACCAAATTTCAATTTTCGTGATTAATTTTTCAAATTTTCTGATTTTGTTTTGATGACTGCTTTTGAAAATGTAAGTTTTCACAGTTGTTCATCATATTACATTTTCACGGTTGTTCATCATGTTTGTGTATAAACATCTTGCTCATATACAGTTTATATCCAGATATTGGCAAACTTAATGATAATTTTCTAATTAAAGGTAAACGTGGAATAATACAGTTTTGACATCAACCCTTCATGGATTCAACTGAAGTATTCATCAGCCAGAGAAGATTCTTCTTCCTCTGAAACACTTTGAATTTGATTTGAATTTGATTGGAATAGAATTTGATTTGAATTTCAGACTGACAGACTGTGTCTGAGTGCTCTGAAGTTTGTATGGCCACCACCAGACATGATTTTAAAGGTCTTAATGTTATTGTAGCAGTTGTTTGTGTGAATGGCTCGTTGTGCACATATTGTTGGGAGTCGTTGATATGCTGGTTTCGTTGATAGAAACCATTCGAAATCAGCAACCAACAGACAAGTAGTTTATTACACTGGAATGGTTCAATTCAGACTTTGCTGGCAATTTTATTCGAGATTTTGCATAAACCCAATTAGATTAGCTGCACATTAACGTTTCTTCGGAAATGAGAAACGATGAAAATCAAAGAAAAGATCATGGACCGTGTCACGTTACCAGATCACAAGGTCCAGATATAATACATTCAGTTTTAAAGGGAAATTGTTTATGCCACGGTTTTTTTTCATGTTTTTTTTCCTTCTTCTAAATGTGGATCACGGAATTGGTAATTGGATTGATTTTGCCTTTTTTTTTTGTTGGGTATAGAGTTGATTCTCATGGTTACTATTATAACATTTAGGTAAGTCTATTCCCACTATCTCTATGTAATTAGATTAATTTTGTATTTCTTTGGTATAGAGTTGATTCTCACCACTACTATTATAACATTTAGGTATGGGGATTCCCACCACTATCACTATAATCCCTAGGTGCTTAGGCTATAATCTTTAGGTGTCTAAGTATGTTGATTCCAATCACTACCACTATAAATCCTAGGTGCCTAGATATGTTGATTTAGACTACTACCATTATAACCCCTAAGTGCCTAGATATGTTGATTCCAACTACTACCATTATAACACTTAACTATCTAGTTATGTCCATTCCAACCACTATCGTTATAACCCTTATGTGTTTATGTATACTGATTCAATCCATTATCACTATACCCCTAAGTGTCTAGGTATATTTCTTTGGCAAACACTAATAAGTTCAAGGATTTGAACTCAAATTTACATCACTTATTTTTTCGTTTTAATAAAAATAATAATATGAAAATTGATTAATAAAAAATAATAATATAAAAATTGATGTGGAAATTATGTATACATGAAATAGAATAAATTAAATAAGGATGACAATGAATTTAATAATAATAAATCAAATTAAATAGGGATGAAAATGAATTTAATAAAAATAATATATTAGTGAATTATATTGAAATAATTAGGTTATGTACTTAGAAAATATAATGCACATGTAATCACTCATGAGAGGATATTTTCCATTGGACTCATTGTTATAATAAAAGTAATTTCTGGAAACTATACCCCACGGCATGTAATGGTGATTGGTGAATAAATATTTGAGTAAAGTTATTTCAATTATGATAATGAATAAATAGAGTGGGAATGTTAAAAGAAATAATTTGGTATAATACAAACTAGGTTCAATTTCACGAAGATGAGAGTGTTGTGAGGTGTGAAGATATGGTTTAGGTTTAAAGTTTGTTTTAAGTGTTTTTTTTTTTAATTTGTGGTGGAAATTTGAGATATATATTTATAGACGAAATAGAATTTTTTTATAATGAATTAAAGATATTATATGGTAGTTATTTTAAGAGTTATTGAAATATTGGAAGTTTAATAAAAATTTTAAAGAGGATTTTAGTTCAAACGCTTGAATCAAGTTCAAGATAAAGTATTATTAAATTATAAGAATGTAAGCTAAAGTTTTGTTTGAATCAAGAGATTGTGAAAGTGATGCTGGAAAGTTTTCCCCTTTATTGTTGATGCAATTCAATTTGTTTGTCTTGAATAATGTTTTCATCCTATGTACACCTATTATGGATAGTTTCCATTCAAGTGACATGAGGCTTCTTCCTCAAAGCCTTGTTGCATGAATCTATAAGTAGACTAGTCCAAGGTTTTAGAGCAAAGTTGGGTTTTGGAGGGTAAAATAAGAAGCAATACCATAAAAGATAAAGGATAGGATGGGAAGGTGTTGAAATAGTCAAGAAGCAAGCCCCAAAGTCGTAAATGCATACAAGTTAAGCCAAAACATGTGAGGATGGTGGTGGGATTTAATGTGTGCATGGAAAAGGTTGAAGGCCTAATGGAGAGGGATCCAGTAGGGACTTAATGGGAAAGTCCATAAAAAGTGAATCTTTGAGAATGTGGATTGAAGAAGTTTGGAAGCTTGTCTTAGGTTATTCCCCTGATTTTCATGATTTACTAAGGGGATGGATTTGCTTCAAGATTAAAAATTTGCAAGATGCAAAGCTATTGCTAAAACATGAATGATTATTGGAACCTTCTAGATTGGTTTTCAAAACATGAAATCCAAGATTTGATCCATCTAAAGAGTCTACATGTATTCAATAAGTGTGGGTTCTCCTACTTAGTATTCCTTTGGGTCTTTAGAATGTGAAGATATTGGAAGGTATAGACAATTTGCTTGGCTAATTTGTTACACTAGAGGAAAATTCCTCGGATAAATAAGACCTTAGAATTGTGAAGAATCTAGTTGATTTTAACCTAAGAGAAGTCTTAACTAGGGAAATAAACATTTGTTGGGATTCTTAATCCTTCTTGTAGCTTCTAAATTTTTGGGAATTGTTTAGATGTGATGTTTTTCATGATATTAGGAACTTATGGAGGGATTGTAAAGACCCTAGAATGTCAATAGGAAGCTTATGTTAGGAGGCATTCTTTAGAAGTGATCTTGGACCCAAATAAATATAAGAAAAAAGGCATTAATAAAGTCTTTGCATCACCTTTGTCTCTCAAAGTTATCAAGTCTTAGGTAGAGAACCAAATTCACTCTTAAGACATTGAAGCTATCCCAAGCAAGCTTGCTTCCCAAATGACATTTCAATTTATGCCAACAACTTAATCTCCTCACTATATTCAAACAATGGAAAATGAATTCACTACTTTTGTTTGGTGTTTAGGTACTTTTTGTACTAATGAGGTGGTATTTATAGATAGTAACCTTAGAGTTTATTCAGGACCTATCAAGTCTTCTATATTCTCAAAGAATCGTGTCAATTTCTATATGTCTAGTTTCAATCCTGAAGTCTTGGAACCAAAGGTTTAGGTTCTGTTGATTGGGAAAAATGACCCTTTCATCATTTTAAGGGAGACCACCTCATCAAGAACTTAAAGCAATTCCTTTTCAGTTGAAATAGTGGTTCCAACTCGTTCAATTGGGTCAAGTTACCCTCTATCTCTACTAGCTTAAAGTATGACTTTCACCTATCAATAGAGAAGAGACATATGATTGACTCTTCCTGTTGATCAGGCAAGAAAATGATCCTTAAGTTGACTTTATGGCCCAATCAAACCACTCTAAAGATTGCCCCTATATGAGGGGACTTCTAGGATGCTGAAAGTAGAGCTAAATGCAAAGTATAATCTAAGATGCATCTAATCCTAGACATATCTCGATTGAAGGAAGGATTAATCATTCTCTCAATCAAGAGCAAGCTAAAAGGATGTGAAAAGAAGCATGTTGGAATTGAAATGAGATAAAAGAAATAGATCATGGAAATAGTTCACAATATCTAATCCTTGTTAAAGTAGATATAAACAACTAAATGCCTAATAAATAGTTACCAGACACTTAACTGTAAATAACTCCAACTCCTAATAAACATATGCATAAGAAACGAAAGATTCATGCCATAATACTGAAATAGCTATAAAAAAATGACATGTAGAAAAGCAAGACATCTATAACTTTAAACTATTAGATAGCTAGCCAACCTAAAGAAATAAAAGTTTGTTCTTATACAATTTCCAGCTTTCAAGATACGTTTATGTTTAATCCTGCAAGATAACTTGATCAGAATTTTAAATGGGCTAATAGTTAACATTTAACAATAGTGTCAAAGCCAACAAATAACTCATACAACAGAAATGTAATTGAAAAACTGAAAACATTTATTTCAATAATCGATGCAAACAATAGTGTCATACAATAATTACATAAATAAACTTTATTATGAATATGAATCAAGTTACATAAACCTCAGAAGATTACAACAATGCAAATCCCCTATTGCCAACAAACTCGATTCCCCGTTTGCAAAGAAAGACTCGGATCCCACTACAATAGTGCACATGAGTGTTGAACTCCCTCTACAAACAACCTATAAGCTCCTATATTATTCTACCTCTTCTCCTGGATTCAAATCCCCTTGTCATCTATCTTAGCGATGGGTATTTATACATTATGGAAATATTAACAATCCCCCTATATTACTCAACATTCAGAGCAATAAAAGTAAAATTAATCTGGTGGTTTTGCTTCTGTTAGATCATAGATGAAATATATATTGTATCATTTGAGCAAAATCGCCATGTTTGGTATGTGTTGATGAGTTTGGTTTGCTTCTGACAGGATAGAATTGCACTTTTCACGGTGAAGTCCAACCTTAGCCTTGTTGTTTCAACCACCTCTATTTATTCTTATCCAGTGTTATGCCACTTGGTGGGGTTCCTTCGAGAATATTGACTAGATCTATTTTCCATCGTCAGCCATGGAAGCCTCTTTGCTAAAATAGATAATAAAATTAGTTGCAAATAAAGGATTTTATTAAAATGAAGAAAACAGGTCAAAATGCTATAATACATATAAAAATTCATTTATGTCATGAGACCCTTTTTAAATTAATTAAGTGGCATTTTATTTATAATAATAATAGTGGTCAGAGTAGGAGTGACACGTGGCAAGAGCTGAGTGGTATCAGAGGTAAGCCCATCAGAACTTTTTATAATGTACACAAACAAAAAACGCCGATACACCGATATTAGGAGGCTCTGATGTGGAGCAAATGTGATATCTTTATAGACCAGGATTAATACCATATTGGGTCTGACATATCGGAGCTTGGCAGATATCGGGAGTCGGGGGGGTGTGCATTGGCATATTGGAGATCAGAGATCATATCGAAGTATCGGCGAAGTGATATATCAAAGGTCAGAGATGTTGGAATATCGGTGATGGATGTTTATTAGAGTATCGGCGGAGTGATATATCGAAGGTCAAAGTGGCATGGATATAAATTTTTTTAAAAGCTTTCTCAGTTGAAAATCTTCGATAAGTGTTGATGCTGATGGGCATGGGAGTAATGATGTGGCAAGTGGGTCCTATGACAACTGCTTTATGGATTGGACTTTGAATATGAGGGATTTCAAATGCATTCCTCCAATATCAAAGCTCTGATATATTAATACAATCACCACTTAAAGCCTATGAATGATTCTTGGTCTCAGGGCTATGTATAAAATAAAAATAAAATATTTACAATTGAAAATTAATTATTTACAAAGAAACAAAATTATAAGATAAAAGGTAAAATACATTGTATAAGTCCAAAGCAGTGAAAAATATTCAATCTTCAATTATGCGCCTTTTACAAACCAACAAACTAAATGAGATCAAAAAGTTATGATAGGAAGATATGAAATTATTGAACTCATTGAAGCAATCCAAATACTCAAAATGAAATAGTAATATGACCAATCATTCAATCAAAGGGTCCCCATAATGAGAATTAAGTGGATAATGGGGGGCTTGTGTTTTTACCACAACAATGGAGATAGACTTGGAAGATACAGTTATCTCTGGAAAAATGATGAAACTCTAAGAAAAAGGAATAAGGTTAAATCAATCAAAGTGCTAGGATTCAAATTTTCAATGAAATCCCAATAACAAATAATATAGTTTTATCATTTTGTATATCTCCAAAATTGGTTATAAGAGTCATGTTTGACAACAATTATTTAATTGATAACAACTTAAACTTAAAGCAAAAAAGATTATCGTTGTGTTTAGTACGAAAGGTGAACTCTCGTTGTCATAGGTAGAGCCACTACTGCCAGTAGGTGTCCATAGCCTCGACAGCGTTACCTTTAGCCCAAAACAAGTGTTAGTATCCCATCTATGTTTAAATATTTTAGAGGAGACATAATTAATTAATAACTCTGAAAACCATTGTCTCGGCTTTGTAACCAGATATTGACAATGTCATTCACAAGCATTGATAGTCATGAACAAGGCTGCTCGTGATGAGACCTCTCGTCTTTCAGTGAATTGTGATAAGCTATTATCCTAGTTTGGTGACCAGATACAATAATGTCATAACCATCAAGACCCATGATCATTGTAGGTTGGCTCTTTATGGAGACCCCCTATCTTTCAGGTATTTTACACAACTTTTAATTTACACTCTGATACTTTTATCATAAATGGGAAGACAAATGTTCTCCTTAAGAGATTGGGATGACATAGAAGAGTGATAAAATTCTAAATTGTTACTTTTGTCTTTGCTACTTTAGGATTTTTTTTATGATAAAGGTTGTTGTAAAACAAGATTAACTCTTATGTTATAAAGTGAGATTATCAAAACAATATAATAAGAGTTTCAAATCTGAATATGAAAGATAACAATTTCATAATTAACTTGATATTTTTCCTTTTACCAATGAATTTCATTAAATAAGAGTAAAGATCTACCATATATTAGACCAAAGGTTGGTGGAAAAGGCCCTCTAACTAAAAGGTTGGTAATATCACCAAAAGCACACAAAAGGGGATTTTCAAAAGGAAACAAAATGTGATGTCATGAAATCGGTTCCAAAAGGAGTAAAGAGAAATGCAAACCAAACTAAAATAAAGCAAATCATTACAAACAAAATCAAGAAATAAGCATAACTCAAATACGATAAAAGCAATATCGTGACAAAAGGAATTAAGGTCTTGTTATGTATTTGTTAAGAAAAAAGTTGTCTTGTTAAATGAGTTTCTTATTCATGATTTTGTTAAAAACTACCAAATGAAGAGTTGTGATTAAAAATTTCATTTGAAAGCTTAATAGTGATTTATTTCCTCACTCAAATCTTGCTTTAAAACATATCACAAAAATGATAAGAAAATATTTAAGTTAAGGAAATCTCCCTGAGTGAGTCTTGAAAAATGCTCCTTTTATCACAATTGTTTTATTCACAAAAGTTGGATCAAACCAAAACCTACAAAAAGAACAACAAAAATATAAGAAAGAAATAATGTAAAAAAGAACAAATTGAAATAAAAATGCTAATAGATGATAATAAAAATGCAAATGCATACCTAGAAGAATTTGATAATAAGTTTACCTCATTAGTATTCATCTTCTTCCATGTATTTTAAAATGTTTAAAAACCCTTTTATTAATTTAATATACAAAAAATTAAAAATAAATCTAATCTATTCCTAATCCTAATGGTTGAGAAGGCATATGACTAAGTATAATCATACTTCTAGTGAAACCATCTTCTCAACTTTATTTCTATAGATATGAAGATATCAAACATCAAAAACAATAAAATTATAACCAAATCATTGAAAAGAAAACTCAACCTACTATTTACATCTAAACTTAGCAAAAAATTATTTACAAAATCATTTCGGTGAAATTCTTCCAAACATTTGCTTACATGATCATAAAATTCAGGATATATTTCAATTGTTACTTGAAAGACATTCAAAGAAAGAGGAAACAATAGGCCCGTGTTAAATGATAAGTCTTTGAATATCATAGGCTATTGTAAACAAGGAATTATATATACATGACTAGAAACTTTCTTTTCAAATGAATCAATAAATTGTGGGTAGTAATATAGAAAATTTCTAGAGGGATTACATGGTTGGCCAATATATACTGATAGGCTCTCAAATGTCAACATTCGTGAAAAAACAATTTGAAAATCCGAAAGAAATTGAACACACATAATCATCAAATATAATTTCAAAATAAAAAGTAGTAAATGTTCATGATTTAAATTTTTAAATTGATTTTCATTTATGCTGATTAATGTGTTAGATGAGATACTAGAGTTATCATGCTCGTAGTACTAGCACAGTGTGTTTAGAAAATAAAAAATGAAATTCAAAAAAGAAACAAACTGAAATCTGGAAAAATGAGAAAAAAGGAAAATTATAATTTACATCTATATTACAGGTAATGATACAACACAACGGGAGTATGTTTGTAAAGATTTTCTTCTCACAAGTGATTACAAAATTAAAATCATTTTTGTTTCCATTCACTTGTAGAGATGGGAATGTCTCTAGATTATGATTACAAAAAGGAATTTGATCATTGTAGCAGTCATAAACTAGGGCAGATTCGTAATTGCTGAAATTATCATAATGATTGAATGATTGAGAATTTATTAAAACATTTAAATTAGTATTCTTTTCATCTTCAAAAACATATTTACTTAAAGAATTAATTTTTGAAGAACAAAAACAACAAGGTTCAATGTTTTCATCATTATGAATAATTTCATTGATATCCTCTTTTCCTAAATCAGAAACAAACAAAGAATTTGCAAAACTGTAAGTGACTCATTTTTCTTCATCCCTATCAGAACTTACTAATAATTCGTAAACGGTAACTCCTTTATCTTTAGAACTGTTATCAATATTGAAAGGAGCAGCTGCATTATTATTTAAAGAATTATCAAATAAATCGGGATACAAAGAAAAGTAAGAATTTGAATTTACAATCCTGTAATTCTATTAGAAAAATGTTGCTCATTTCCCAAACTGTGTATTTCAAAATTTTCTTTATTTGCATGATTTTAAACTTTGGGATGTTGATGCATGTCCTCATTGCTAGAAGAATTAGATTTGTCATTTAGGAGGAAAATAGTGATTGTTGTTCATTTTTGGTTGTAATTGTTCATTCAAAACAACATTATTTATTTGGGCATAATCCTTTTTCTCCTTAAATTGTTCATTGGTAATTCTAGTTTCTAGAAGAGGATCATTATTGATAGTTTAAGCAGCTGATTTTTCAATAGAAATAAATGAATTTTCTAATTCTTGATAAGGAATAAAAGGGAGAGATAATGAATTTTTAATCAAACCCATTAATTTAAATTCAGGAGGTAAATCTTTGGACTAAAATTCTATTAAAATTAATTTAAATCTAATTAGGAAATCATCCAATGACTCACCTTCTATCCTACATAATTTGGCTAATTGATTACACACCTTTTCGTAATCATATCACTGAAAGGCATGAAGGAAAATCTATGAAAATTCGTCTCAACTATATACAGAGGCAACTTGAAGAGATAAGCACTAGTCCTTAGCTCTTTATGTTAAAGTAAGAGTAAAAATCCTGCAAATATTATCTTCATCAATATTAAAATTATTGCAACTTAAAATAAATTGAAGGAGATGATTATAAGCAGAAGTCTTACCATTATATTTTACTTTAGATGAGATCTTGACTGCCTTTATCGGAGTAGTCATTGGGTTAGGTCTACTAAAGCAACTCCAAGGAAGTCTTTTAGGTGGAGCCATAATAATAAGATAAAATATTAAAGCATAAAATCTTCAAAGAGAACAATCTACTAGTCCCTCCCTCTAGCGCCAAAAATGTTGATCGGGAAGAATGGCCCTTACAACATTCTAAGGGAGACCACCTGCTCAAGAACTTAAAGCAATTCCTTTTTAGTTGAAATGGTGGTTCTGACTGGTTCAATTGGGTCCAATTACCCTCTCGCTATCTCTACTAGCTTAAAGTATGACTTTCACCAACCAATAGAGAAGAGACATCAGATCATCTCTTCTTGTTGATCAGACAAGAAAATGATCCTTAAGTTGACTTTATGGCCCACCCAAACCACTCTAAAGACTGCCCTTGTATGAGGGTGATTTCTAGCATGCCGAAAGTATAGCTAAATGCAAAGTATAATCTAAGATGCATCTAATCCTAGACCTGTCTCGATTGAAGAAAGGATTAATCCTTCTCTCAATCAAGAGAAATCTAAAAGGATGGGAAAAGAAGCATGTTGGAATTGAAATGAAATAAAGGAAATAGACCAGGGAAATAGTTCGCAAGATCTAATCCTTGTTAAAGGAGATATAAACAACTAAATGCCTAATAAATAGTTACCAGACAATTAACTGTAAATACCTCCAACTCCTAATAAACATATGCATAAGAAACGAAAGATTCATGCCATAATACTGAAATGGTTCTAATAAAATGACATGTAGAAAAACATGACATCTATAACTTTAAACTGTTAGATAGCTAGCCAACCTAAAGAAATAAAAGTTTGTTCTTATACAATTTCCAATTTTCAATATGCATTTCTGATTAATCCTACAAGATAGCTTGATCATAATTTTAAATGGGCTAATAGTTAACATTTAACAATAGTGGTAAATCCAACAAATAACTCATACAACAGAAATGTAATTGAAAAACTGAAAACATTTATTTCAGTAATCGATGCAAACAATAGTGCTATACAACAATTACAGAAATAAACTTTATTACGAATATGAATCAAGTTACATAAACCTCAGAAGATTACAATAGTGCAAATCCCCTGCTACCAACAAACTCGATTCCCTGTCTGCAAAGAAAGACTAGGATCCCACTACAATAGTGCACATGAGCTTTGAACTCCCTCTACAAACATGTTATAAGCTCCCACATTATTCTGCCTCTTCTCCTGGATTCGAATCCCCTTGCCATCTATCTTAGATATGGGTATCCATACATGATGGAAATATTAACAATCCCCCTCTATTACTCAACAGTCAGAGCAATAAAAGTAAAATGAATCTGGTGGTTTTGCTTCTACTAGATCGCAAGCTAAATCTAGATTGTATCAGTTGAGCAAAGTCACCCGATTTGGTAAGTGCTGATAAGTTTGGTTTGCTTCTAACATGATAGAATTATACTTTTCACAGTGAATTCCAACCTTAGCCTCATTGTTTCAACCACCTCTATCTATTATTATTCAGTGTTATGCCACTTGGTGGAGTTCCTTCGAGAATATTGTCTGGGTCATTTTTCCATCATCAACCATGGAAGCCTCTCTGCTAAAACATATAATAAAATCAGTTGCAAGTAAAGGATTTTATTAAAATGGCGAAAACAGGTCAAACTGCTATAATAAATATAAAATTTATGCCATGAGACCCTTTTTAAATTAATCAAGTCGAATTTTATTTATAATAATAATAGTGGTCGGAGCAGGAGTGACACGTGGCAAGAGTTGAGTGGTATCGAAGGTAAGCCCATTGAAAATTTTTATAACATGTATAAACAAAAACGTTGATATGACGATATTGGGATTCTCTACTATGGAGCGAACACAATATCTTTATAGACCAGAATTAATACCATACTAGGTCCAGCATATCGGAGCTTGGCAGATATTGGAAGTCGAAGGGGGGAGGCGCATTGCCATATTAGATATTGGAGATCATATCGAAGTATCAACAAAGTGATATATCGGAGGTCAAAGATGTTGAGATATTGATGATGGATGTTTGTTGGAGTATCGACAGAGTGATATATCAAAGGTCGGAGCGGCATGGATATCAGAGTTTTTAAAAGCTTGCTCAGTTGAAAATCTTCGATAAGTGTTGACCCTCATGGGAGCGAGAGTAATGATGTGGCAGGTGAGTCCTCCGACAATCACTTTATGCATTGGACTTTGAATATCATGGATTTCAAATGAACCTCTGATATCAATGCTCTGATATATTAATATGCACACCACTTAAAGCCTATGAATGATTCTTGGTTTGAGGGGCTCTATATAAAATAAAAATAAAATATTTACAATTGAATATTAATTATTTACAAAGAAACAAATTTATAAAATAAAAGGTAAAATACATTATATAAGGCCAAAGCAATGAAAAATATCCAATCTTCAATTAGGCGCCATTTAAAAACCAACAAAATAAATGAGATCAAAAATTTATGATAGGAAGATAGGAAAGTATTGAACTCATTGAAGCAATCCAAATACTCAAAATCAAATAGTAATATGACCAATATGACCAACCATAATGAGAATTAAGTGAATAATGGGGGGGTTGTGTTTTCACCACAAGAGGGTCCCAGACTATTTTTGATAGGGATGATTGATTCAAAAGCTGGAGGAGAGTCTCAAAACTCAACCTCTTTCCTAGGAAAGGGTGCCAAAACTAAAAGGCACGTTATCAATCTAATGTATCACTTGATACTGAAAAGAAGTTATTGGAAGAGTTATCACTTCCTTACTCGCAATTGTGATGGTAGGTTCTTACCCTCTAAGAGTTGTTGTAAACTGTGAATCTATGCAAGTTTTTGTGTTGTTTTTGTTAGGCTCATAACTCCAAATATTTACTTAGAATTCACTATGCTAATGAATGCATGTTAAACTTCTGAAGGGTGAATTGCAAACTTGTGTGAGTGGGTTGCAAAATGATGTTATTGGCTGGAGGTCAAGGATTAGTCATAGTAAGCACTTCTTAGGAAATTTTGTGTTTGGTCTATTACCCCTCGCCTTAAGAAGTTCCTCAAATTTCTATTATTTCCCCCTTTCCTTCACAATAAGTAGAAATCCAGTGATCTAGGGTCTAGAAATGGCAAGGTGTAATTCATTCACGTGGAGGCTGAATATCATCTGGGAGAAATTTCTATTTCAAGAGCCAATTGTATCCAAGATCTAGAGATCTAGGACTAGATGAAACTACAAACATATGTGATGGATTGAATGTGATCTAGGACATATTACATTCAAGCGAGAGGTTTATTTGAGATCCGACGATACGGAGGTTTCGAGAGGTGTCACAAGGGTGAAAGGCCTAGATGGGTGTTGGATGGATACAATGGCGAAAAATGAAAAACATTAAGGCATGAGGACTCGGTGGACCCAAAATTGACCTGTTGTTTCCATGAGGGCCAACATGTGGACATCACGTGGTATATAATGGGCCCTACACTGGATTTTCCCTCAAGTGCAAATGGATCCAAAGATTTGACCATCCAGGGGTGCCGAGTGATAATGCAACATTAGTAGGATGGTTAAGTTGTAGGTTGGATATAATGGTGATGTGCCACAAACACCATGGGGGAGGACTTGGTGGGCTTTGTGTCATATTTTACGTAGCAGTTTCATGTGGGCCATGTAGGGACCACGTGGATGTCACATGGAATCTCAATGTTAGCATGGCTTAACATGATTGGCCAGAATTATGATGGGCATAACTTTCCATACAAGAGATAGATTGAGGTAAAATTTGTATTTTCAGAAAGCTATTGATGAGATGAATGCAATGGTGGTAGTTGTTTTGAGATTTGAGGACTTTGAGAAAAATAGGTTTTTGTAACTCCATATCCATAACTGACCTTAGAGGTTGGGTTAAAGAAAACAAGTAACACCTTCCACAACCTAAGATGGGAGAAGGGGGTGGGATTGTTATAGACTAGTATTTGAGAAAAATTTCAACATTGGACCTTCGGGACAAAGTTGAGGTTTCATTACAAAAGTTAAAACAAAGCCCAGGTTTAATACTCAGACTGAATGGGCCTTAAATAATAAAACTAAAACTTTTTTGCATAGTGATATTTAAAACAAAGGTTCAATATTAGAACCTTGGAAGTACAATTGAGGTCAAAGAGATGGATATATATATATATATATATATATATATATATATATATATATATATATATATATATATATATATATTTTAATTGACTGTTCTGTGTTGAATGTTAGACTTACAATTGATGTGGATACTAACCTTTTGATATGGCAAAATGATATATTTTTTTCTAACCTAAATATTGAAAGTGGATTTGATTTTGTAACCATCCTTTGAACCACATGCTAAAGTGTAGTTATGCCAAGGTGATGAGCCAATATATTTATTTAATTATGCTTGATTGAGCTAACAATCGTGTGTGCATAACATCATGTAAGAAGACACACATTTATAGCAAGGAAACAAAGGAATGAGTACCAGAATGGTATAGTATAGGATGGATAGATCTCAATGTAAGTAGGAAGAGGTTTCGGTTGGGAAAAGGGCAGAGGAAAATTCCATTGATTGGATGGACACCCTCAGGAGCTTAAGGGCTGAATTGAGAAGATGTAAAGCATACAATGACAGGATTGTGGCAGCTTAATAAAACCAAGCAAAAGTAAATACAATCATTTTGCAGAGCTTATAAGATCTGCAAATACAAAAGAAACATGAACTTGGTGCTAACTATCTAGGCAAGTACAAATCCAAGAAAATTCCATTTGAAATATGAAAACATGGAATGGAGACCAATAAGGTGGAACACATCAAGTCAAAGAAGATACATAGATAAGCAAGTGAAGAAAAAGTGAAAGGATGAAGTCCACATAGCACTATAGAAAGAAGGGCAAACAACCATGAGTGTTTATCTAAGTGTTGCAACTAGAAGACACCACCAACAAAGGAAGAGTGAAAAAAACTTAATATTGCAGGAGTTCAAGAAAATAAAACCCCTTACCTTTGAGTAATCCATGTGCTACCCACACATCACTTTGCTGTCAATCTGTTTGCTTCGTTCAGATGGGAAGGATAAAACACAGTCACTAGGGTTCAAGGAATGTTCTCTTTCCTTGAGGAAGAGTAAATTTATGGCAGGCAGGACTGTCAAATTTCAAAGGTTTTTTTATTTCTGGCTATGATTGTTTTTTAATAATCATTTGACATCGAATACTGTTAATCTTATATGCCTAAATTCTTATATTCAAATCTATATATAAATCTTAACATCATGAAATTTTGACTTGGCCTGGTACTAATGGAACACACTGAATTTACAATCAACATAAAGATGCTCACTGGTAACATCATTCATATTGAATGATGAAGCTGATGGTGATGGTGATAAAATCATCATAGGACAGGACAGAACTTCAGGAAGATCAAATGCCATGATAATATCATGGACCGGCATTATTTGAAGAAGATTGCAACGGCACACCAATAATTCAGCGTTAGGATCAGCCCTTTATAGAATAAACTCAGTTATTCGTGAGATGCGTAATATGGAGGAGACTCTTTATCATCTTAAACACGTAGAATTTCATTTTATATGATTTTAAGTGAGACTGAATGTACTGAACTCTGAATGACCAGCCAACTCTGATGAGTGTAGATGTTTTATCTTATATTAGTCTCCAATGTACTCTCAGACTTTAGTTATCGTGCCTATCATGGTGGCGGTTATGTTATTATTTTGGTAGGATTAATTTATTTTAGTAATATTTTACTTTTATTATATGAAATGTAAATTAGTTGGTTTAAGTGAGGTTTCAGTTTTTATAGATTTTAGGTTTAAAATTTTAGGAGAGAGTGTGTGGATGGAAGTCAAGTTGAAAGTACAATTATTTTAAAGTGTGTCCAAAACTTAATTGAGTATAATTTTGGTGATAATATCTTATTGTGGCTAGATTCTTCTCTCTAATAAATTGACATCGACATTCAACCAATTATATATATATATATATATAAATTCTCTGACACTCAACAAATTATATATATATATATATATATATATATATCTCTTTTTTTTTTCTCACTAATGCTCAATTTTATTAATGTATATTTTAAAAAAATAGAAAAAAAAATAATTTACTTAATATCAATTTTATAATTTATTTTCATTGTCCATTTATCACTATTTTTTATCTCAATAATAATTTTTTTTTTTTTTAATCATTATCCACATTAAAATAGAAATTTATTTTCTCTAACATTTTCTTAAACTTGGTTTTAGAAATAGTGTGGAAGGTTTTTCTAAAATAAATTATATTTTTTATTTCGATAATCTTTAGCAATAATTTTAAAATGAAAAGGTGATAAATTTTTCAATGTTGATTTTTGAATTTAACTCATTTTTTTAACTCTTTTATTATGGTTGTCAAGATCAATTTTTTTTAATCTCTACAACCTTCAACGATAATTTTAAAGATGAAAGGTGATCAAATGTTCAATGTTGATTTTTGAATCTAATTCATCCCTTAACTCTTATTATTGTCTTTGATTTATTGAATGAAAATCAAGCCAAATAAATATGTTAAAATATGATTTGTCATTATATTATTATACTTGGATGAATCATTTTGTGTTGAAAACCCAATATTTAGGGATTATGATAAATTGTATTATCCATTTTGATAAGAAGATAAAAAGTCATGAGTGAATTTAAATAGCCATGGGAAGTCCAAGAAACTCTTTTGTAAGATGAAACCAATGATCATAAACTATTGTATTTATATGTATATCTTATTAATAAAACAGATCATACAATTATCTAAATATGTTTTTTAATTCCATGTATCCAATAATGATATTAGATCAAGGTGGGTTAAATCCATTAACTTTGTTTGTCTACCATCTAGACATTATGTATAGACACATCTACTCGTTGTGCTTTTGGAAGAAATTCCACTAAGGCTTGACATGCCCTCTACGTGTTAGCATAAGATTGTCTCTCCTCAAAAATGTTACCAATCCCTTAATTCCACAATGCCTCTCTTGTGCCATTCTAACATCTCTTTCTACATAGTGCAAACTCTTTTATATGGTGCTAGAGCCCCTCTTTCTAGAAGCTTTGATTAAGTAGCTTCTAGCCGATTTTCTCTTTTCAAACTCGACATGTTGAAAATTGAGAAGCCCCTAACACATTACATGGCTCATCCTAGCTTAACCATTTCAAAGTACATTGAGAAAGTTTGAGCACCACTTGTACCTAATCAAGAAGGAGCCCATGGTGGCAATGACCCTAACCTCCTCTATGCCTATATGTTCCTCCACATCTACTGTTACACAGAATCTACGACTGCAAACATAAGTGTCTTCCCTAGGCTTGGTGGACTAACCTAGAACAATAGAAAGAAAAGGGCACAATGTCTTCCTTAAAGTAATTGAATGATGGGATGAAGCCTACCTGGAATCTGTCGCAAGCTTCACTCCTTCTTCGGCTTGTACACTCCAATCCTAGCTCCGATCACTATAATGAGAACATGCACTATCAAACAAGAAAAGCCAAAGATCTACGACATACATGTAGCATAATCCAATCACTTCATTCAATAGATCAACATGGTATTGAAATACATGAAATCATAACATCATATATAGGAAAACAATCTACTCTTTGTATTAATAGAAATGGAGAGAGTTACAACAAAAAATAGGAGTTGATCTTGTGGAAGAGCTACCCATGTTGACTTATCCTTTCCTTAACACAAAATATACCTCTATGTCACCATAATGCATGGATTAATGACTCTCAAAGAAAAAACATGAGGGTAGAATCAATCTCCAAAATCCAACCCCTTGCCCATGACTGACTGTAAATATGTAGATGTGGGAGGTAGTTCATTAATTCTTATCCATTTACCAATCTAGGCTTGAGATCCAAAACTGATGGGAGAATGAGCTTAAGGGATAAGATGGTGATTTCTCTAAGGTGGAATCAAATAGGATTTGAATGTTTATCCAAGGTAAATGGTTGAAACAACCTCAGGAAGCTTTTGGAAGAGGAAGCTTCGGGATTATTTTTATTTTTCCCAAATTTCTAGAATCAGCGCACCCCCAAGACTGAGCAACCTGTTGGTGATCAGCGCATGTGCAGAGAGGGTCAACTTGGTAGTCAACACTGGTCCCTAAAGGGCTAGGGTGTGTTGGGCCTTAAAAGCTTGGGAATTCAGTAGTTAAGAGTAGAAACTCAAGGATTCAGCAGAGTCATGCTTAGGGCTTTGTGTAGGGATGATGACAATATGTTGAAGGATGTGAATTGGTCCTGTTTGAAGGCCTATTGACCAGATGTGACAAAATGGCCTATAACATCTACAATATTAGAAACTTTCTCCATGTATTCTACCATTTCGTTATAGCACTTTTCTTGTTCAAAAAGTTTGGCCATATGCACATTTTATTCATGAGAAGGTGTGTGGCATTTACTTGAAAAGGAAATCTAAACCTAAGTCCTCAATGAAAATGGCATCAAGGAATGTAGAGATCCTTGTATTCAAAAGGTATAATCTTGATAGCAACAATGTGCCTTTTTACTTCCTTGAGGGTTACTAAGGTAGAAAGAAATGATCTAAATCCATATTTTTTTTGTGTTTAAAACTAGACTGAGTCAAATCAGTGAGTTATAATTTTATTTTAGTATATGAATTTAGTGTAATAGGGAACCCATGTGCTTCATACCATGTGGTATTGAGTGCTCATGTGGTGGGAAGTTGGGACATTGTGTATATTTTCTTAGCCCTCAAGTGTTAGGAAGCATCATCTCAACACCATTGTGGAGAATAAATTGGATATTGATAAATCATTCATTTTCCAAGGAAGAGAGGAAGGGTTTACAATTGAAAACATAATGCAAAGGGGTGACAATTCTTCTTCATCTTTGTATTCTAATCAATCTCTTGAGTGTGAAATTGTAGATAAACCTATGCAGAATGGATCTAGCTAGAAAAAAATGAACAAAACATGAAAGTAGGAAAAGAAGAAAGAAAAATTAGAGGGAGAATTAATGAATTCTATTCATGAATTTTTTTTTTATGAGAGAATACAATTACATGCAATATACTCTACATGGCCTAACTAATATAGTAGTGAATCTAGAGAGGTGTGAATATGCACTGAATGTATTTGACACCTCATCCTAGTTAACTGGCTATGCAATCATTTGTTAACTATCTCATGCAAATGGAGATTAGTAAAACTCATGCATGCATTTATGGGGTACACTCTTGGTGATAATAACAAGGTTTCCATGCATGAATGCAGTAATTGGTCTAACTAAAGTGAAATTAACTATATGTTATCTCCAATAGCCCCCCCGGAAGCACTACGAGGGAGAACCCAATGAATGGGTGCCAGAAAAAAGCCATGTAAGTTATCCATTTCAGAATGCATCTAAGTAAAATTGAACAGCTAGAACAAGAAAAAAGAGGGAAAACAACATGGGAACAACAAACCCCCCTTAGAAAATACAATACTAAAATTAAAATTACAACTACTAGGCTATTGTGTCCTTCACCCCAAGGTGATCTCACATAAAGTGAAACTTATGCTCAATGAAAGTATTCGTGAAGATATAGGTTATATGTTCATAAGTGGGACAATACTGCAAATCGATGATGTCATCATGTACCAATCCTTGGATTTTGTGCATATGGATCTTGATGTGGTTTTTTCATTGTCATTGCACTAGATCTATGAAAAACTTTAGTGTGCTTTCATTGTTGCACCATATGATAATCGGGTGATGAAATATGATACTAAGCTCAGTGAGCAGGTTCTGCAACCAAATGGCATGAATGGAAATGATGTTGCACCTTTGTATTAGCCTTTGTCGATGACAAAACAATCCCATATTGATTTTGGCTAGACTAAAAAATGGGGATAGAGCCCAAAGTGAGAACATACGTTGAAGTGGACTTGCAATCAATGATATCACTAGCCTAATCTAAATTAGTGTGGCCAATGAGATCCAAAGTACATCCTACTACATAATGAATTCCATAGCTGATGGGACCAGCCTGTGACTTATGGGTTAACACCAACAATAATAATTAACAACAAATGATTTAATCAACGATTATGTGATTAGTTTGGTAATCAAGGGTTAGCGTTGATATTTTGGGTGTATTGATTAATCTGTACGTTGAGAGGACAGTTGTCCTGGCCTCGGGTTTCCTTCCCGCTCTTGGACTAAACCCTAACCCTTACGTTGTTACTCCAACATTTTCACTCTGCTTTGTTTGGTGTTGAGCGCTCTGTCCGCCGGTTCTGTGGGTGACTGTAAGTGATTTGAGCCCGATGCTCTGTTCTCGCCAACTATGGTTTCCTCTGTTGGTAGGTGGTATAACTCTGCTTGTATTTTCTATCTGGTTAGCTCGGCTCTGTCATTAAGTTATTGGCTTTGTTGTGAGGGTTTCTCTGTTCTCGGTGGTCTGGTGCTCTTCTGGTGTCACTGCTTCTCCTACGTTCCTTACGCGCTCTGCTGAACTTCTTCAATGGTATTTTCAGTTATCTGTGTGATTGTTTCTTCGTTTGACTGGTTTGCAATGTATTGTGAACACAGGTTGCAGCCTCAAAGGACCCCTTCCTCTACATTCATTCAACTCCGGCAAGGTGATGACTCTTTCCTTGCTAAATGCTATCTCCACAGTTTTTCTTGTGTGCTAACAGTTGCTGCTCCTTGTGAGCAGGGTTTCTTTCAGTGGCTACGACCCAAGTATGGGTTCATTCCTCCAGCGCTGACTGTTGAACTAGTAAGTTCTCTCGGGGTTTCTTCTCCCTTACTGTCAGTCACTCATTTTTTTGTTTATCCTTCAGTTTGACGGTGCTAATGCTTTGCTATGGTCTCTGTGCAGGTTGTTGTGGCTTCTAGTCGGACTACTACTTGGCCCTTCCTCCAAACGGAACCGGTAGGGTCATTCCCTATTGCAACTTGTTTGGTTGAGGGTTTCCTTAGTCGTTTCCTTCCTTAGTGTAGTCGGTCATTAGACTAGGACCTGGGTCTCTGTTGTCTCGCTGTCCAGTTGATGGAAAATTGGCCTTCGGGCTTAGTTGTATTTGATTGCGTTGATTCTTCAATGAATTGTAATGGTTTCGGGTTATAACCCTGACCCTCGTTTCTATGTTTTACTCCCGGAGGAGGGTTTGCTCGGCCTTAGGGTCGCTGGACTTTAGAACTTGTATTTATACAGTCTATATGCAAGTCTTGATACTGAGATACATTTAAAGATGAATGAAAAAAAGATTTCGATATATATAGGGTTACCTTTCTTGCAAATGCATCGCTTTGTGACTGTATTTAGTTTATTCTCTGCTACGGCTGTTGCGTATTCTTGTATTGCTGTAGTTCGTTGAAGTGGCTGGAACTGTCTGCTCAGTCTTCGCGTTGATATGGTGTCTCTACCTGTCTTCGATTTTTAAAATTATGTCTCTGCTTGTCACTTGGTTTTTGGAACTTCGTCACTGTTTATCTGGAAGGATTTCTGGTAAAATATACAGTTTGTCTTTACGTTACAGATGATAGTAATTAGATAAAAGAAACAAGTATTGGACAGATGGATTCAAGAATGAAAAATGTCTCTCTTTGTATTACTCTTCTGTGCTGGAATGTCGAACCTTTTCCACACTGTGGTACATTTGTTTTGTAATGTTACAATACAGTTATGCAAACTATTTGCAGTTGTTTCTTCAGTTACACAGTTGATAACTATCTTGCTGTTTTAGTTTTCTCGTTCTGTGGAATACATAGATAATATATATTTTTTCTGTTGTTTTTTTTTTTTTTTTAAGTAAATAGCTGTAAAATAAATAAAAGAAAAACAAAACAACAGTGTGGCTGTAACCACCTCCACCTAACTGTGTTGTCCCTAAATACCTATTAACTGATAATGAAATAAAACAAGTTCCTAACATTGTTTTTAATTAACAAACATAAATGAAATCTAATGATGATGAACCTCTCCTCCTTAGCTGAGACCAACACTCAGTCATGGTGCCCTTAGCTGGATGCTCTTGCATCAATAGTTGATGGTTCCGTGGACATATATGAGTATGTGCTTGGGAGCTTTCTAATGTAGCTCCTACAATTATGTAGAAACCACACTTACTGCATATGAGAGATCTAGATTAGAGTGAGTGTGATATAGGAGACTCCCCACAAGTTGTTTGTACATGGTGTAATCAATCGTATCATTTCTATCCTTAAGGTGTACTCTCAATAAAAAAGGTGTAATTATTGGCGTGCAGTCAGTCATGTGAAAGCAAACTAAGAGAACTCTTGCATACTTAGATTGAGATTTTTTTATCCCTAAATCATTTTGGTTGATTTCTAGTCCAAGGAAAAAGTGTAACGGTCCCATATCTTTCATGATGAACCTGTCATGCAAAGTGTTTTTGTTGAATCAACAACTAAGGCTGAACTACTTGTGATTAGTAGATCATCTACATAGAGCACTATAATTAATGAAGAATCATATTTTCTAAGCATATAAACACTTGGATTATATTTTCATAAAAAAATGTTGAGAAAGTAAATAAGAATCCATTTTAACGTACCATTCTTTAGGTTCCTTCTTGAGGCCATAGAGAGACTTCTTGAGTCAACAAACTAAAGATGAACTCTTTGTGTACCCTTGTAGCTACTTCCTGTAAATTTCCTCTTTGATACCACTGTGAAGAAAAGTGTTATTCACATCCATGTGGTGAACCTCCCACCTTCTTTCTATTGCAATGGAAAGAGCTAACTAAATAGAGTCCATTTTGGTCATTAGAGAAAAAGTTTCATCATAATAAATGGCATTAACCTGTTGAAAGCCTTTGGCCACTAATTGTGTTTTATATCTATTCACAAGTCCATTTGTCGCTTTCCTTTTCCTGTAGACCCACTTGTATTTGACAAACCTACAATTTGAAGGAAGTGGAACCAAGTCCCAAGTTTAGTTCTTAATGAGGGTGTTGTACTCCTCATCCATCACAACTTCCCACAATGGATTCCCTATAATTTATGCATAACATTGAGGGTCAGAGGCTAAAGCCATGTAGCAATGCATGGATTTGTTGTAGAAGAAGGAGGTGGTTTTCCTACAAAGGAATCTAGGATAATTTATGCTGTCCATGTGTTGTTGCTTTTATGTGTTATTATTATGTTTTTATTTTTTGTCTTTCTATAATAATGGTATCATAGCATAGATGGCATGACATGATGCTTGTAGAGCATGTGCAAGGGAAAAGCAGAATCACAGTGGTTTGTGAGTATATAGAAGACTAGGACTTGACCAATGCTTGAATATATAAAAGATGGGCATTTATTGGTGAAAAGTGATCTCAAGCACAAGTCATGGTAGATTAGATAAAAAGAAAAGGCCAAAATGAAAATGACAATAGTTACAATCAATGGCCACAACTAATGCATTGTTACTAATGGCAATAGTCATGCTAATTTCTTCATTTTGTGGAGATTCCTAGCAATTTACTAAATGACTAAAGATTATTAGATGAGGGAAGGTGAGTCCCCACTCACTAAACTATGGTGACATGAAAGTGCCCATGATAGTGAGCTTACATAAAAAATTCCAAGAAAATGGGTATGGTACAAACAAGAGTTGAGAAAGATGAATCATACATGACTTAAGTGGTGACAAAGACCTAATGAAAAGCTGTCCGCATAATACTGTTTTGTTAAATCTATTCATTTCAATAATATTCATTTTTTATTTATTTATTGTAGATTTTGAAAATATTTGAAAATCTGATTGATGAGAGTAAAGATCAAATAATTGACTTCACTTCTTTCTATCACATTTCAAATATTCTCAAAATCTAAAGTTAAATTAAATTCAAATATACTTCTATTAATATTATAAACTTGCTACTACCCATAATATCATCCATGTGCTACCCGGTGCCCACCATCGTCAGAGATACACCATAGCCACATGTGCAGATGGAATCATCGGCCACTTCATTCAGTCATTTCGCTGTCAATCTGTAGATTTCGTTTTTAAGTAGTAGAGACAGCCAGGGCATAAGTACAGACAGCCAACACCTCTTTTCTTATGTATTTGCTCTAGAAAGATATGTCAAGTTAGAAATTAAAACTTAACAGTTAGCCATATAAACAAATTTGACCTTAAATAAGACATCTGATGTAGAATCATGTACTCACTGCTTCAGGAAATATTATAATCAGCACTGATGAAATTTCAAAGGTTCCTTATTTCTAGTATGGGTTGTGTTTATACTCATTTGACATTGAAAGGTCAAGGGTTTCCACAAGGGACCACTATCATTAATTACTTTGGATGAAACTTGTGCTTCTTGTCCTTTTGTTCCTTTAAAGTTTATATACAGCAACCTCATTCATATTGAGCTGAGCTGAATCTGATAGTGATGAACGAGGATGATTTAAAATCATCAAGTGACAGCCTTTCATGAAGGTTAAATGGCATGCTAATGTCATGTGTTGGCCCTAGTTGAAAAAGGATTCAATTCCTGTGTATTTCTGCATTTACACAGTTTTCACCAAATTTCAATTTTCCTGATTAATTTTTCAAATTTTCTGATTTTGTTTTGATGACTGCTTTTGAAAATGTAAGTTTTCACGGTTGTTCATCATGTTTTTTTATATACTGTGTGTATAAACATCTTGCTTATATACAGATTATATCCAGATATTGGCAAACTTAATGATAATTTTCTAATTAAAGGTAAATGTGGAATAATACAGTTTTGACATCAACCCTTCATGGATTCAACTGAAGTATTCATTAGCCAGAGAAGATTCTTCTTCCTCTGAAACACTTTGAATTTGATTTGAATTTCAGACTGTGTCTGAGTGCTCCGAAGTTTGTATGGCCACCACCAGACATGATTTTAAAGGTCTTAATGGTAGCAGTTCTTTGCGTGAATGGCTCGTTGTGCACATATTGTTGGGAGTCGTTGATATGCTGGTTTCGTTGATAGAAACCATTCGAAATGGACCCGGCTCCAACCGACCCACTGCATACATCATCAAATCAGCCACCAACAGACAAAGTAGTTTATTACACTGGAATGGTTCAATTCAGACTTTGCCGGCAATTTTATTTGAGATTTTGCATAAACCCAATTAGATTAGCTGCACATTAACGTTTCTTCGGAAATTGGAAACGATGAAAATTAAAGAAAAGATCATGGACCGTGTCACGTTATCAGATCACGAGGCCATCAAGGAATTGGTAATTGGATTGATTTTGTATTTTTTTGTGGGGTATAGAGTTGATTCTCATTGTTATTATTATAATATTTAGGTAGGCTTATTCCCACTATTATCACTATAATTTCTATGTAATTAGATTGATTAGAGTGATTTGTATTTCTTTGGTATAGAATTGATTCTTACCACTACTATTATAACATTTAAGTATGGGGATTCCCACTACTATCACTATAATCCCTAGGTGCTTAGGCTATAATCTTTAGGTGTCTAGGTATGTTGATTCCAATCACTACCACTATAAATCCTAAGTGCCTAGATATGTTGATTTAGACTACTACCATTATAACCCCTAAGTGCCTAGGTATGTTGATTCCAACTACTACCATTATAACACTTGTCGATTCCAACCACTATCATTATAACCCTTAGGTGTTTATGTATACTGATTCAATCCATTACCACTATATCCCTAGGTGTCTAGGTATGTCTCTTTGGCAAGGTATGTCGATTCCAACCACTATCATTATAACCTTTAGGTGTTGATGTATACTGATTCAATCCATTACCACTATATCCCTAGGTGTCTAGATATGTTTCTTTGGTAGACACTAATAAGTTCGGGGATTTTAACTCGAATTTACATCACTTATTTTTCATATTTAATAAAAAAAAAAAATATGAAAATTGATTTAATAAAAAATAATAATATAAAAATTGATGTAGAAATTATGTATACATGAAATAGAATAAATTAAATAAGGATGAAAATGAATTTAATAATAATAAATCAAATTAAATAGGGATGAAAATGAATTTAATAAAAATAATATATTAGTGAATTATATTGAAATAATTAGGTTATGTACTTAGAAAATATAATGCACATGCAATCACTCATGAGAGGATATTTTTACATTGGACTCATTGTTATAATAAAAGTAATTTTTGGAAACTATACAGAGGGCATGTAATGGTGATTGGTGAATAAATATTTGAGTAAAGTTATTTCAATTATGATAATGAATAAATAGAGTGGGAATGTTAAAAGAAATAATTTGGTATAATACAAACTACGTTCAATTTCACGAAGATGAGAGTGTTATGAGGTGTGAAGATATGGTTTAGGTTTAAAGTTTGTTTTAAGGTTTTTTTTTATTTGTGGTGGAAATTTGAGATATATATTTATAGATGAAATAGAATTTTTTTATAATGAATTAGAGATATTATATGGTAGTTATTTTAGTTATTTTAAGAGTTATTGAAATATTGGAAGTTTAATTAAAATTTTAAAGAGGATTTTAGTTCAAACGCTATGAATCAAGTTCAAGATAAAGTATTATTAAAAAGTTTTGTTTGAATCAAGAGATTGTGAAAGTGATGTTGGAAAGTTTCCCCCTTTATTGTTGATGCAATTCAATTTGTTTGTCTTGAATAATGTTTTCATCCTATGTACACCTATTATGGATAGTTTCCATTCAAGTGACATGAGGCTTCTTCCTCAAAGCCTTGTTGCATGAATCTATAAGTAGACTAGTCCAGGGTTTTAGAGCAAAGTTGGGTTTTGGAGGGTAAAATAAGAAGCAATACCGTAAAAGATAAAGGATAAGATGGGAAGGTGTTGAAATAGTCAAGAAGTAAGCCCCAAAGTCATAAATGTATACAAGTTAAGCCAAAACATGTGAGGATGGTGGTGGGATTTAATGTGTGCATGGAAAAGGTTGAAGGCCTAATGGAGAGGGATCCAGTAGGGACTTCATGGGAAAGTCCATAAAAAGTGAATCTTTGAGAATGTGGATTGAAGAAGTTTGGAAGCTTGTCTTAGGTTATTCCCCTGATTTTCATGTTTTATTAAGGGGATGGATTTGCTTCAAGATTAAAAATTTGCAAGATGCAAAGCTATTGCTAAAACATGAATGATTATTGGAACCTTCTAGATTGGTTTTCAAAACACGAAATCTAAGATTTGATCCATCTAAAGAGTCTACATATATTCAATAAGTGTGGGTTCTCCTACTTAGTATTCCTTTGGGTCTTTGGAATGTGAAGATACTGGAAGGTATAGGCAATTTGCTTGGCTAATTTGTTGCACTAGAGGAAAATTCCTTAGATAAATAAGACCTTAGAATTGTGAAAAATCTAGTTGATTTTAACCTAAGAGAAGTCTTAACTAGGGAAATAAACATTTGTTGGGATTCTTAATCCTTCTTGTAGCTTCTAAATTTTTGGGAATTGTTTAGATGTGATGTTTTTCATGATATTAGGAACTTATGGAGGGATTGCAAAGACCCTAGAATGTCAATAGGAAGCTTATGTTAGGAGGCATTCTTTAGAAGTGATCTTGGATGCAAATAAATATAAGAAAAAAGGCATTAATAAAGTCTTTCCATCACCTTTGTCTCTCAAAGTTATCAAGTCTTAGGTAGAGAACCAAATTCACTCTTAAGACATTGAAGCTATCCCAAGCAAGCTTGCTTCCCAAATGACATTTCAAATTATGTCAACAACTTAATCTCCTCACTATATTCAAACAATGGAAAATGAATTCACTACTTTTGTTCGGTGTTTAGGTACTGTTTGTACTAATGAGGTGGTATTTATAGATAGTAACCTTAGAGTTTATTCGGGACCTATCAAGTCTTCTATATTCTCAAAGAATCGTGTCAATTTCTATGTGTCTAGTTTCAATCCCGAAGTCTTGGAACCAAAGGTTTAGGGTTTGTTGATCGAGAAAAATGACCCTTTCATCATTCTAAGGGAGACCACCTGATCAAGAACTTAAAGAAATTCCTTTTCAGTTGAAATAGTGGTTCCAACTCGTTCAATTGGGTCAAGTTACTCTCTATCTCTACTAGCTTAAAGTATGACTTTCACCTACCAATAGAGAAGACACATTCGATCGACTCTTCCTGTTGATCAGGAAAGAAAATGATCCTTAAGTTGACTTTATGGCCCAACCAAACCACTTTAAAGATTGCCCCTATATGAGGGGACTTCTAGGATACTGAAAGTAGAGCTAAATGCAAAGTATAATCTAAGATGCATCTAATCCTAGACATATCTCAATTGAAGGAAGGATTAATCCTTCTCTCAATCAAGAGCAAGCTAAAAGGATGTGAAAAGAAGCATGTTGGAATTGAAAAGAGATAAAGGAAATAGACCATGGAAATAGTTCACAAGATCTAATCCTTGTTAAAGTAGATATAAACAACTAAATGCCTAATAAATAGTTACCAGACACTTAACTGTAAATAAATCCAACTCCTAATAAACATATGCATAAGAAACAAAAGATTCATGCCATAATACTGAAATAGTTATAAAAAAATGACATGTAGAAAAGCAAGACATCTATAACTTTAAACTATTAGATAGCTAGCCAACCTAAAGAAATAAAAGTTTGTTCTTATACAATTTCCAGTTTTCAAGATACATTTATGATTAATCCTGCAAGATAGCTTGATCAGAATTTTAAATGGGCTAATAGTTAACATTTAACAATAGTGCTAAAGCCAACAAATAACTCATACAACATAAATGTAATTGAAAAACTGAAAACATTTATTTCAATAATCGATGCAAACAATAGTGTCATACAATAATTACATAAATAAACTTTATTATGAAGATGAATCAAGTTACATAAACCTCAGAAGATTACAATAGTGCAAATCCCCTGTTGCCAGCAAACTCGATTCCCCGTCTGCAAAGAAAGACTCGAATCCCACTACAATAGTGCACATGAGCATTGAACTCCCTCTACAAACTGGCTATAAGCTCCTATATTATTCTACCTCTTCTCCTGGATTCAAATCCCCTTGTCATCTATCTTAGCGATGGGTATTTATACACTATGGAAATATTAACAATCCCCCTATATTACTCAACATTCAGAGCAATAAAAGTAAAATTAATCTAGTGGTTTTGCTTCTGTTAGATCGCAGACCAAATATATATTGTATCAGTTGAGAAAAATCACCCTGTTTGGTACATGCTGATGAGTTTGATTTGCTTCTGATAGGATAGAATTGCACTTTTCATGGTGAAGTCAAACCTTAGCCTTGTTGTTTCAACCACCTCTATCTATTCTTATCCAGAGTTATGCCACTTGGTGGTGTTCCTTCGAGAATATTGACTGGATATTTTTTCCATCGTCATGCATGGAAGCCTCTTTGCTAAAATAGATAATAAAATTAGTTGCAAATAAAGGATTTTATTAAAATGGAGAAAACAGGTCAAAATGCTATAATACATATAAAAATTCATTTATGTCATGAGACCCTTTTTAATTAATTAAGTGGCATTTTATTTATAATAATAATAGTGGTCGAAGCAGAAGTGGCACATGGCAAGAGCTGAGTGGTATCAGAGGTAAGCCCATCACAACTTTTTATAATAGACACAAACAAAAAACATCGATACACTGATATTAGGAGGCTGTGGAGCGAACGTGATATATTTATAGACCGGCAGATCTAACATATCGAAGCTTGGCAGATATTGGAAGTCAGGGGGGGAAGGCACATTGGCATATCAGAGATCAGAGATCATATCGAAGTATCGGCGAAGTGATATATCAGAGGTCAGAGATGTTGGAATATCGATGATGGATGTTTATTGGAGTATTGGCGGAGTGATATATCGAAGGTCAAAGCGGCATGGATATCAGAGTTTTTAAAAGCTTTCTCAGTTGAAAATCTTCGATAAGTGTTGACGTTGATGGGCGTGGGAGTAATGATGTGGCAAGTGGGTCCTCTGACGACTGCTTTATGGATTGGACTTTGAATATCGCGGATTTCAAATGCATTCCTCCGATATCAAAGCTCTGATATATTAATACAATCACCACTTAAAGCCTATGAATGATTCTTGGTCTTAAGGGCTATGTATAAAATAAAAATAAAATATTTACAATTGAAAATTAATTATTTACAAAGAAACAAAATTATAAGATAAAAGGTAAAATACATTGTATAAGGCCAAAGCAGTGAAAAATATTCAATCTTCAATTAGGCGCCTTTTACAAACCAAAAAACTAAATGAGATCAAAAAGTTATGATAGGAAGATAGGAAAGTATTGAACTCATTGAAGCAATCCAAATACTCAAATTCAAATAGTAATATGACCAATCATTCAATCAAAGGGTCCCCATAATGAGAATTAAGTGGATAATGGGGGGCTTGTGTTTTTACCACAACAATGGAGATAGACTTGGAAGATACAGTTATCTCTAGAAAAATTATGAAACTCTAAGAAAAAGAAATAAGGTTAAATCAATCAAAGTGATAGGATTCAAATTTTCAATGAAATCCCAATAACGAATAATAGAGTTTTATCATTTTGTATATCTCCAAAATTGATTATAAGAGTCATGTTTGACAACAATTATTTAATTGATAACAACTTAAACTTAAAGAAAAAAATATTATCATTGTGTTTAGTAAGAAAGATGAACTCTCGTTGTCATAGGTAGAGTCACTACTGCCAACAGGTGTCCATAGCCTCGACAGGGTTACCTTTAGCCCAAAACAAGTGTTAGTATCCCATCTATGTTTAAATATTTCAGAGGAGACATAATTAATTAATAACTCTTAAAACCATCGTCCCAGCTTTGTAACTAGATATTGAAAATGTCATTCACAAGCATTGATAGTCATGAACAAGGCTGCTCGTGATGAGACCTCTCGTCTTTCAACAAATTGCGATAAGCCATTATCCTAATTTGGTGACCAGATATGATAATGTCATAACCATCAAGACCCATGATCATTGTAGGTTGGCTCTTTATGGAGACCCCCTATCTTTTAGGCATTTTACACAACTTTTAATTTACACTCTGATACTTTTATCATAAATTGGAAGACAAATGTTCTCCTTAAGAGATTGGGATGACATAGAAGAGTGATAAAATTCTAAATTGTTACTTTTGTCTTTGCTACTTTAGGATTTTTTTATGATAAAGGTTGTTGTAAAACAAGATTAACTCTTATGTTATAAAGTGAGAATATCAAAACAATATAATAAGAGTTTCAAATCTGAATATGAAAGATAAAAATTTGATAATTAACTTGATATTTTTCCTTTTACCAATGAATTTCATTAAATAAGAGTAAAGATCTACCATATATCAGACCAAAGGTTGGTGGAAAAGGCCCTCTAGCTAAAAGGTTGGTAATATCACCAAAAGCACACAAAAGGGGATTTTCAAAAGGAAACAAAATGTGATGTCATGAAATTGGTTCCAAAAGAAGGAGTAAAGAGAAATGCAAACCAAACTAAAATAAAGCAAATCATTATAAACAAAATCATGAAATAGGCATAACTCAAATAAGATAAAAGCAATATCCTGACACAAGGAATTAAGGTCTTGTTATGTATTTGTTAAGAAAAATGTTGCCTTGTTAAATGAGTTTGTTATTCATGATTTTGTTAAAAACTACCAAATGAAGAGTTGTGATTAAAAATTTCATTGGAGAGCTTAATACGGATTTATTTCGTCACTCAAATCTTGCTTTAAAACATATCACAAAAATGTTAAGAAAATATTTAAGTTGAGGAAATCTCCCTGAGTGAATATCTATTGACGCATCCCCTGATGATGGACTCACTTGGTAGTCTGAAACGTTGGGTTCACTAAAACTCTACAACGGGTCATTCCTCCTATCTAAAAAATGCTCCTTTTATCACAATTGTTTTATACGCAAAAGTTGGATCAAGCCAAAACCTACAAAAAGAACAACAAAAATATAAGAAAGAAATAACGTAAAAAAGAACAAATTGAAATAAAAAAGCTAATAGATGATAATAAAAATGCAAATGCATACCTGGAAGAATTTGATAATAAGTTTATCTCATTAGTCTTCATCTTCTTCCATGTATTTTAAAATGTTTAAAAGCCATTTTTTTATTTAATATACAAAAAAATAAAAATAAATCTAATCTATTCCTAATCCTAATGGTTAAGAAGGCATATGAATAAGTATAATCATACTTCTAGTGAAACCATCTTCTCAACTTTATTTCTGCAGATATGAAGACATCAAACATCAGAAACAATAAAATTATAACCAAATCATTGAAAAGAAAACTCAACCTACTATTTACATCTAAACTTGGCAAAAAATTATTTACAAAATCATTTCCATGAAATTCTTCCAAACATTTGCTTACGTGATCATGAAATTCAGGATATATTTCAATTGTTACTTGAAAGACATTCAAAGAAAGAGGAAACAATAGGCCCATGTTAAATGATAAGTCTTTGAATATCATAGGCTATTGTAAACAAGGAATTATATATACATTACTAGAAACTTTCTTTTCAGATGAATCGATAAATCATGGGTAGTAATATAGAAAATTTCTAGAGGGATTACATGGTTGGCCAGTATATAATGATAGGCTCTCAAATGTCAACATTCATGAAAAATCAATTTGAAAATATGAAAGAAATTGAACACACATAATCATCAAATATAATTTCAAAATAAAAAGTAGTAAATGTTCATGATTTAAATTCTGAAATTGATTTTCATTTATGCTAATTAATGTGTTAGATGAGAGACTAGAGTTATCATGCTCATAGTACTAACACAGTGTGTTTAGAAAATAAAAAATGAAATTCAAAAAAGAAACAAACTAAAATCTGGAAAAATGAGAAAAAAAGGAAAATTATAATTTACATATATATTATAAGCAATGATACAACACAACGGGAGTCTGTTTGTAAAGATTTTCTTCTCACAAGTGATTACAAAGTTAAAATCATTTTTGTTTCCATTCACTTATAGAGATGGGAAAATTTCTAGATTATGATCGCAAAAAGGAATGTGATCATTGTAGGAGTCATAAATTGGGGCAGATTTGTAATTGCTGAAATTATCATAATGATTGAATGATTGAGAATTTATTAAAACATTAAAATTAATATTCTTTTCATCTTCAAAAACAGATTTATTTAAAGAATTAATTTTCGAAGAACAAAAACAACAAGGTTCAATGTTTTCATCATTATGAATAATTTCAATGATATCCTCTTTTCCTAAATAAAAAACAAGCAAAGAATTTGCAAAATTATAAATGACTAATTTTTCTTCATCCCTCTCAGAACTTACTGATAATTCGTCAATGATAACTCCTTTATCTTTAGAACTGTTATCACTATTGAAAGGAGCAATTGCATTATTATTTAATGAATTATCAAATAAATTGGGATACAAAGAAAAGTAAGAATTTGAATTTACAATCATGTAAATTTCTCTATTAGAAAAATGTTGCTCATTTCCCAAACTGTGTGTTTCAAAATCTTCTTTATTTGCATGATTGTAAACTTTGGGATGTTGATCCATGTCCTCATTGCTAGAAGAATTATATTTGTCATTCAGGAGGAAAATAGTGATTGTTCTTCATTTTTGGTTGTAATTGTTCATTCAAAACAACATTATTTATTTGGGCATAATCCTTTTTCTCCTTAACTTGTTCATTGGCAATTCTAGTTTCTAGAAGAGGATCATTAGTGATAGTTTAAGCAGCTGATTTTTCAATAGAAATAAATGAATTTTCTGATTCTTGATAGGGAATAAAAGGGAGAGATATCGAATTTTTAAACAAACCCATTAATTGAAATTCAGGAGGTAAATCTTTGGACTAAAATTCTATTAAAATTAATTTGAATCTAATTAGGAAATCATCCAATGACTTACCTTCTATCCTATGTAATTCGGCTAATTGATTACACACCTTTTCGTAATCATATCACTGAAAGACATGAAGGAAAATCTATGAAAATTCATCCCAACTATATACAGAGGCAATTTGAAGAGATAAGCACTAGTCCTTAGCTCTTTATGTCAAAGTAAGAGTAAAAATCCTGCAAATATTATCTTCATCAATATTAAAATTATTGCAACTTAAAATAAATTGAAGGAGATGATTATAAGCAGAAGTCTTACCATTATATTTTACTTTAGACGATATCTTGACTGCCTTTGTCGGAGTAGTCATTGGATTAGGTCTACTAAAGAAACTCCAAGGAAGTCTTTTAGGTGGAGCCATAATAATAAGATAAAATATTAAAGCATAAAATCTTCAAAGAGAACAATCTAATAGGCCCTCCCTCTAGTGCCAAAAATGTTAATCGGGAAAAATGGCCCTTTCAACATTCTAAGGGAGACCACCTACTCAGGAACTTAAAGCAATTCCTTTTTAGTTGAAATGGTGGTTCTGACTGGTTCAACTGGGTCCAGTTACCCTCTCGCTATCTCTACTAGCTTAAAGTATGAATTTCACCTACCAATAGAGAAGAGACATCAGATCATCTCTTCTTGTTGATCAGACAAGAAAATGATCCTTAAGTTGACTTGATGGCCTAGCCAAACCACTCTAATGACTGCCCTTGTATGAGGGTGATTTCTAAGATGCCGAAAGTATAGCTAAATGCAAAGTATAATCTAAGATGCATCTAATCCTAGACCTATATTGATTGAAGGAAGGATTAGTCCTTCTCTTAATCAAGAGAAATCTAAAAGGATGGGAAAAGAAGCATGTTGGAATTGAAATGAAATAAAGGAAATAGAGCAGGGAAATAGTTCACAAGATCTAATCCTTGTTAAAGGAGATATAAACAACTAAATGCCTAATAAATAGTTACGAGACAATTAACTGTAAATACCTCCAACTCCTAATAAACATATGCATAAGAAACGAAAGATTCATCCCATAACACTGAAATAGTTCTAATAAAATGACATGTAGAAAAACATGACATCTATAACTTTAAACTGTTAGATAGCTAGCCAACCTAAAGAAATAAAAGTTTGTTCTTATACAATTTCCAATTTTCAATATGCATTTTTGATTAATCCTGCAAGATGGCTTGATCATAATTTTAAATGGGCTAATAGTTAACATTTAAAAATAGTGCTAAATTACGCCCACGGGGCTTTGGATTGACGGTGAATGAGTGCATTGTTAAGGCACTCCTTGCGATAGGTCACTGGTTCAAATCCCTCGTGGGTACTTAGGTTAGTCTTAACTTAGAAAAAAAAAAAAAAATAGTGCTAAATCCAACAAATAACTCATACAATAGAAATGTAATTGAAAAACTGAAAACATTTATTTCAGTAATCGATGTAAACAATAGTGTTATACAACAATTACAGAAATAAACTTTATTACGAATATGAATCAAGTTACATAAACCTCAGAAGATTACAATAGTGCAAATCCCCTGCTGCCAACAAACTTGATTCCCTGTCTGCAAAGAAAGACTAGGATCCCACTACAATAGTGCACATGAGCGTTGAACTCCCTCTACAAACATGTTATAAGCTCCTACATTATTCTGCCTCTTCTCCTGGATTCGAATCCCCTTGCCATCTATCTTAGATATGGGTATCTATACATGATGGAAATATTAACAATCCCCCTCTATTACTCAACAGTCATAGCAATAAAAGTAAAATGAATCTGGTGGTTTTTCTTCTACTAGATCACAAGCTAAATATAGATTATATCAGTTGAGCAAAATCACCCGATTTGGTAAGTGTTGATAAGTTTGGTTTGCTTCTAACATGATAGAATTATACTTTTCACAGTGAATTCCAACCTTAGCCTCATTCTTTCAACCACCTCTATCTATTATTATCCAGCGTTATGCCACTTGGTGGGGTTCCTTTGAGAATATTGATTGGATCATTTTTCCATCATTAGCCATGGAAGCCTCTCTGCTAAAACATATAATAAAATTAGATGCAAATAGAGGATTTTATTAAAATGGCGAAAACAGGCAAACTGCTATAATACATATAAAAAATTATGCCGTGAGACCCTTTTTAAATTAATCAAGTGGAATTTTATTTATAATAATAATAGTGGTCGAAGCAGGAGTGACACGTGGCAAGAGTTGAGTGGTATCGAAGGTAAGCCCATCGAAAATTTTTATAATACGTATAAACAAAAACGTTGATATGACAATATTGGGAGGCTCTGCTATGGAGCGGACACAATATCTTTATAGACCAGAATTAATACCATGTTGGGTCCAACATATCAGAGCTTGGTAGATATTGGAAGTCGGAGGGGGAGGCGCATTGGCATATCGGATATTGGAGATCATATCGAAGTATCAACGAAGTGATATATCGGAGGTCAGAGATGTTGAAATATTGACGATGGATGTTTATTGGAGTATCGATAGAATGATATATCAAAGGTCGGAGCGGCATGGATATCAAAGTTTTTAAAAGCTTGCTCAGTTGAAAATATTTGATAAGTGTTGACCCTCATGGGAGTGAGAGTAATGATGTGGCAGGTGGGTCCTCTGACAATCACTTTATGGATTGGACTTTGAATATCAGGGATTTCAAATGAATTCCTCTGATATCAAAGCTCTGATATATTAATATGCGCACCACTTAAAGCCTATGAATGATTCTTGGTCTGAGGGGCTATGTATAAAATAAAAATAAAATATTTACAATTGAAAATTAATTATTTAAAAAGAAACAAATTTATAAAATAAAAGGTAAAATACATTATATAAGGCCAAAGCAATGAAAAATATCCAATCTTCAATTAGGTGCCATTTACAAACCAACAAAATAAATGAGATCAAAAAGTTATGATAGGTAGATAGGAAAGTATTGAACTCATTGAAGCAATCCAAATACTCAAAATCAAATAGTAATATGACCAGCCATTCAATCAAAGGGTCACCATAATAAGAATTAAGTGAATAATGGGGGGCTTGTGTTTTCACCATAGGAGGGTCCCAGACTATTTTTGATAGGGATGATTGATTCAAAAGCTAGAGGAGAGTCTCAAAACTCAACCTCTTTCCTAGGAAAGGGTGCCAAAACTAAAAGGCACGTTATCAATCTAATGTATCACCTGATACTGAAAAGAAGTTATTGGAACAGGACAGATCATGGTAGGTTCTTACCCTCTAGGAGTTGTTGTAAACTGTGAATCTATTCAAGTTTTTGTGTTATTGTTGTTAGGCTTATAACTCCAAATATTTACTTAGAATTCACTATGCTAGTGAATGCATGTTAAACTTTTGAAGGGTGAATTGCAAACTTGTGTGAGTGGGTTGCAAAATAATGTTATTGGTTGGAGGTCAAGGATTAGTTGTAGTAAGCACTTAGGAAATTTTGTGTTTGGTCTATTACCCCTCACCTTAAGAAGTTCCTCAAATTTATATTATTTCTCCCTTTCCTTCACAATAAGTAGAAATCCAGTGATCTAGGGTCTAGAAATGGCAAGGTGTAATTCATTCACGCGGAGGTTGAATATCATCTGGGACAAATTTCTATTTCAAGAGCCAATTGTATCCAAGATCTAGAGATCTAGGACTAGATGAAACTGCAAACATATGTGATGGATTGAATGTGATATAGGAAATATTACATTCAAGCGAGAGGTTGATCTGAGATCTGACGATACGAAGGTGTCGAGAGGTGTCACAAGGGTGAAAGGCCCAGATGGGTGTTGGATGGATACAATGGCGAAAAATGAAAAACATTAAGGCATGAGGACTCGGTGGACCCAAAATTGACCTGTTATTTCCACGAGGGCCAACATGTGGACATCACATGGTATATAATGGGCCCTACACTGGATTTTCCCTCAAGTGCAAATGGATCCAAAGATTTGACCATCCAGGGGTGCCGAGTGATAATGCAACTTTAGTAGGATGGTTAAGCTGCAGGTTGGATATAATGGTAATGTGCCACAAACACCATGGGGGAGGACTTGGTGGGCTTCATGTCATATTTTACGTAGCAGTTTCATGTGGGCCATGTAGGGACCACGCGGATGTCACATGGAATCTAAATGTTAGCATGGCTTAACATGATTGGCCAGAATTATGATGGGTATAACTTTCCATAAAGAGACAGATTGAGGTAAAATTTATATTTTCAGAAAGCTATTGATGAGATGAATGCAATGGTGGTAGCTGTTTTGAGATTTGAGGACTTTGAGAAAAATAGGTTTTTGTAACTCCATATCCATAACTAACCTTAGAGGTCGAGTTAAAGAAAACAAGTAACACCTACCACAACCTGAGATGGGAGAAGGGGGTGGGACTGTTATAGACTAGTATCAGAGAAAAATTTCAACATTGGACCTTCGGGACAAAGTTGAGGTTTCATTAGAAAAGTTAAAACAAAGCCCATGTTTAATACTCAGACTGAATGGGCCTTAAATAATAAAACTAAAACTTTTTTGCATAGTGATATTTAAAACAAAGGTTCAATATTAGAACCTTGGAAGTAAAATTGAGGTCAAAGAGATGGATAAAAAAAAAATTATTGTTTTTAATTGATTGTTGTGTGTTGAATGTTAGACTTACAATTGATGTGGATACTAACCTTGATATGCCAAAATGATATATTTTTTTCTAACCTAAATATTGAAAGTGGATTTGATTTTGTAACCATCCTTGGAACCACATGCTTAAGTGTAGTTATTCCAAGGTGATGAGTGAATATATTTATTTAATTATGCTTGATTGAGCTAACAATCGTGTGTGCATAACATCATGTAAGAAGACACAAATTTATAGCAAGGAAACAAAGGAATGAGTAGCAGAATGGTATAGTATAGGATGGATAGATCTCAATGTAATTAGGAAGAGGTTTCGGTTGGGAAAAGGGTAGAGGAAAATTCCATTAATTGGATGGACACCCTTAGGAGCTTAAGGGATGAATTGAGAAGATGTAAATCATACAATGACAGGATTGTGACAGCTCAATAAAACCAAGCAAAAGTAAATACAATCCTTTTATAGAGCTTATAAGATTTGCAAATACAATAGAAACATGAACTTGGTGCTAACTATCTATGCAAGCACAAATCTAGGAAAATTCCATTTGAAATATGAAAACATGGAATGGAGACCAATAAGGTCGAATGCATCAAGTCAAAGAAGATACATAGATAAGCAAGTGAAGAAAAAGTGAAAGGATGAACTCCACGTAGCACTATAGAAAGAAGGGCAAACAACCATGAGTGTTTATCAAGTGTTGCAACTAGAAGACAACACCAACAAAGGAAGAGTGAAAAAAACTTAATATTGCAGGAGTTCAAGAAAGTAAAAGCCCTTACCTTTGATGGAGAAATTAGGAAGTTTGAAGAGGAAAAAGTTTGGATGTTGAGAATGAAGAAATACTTCAGAGTACATTACTACTATGAAAACATGAAGGCCAAGGTAATTATTTTTAGCTTGAAAGGAAAATCTTATATATGGTGGGAGGACTTGAGAAATGTTAACGACATTAGAGAGAAAGAACTATCATTGGGAAGGTTTGAGAAATACTTTCGTGAGAAGTACCTCTCTAAGAGGTAATATGATAACAAAGTTAAAGAGTTATACGAGCATAAGCTAGGGAAAATTATTGCTTATGAGTGCACCAATAGATGCTTAGAATTGTTGAGGATTGTGTCATACATCAGAGACGAGAAGGTGAAAATTAAAAGGCACCTTAATGGGCTACCACAAGCTTACTGAGACAAGATTGAGTTTGATGAACCAAGAACCTTGCAGGATACCATGTGAAAGGCCCAATACTTTTACAATTAGTCCAAGCATAAGTATGAGTTTAGAACATATTGATGAAGAGAAATAAGGTTAGTTTAAATGGGAAAGGGGTGAATTATTTAGGATATAAGCAAGAAGGGAGGAATGTGAAGTTCATTGTTCTTACCAAGGGTGAGTTTCAACAAAAATTCACTACTACCAATAGATATCAGCCCACTAAACCAATAAGAGAAGAGGTAGAGGGGTTAATGAAAAGGCCTTTGCAGTGTTAGACATGTGGAGAGAACCACCTATGGAGAGACTTCCCTCACCAATAGCAGAATAGAACAAGGTTTTACAATGTGCGAGAGATAGCAATGGTGAATGATGTGGCTCAAAACGTGCCTTGAATTTATGCTACATTGGAAAATAGGAAGGAATACCATCAAGGTCTAGTAATTGACATGGAAGGTATGGTCATTAACCAACCAGATTCAATTTTAATTGACCCAGGTTCTAATTCCAGCTATATCAACACGAAGGTCACAAAGAGATGTGCTTTGCAAAGGAAAACTCATGAGGAGTCATGGATGGTCCAACTGGCCATGGGAACTAAAATGAGGGTGAAATACTTAGTGGAATCATTCCACGTGATGATAAATTGCATTTCCACTATAATCATCGTTAACCTCTTACCGTTGGGATCATATGACATCCTGATCGACATGGATTGGCTAGATACCCACAGAACCAAAGTGGATTTCTACAGCAAGTCATTGGAGTGCCTCAACGATGAAGGTGAGGAAATTGTGCTTTAGGGAATAAGTAATCCTCTCACTATTAAGAAAATATTGGTGCTACAAGTGAAAAGATGTAGCAGAAAAGGATGTGCCCTGAATGCGGTCAAAGTAACCAATGAATTAAAAAATAAGGGGGACAAAATGGAAGAGCACTTTGTGTTAAGGAAATTGAATGATGTGTTTCTAAGGGAAATATTGGGATTACCAGTTAGGAGAGAGATTGATTTTTCCATTCAATTACTTCCAATAGAAGTTCCAGCCTTGGAAGCCCCATATCACATGAGTATGCTAAAGTTGGTGGAGTTGAAGTTACAACTGAAATAAATGTTAGATTAGGGGTATATCAAACCCATCATATCACCCTAGGTATCCTCAATGATATTTGTAAAGAAGAAGGATGGCACGCTATGTTTGTGCATTAATTACTGACAACTGAACAAAGCTACAGTGAAGAACAAGTACTCGCTGCCCAGAATTGATGACTTGTTTGATCAGCTAGGAGGAGCTACAATGTTCTCAAGAATAGATTTGATATCTGGTTGTCATCAGATTTAGATTAAGGATGAAGACATCCACAAGATAGTCTCCAGGATAATATATGGACATTATCAGTTTGTAGTGGTGCCATTTGGGTTCACAAACACCCTCATCACTTTTATGTGTTTAATGAACAATGCCATCAGCCCATATTTGGATAAGTTTGTGTTGGCTTTCGTGGATGACATCTTGGTCTACTCGAAAAACATGGAAGATCATGAAGAGCATTTGAAAGTGGCATTGCAATTGTTGAGAGAGTAGAAGCACTATGCCAAACTGAGAAAATATGAATTCTTTAAGTCACAAGTCTAGTACTTGAGGCATGTCATTTCCACAGAAGGAGTGGTTATGGATTCCAAGAATATTAATGCCATCATGGAGTGGACCACTCCCTGAAATGTCAAAAGTTAGATATTTCATGGGATTGGTCAGATATTATAGGGGGTTCATTCAAGATTTCTCAAATTTTGGGCATCTAATCAAAACTTTACAAAAGCAAGGGATATAATTTCAATAGACATTAGAGTGCATAACTAGTTTTGAGCAAATCAAGAAATTACTCACTTGTGCACCTATATTGAGAATAGTTGATATGGAGAAGGACTTCTTACTTTGCACAAATTCTTGCAAGGAAGGACTACGTGTGGTCTTCATGTAAGAGAGACACATAATTTGTTATGAACCAAGGAAACCAAATGAACATGAGAAGAAATATGTCACCCATGACTTGGATCTTGCATTGATAGTACACGCATTGAAAATGTGGAGGCATTACTTACTTGGTAGGAGGTATTAATGTCAAAACCATGGAAGGTTGGGATACTTGTTTGACCAACCCAGGTTAAATTCAAGACAAGCTAGATGGTTGGATTTGATCAGCAAGTTTGAATTTGAGATAAATCACATTAAAGTCAAGCATAACAAGGTAGTAGATGCACTTAGTATAAGTCTACAAGTGGCTCACTTGGTAACCATAATAACTTGTGAAGTTAAAATCAAGGAAAGGATCAAAGAGTAATTACTACATGATTAGCATTACCATCATGTGAAGGAATTCTTGCAGAAGGAGCCAGAAGGATCATTGAGAAAAAATTACATTCTCATTGATGATGGTATGTAAAAATTCAAGGATAGATAGTATGTGCCTTGTATAGGTGACTTGAAGAAGCTCATAATGGATGAGTTTAATAAAATACCTTATTCAAGTCATCTTGGTTATCATAAAATGATAACAACCATAAAGAAAATGTATTATTAGCCAAGCATGAAAAAGGAAGTTGTTGATTACATTGTCAGGTACGTAGAATGTCAACAAGTTAAAGTGGAATGCAAACATCCAGTGAGATTACCATAGCACCCTCCTCCCACATCCACCCTAGTAACCAACCAACTAGGGTAAACATGCGACAAGAGGCTACTATGATTGGATTCAACCTCCTATGTGACCTTAAGGAAGTGGAATCGATGGAAACATAACACACATACATTCAGCATCAACTTTAGGACCCTCAGGAACCAATTCAACACTTCAGACATCTTGCCCTTGGGTCCTACTAAAGTTTTGACCAACTTAAGACTTAGTCGCTCGCATGCTATAAGCATGACAATGTCTAGAAAACCAGAGTCACTCTTATAAGCTTTCCTACTAGCGTCCAAAGAATCATTTTTCCATTTTTGTGCCAGCGTCCCCGGGATTTGAGCCACTTTTTTAGGCCCAGAGCCCAGGTCACTGACCAAAATGGAATGATAACTTAGGAGTAGTAAAAGAACAGGGAAAAAATTATGCAGAAGCAATAAGTTAAACAAGACCTTAATCCTACTATAAACGTCCAATAGTGGAGGAAATAAAGAATGCTGTTAAAACACATACATATATCTGATAATAGCAAAGGCGATCAAATGACAATTCATATAAAAAGAATGAATTCAGACATAGATAATAGTACCATATGAGCTGCGAGTCACTCCCAATATCAATCGCTATTTGAGATTCTTCTTCTGACTCAGAAATACTTTCAAACAAAGACAGTAGTGCACATTCGCATAAAAGCTTCCTTGCCAAAATCAGAATAATTGGTCCAGTTTTATAAAAGAATATGCCTGAAGTACAGTAGTGCAACTTCAGGCTTTAAGTCATGTACAAAACTTACGACCCTTTCCAAATACATGAAAGGGTCTATAAATACTAAATTAAGCTAACTATCTATGAAACTGAAATCCTACTTAATTGGTATCAATTGATCTTGAATATCTCCTTCTCAGCAATCTGGCAGTCGGCGGCATGAATCATCATGTAGGTTGTTTGCCTTTAAACCTGAGCTGACATATCGCAAGCATTGGCTCCACTTCGGGCGGTCTGTTGAGGCGAGAGTTGAGTTGGGCAGCATAGGTGGCATCCTGAATATCGGGAATAATATACCTGATTGCATCTGTAAGGCATTTGAGGGCGGCTCTCTGGCTATGTGGTTTGACTAAGAAGAACCAATAGGCATCCCATGTTAAACTGTTAATTCCTGCGATTAATCTCCCATTTTTCTCTAGTTCCGGATAACATGACTGCTCCAATGTTTTCGCCGCTGTCAATTTACCTGGAGTGCATTGGGAAATCATGTTAGACAAGTAGAGAGTATTATTAATCAATTCAACCAAATTACTTGTGGTTGATTTGCATCTTGAAACTGCTCTCTCTGCTTTCATTAATTGGGACTGCCATTCTGTAAATAATATTTCCTTATGTGATTCTAAAATCTTTGGTAAATTAGCCGCCTGTCCCTGATCAGTATCTTGCCACTCAAGAAAATTAGTTAATGTTTCATCGGCTTGATCCAAGTCTGTTCTAGCTTTTTCTGATTTTTTACTTATCGATGTCGTCAAATCGCATAATGGTTCCGCCTGGGCGATTTGTTCACATAAAAGCTTTATTTGTGTTATCAATGCCTTGTTTATCTGTAATGCCTCTACTTTGAATTCAGCTATCTGTGGAAGATTCTTTGTCTTCTCTAGCTGGGCTGATAGTTGAGCAATCTGCTCATCTTTTGACTTCAGCATTTGTTCATTTGCTGCCTTCAGTTGTGCCAATGCCTCAGACAACTCTTTCTGCTTTTGGACTGCACTGTGATCAATCCTCTGTTTCTCTTCCTGCAATTGTTGAGTTAATTGATTATTTATTTGTTGTTGTGTTAACAATTGTCGTTCTGCCTGCTCCGCCTTCTGCTGTGCTTCTGATAGTTGCGCTTGCAATGAAAAGATCTCCTGGTCTTTTGTTTTTAATAGAAGACTCACCTCTGATGCCTTGTCTATTGTTGCTGCCGAATAGGCTCCAGCATATTGTGATAGTTTTGTTAGGTCGTCAGAGGGGTCAAATTCCTCCTTCCAAACCACATTTCCCATCACCGTTTGTTCTGGGAATAGGGAAGGTTGATCAGTCCTTCTCCTCTTCCTCTGTCGTTTTACCACAACTTTGTGTCTTGGGCTATAGAAGACATCCAAGGGAGGAATTTCTTCTATCTGCAAAATAATTTGATCGGAGGGATCCTTTGGGATTATCTCTACTTCTTTCGAACTAGGTAGGCCGCTGGTTCCACTTGGAACCTGTTTTGAAGTGGTCTCCTGTGTATCTGTTGCTTTTGATGTCTCGGTATCTTTAGAGCACTCAAGATTACTGATAATTGAATCGAATTGCTGCCATTCCTGGAGCAATTTCGGGTCAATTTGAGTATCTACATTCACCTCTATGCTGCTCTGTTCCTGCTCTTTCGTCTGGGTTTCCTCTTGCACTTTCTCCTGTTCTTTTGATGTAACCGGAGGTTCCTTAGTATGTCGCTGTTCAGGCTCGCTTGATTCTGTTGCTGGGGTTGTTGCTAACAGATCTAGAGGCAGAGTTTGCAACCTCTGTTCTCTAAGTCTGTTGAATTCAACTAACCCTTCATCTTTGTATTCCATTATGGCCAGCGATCTAACTTGGTACATTGATTCAGCTGAGGAGAACAAGTCATAAAACTTATCCTCTCTATGGTCAAACTTTGTCAATTTGGCCTATTCAAGTGCATTATAGGCGACTTTGTTGGGATCAAATTGCCTATTAGGGAGAGTTGCTAGAGTTAATGACTTCATATTTGTAGCTTCTTTCTCTGCATGTTTGAAATCATGCAAAGTGTAGACACCACATCTCAGAGGAAAAGAGGGCCAGACCTGCTTCTTATTTTTCTTTAGAGTTTGTGTAACTCCTTCGGAAATAATCTGATAGGCTATCTCCCTCGCCAGCAGTTTATCAGGTATGTACAAAGGAAGGACATGAGGTTCGGCTTGGCTGCCGAAAATTCTTATATAAGTAAATTTTTCCTCTCCAAACCATCTTCCTATTGATGTCAAATCAATTCCTGCTTGATAAGAAATCTTGGGAGCAGGTTTATCAAAAATAGAGTAATGAATGGGTAACATAAAGCCATTGCAGACTTGGTATAAATGGTGCTTATAGGAAGTTTTCCACAATTTCTGATGGTATATGTGAATAGGCATGGAGTCTTGTGCAGTCCACCTCCAGCCGAGCACGGGAAATTCAGAATTAAAACACAGGGTGTCTAGTATATAAGCACTGTAGTAGAATGGGGGAATAAGCCTTTCGGTGACGCGGGTTTTAGTTCTAAAATCAAGAACTGTTGTTGCTAGCTTATCTGACAGTATAGTTGCCCAATCCATTATTTCACTATTACACGCCGCTTCCATCAAGGGAACCATTTCTATAGTGAAATTAGCGGAATCGTGCAACCCCCACAATCTACACATCATTATCCCAGCATAACAATAAGGAGAACATAGGGAATCAACAGAGTACTTACCGGAAGTTTCATGCTTGTGTTTTGCCGGATTTTGCCTCCAATCCCGAATGGGTTTGGATTCAGTTTCGTTCTCATTTCGGAATTTCTCCAGAAATGCCTTGTTGTACTTCTTCTCTGGCGCAGGCAAATGATACATTTGCCTCAAATCATTAGCCTGAAATGAATCGAAGATTCTCCCATCTCTGGTGCAGAAGGTTCTGTCTGTGATTGGGATTTCCTCAATTGCCCACCTCACTACATCCGTATATGGGAGAATTTGTTCCAGAGCCGCTATCCGATGAAGGAAAGAGTTGGCTAAGTCCTTTAAAGTAGCATCAGATTTTCAATTGCTATCCGCTGTGACTTGTACTGCTGTCACCTTTGGTTCTTCGGCCTCAATCAAATTATAGGTACTTTTCCAAGTAGTTCTGTCGAGTCCTGAACATGTAGTATCAGATATCAACCCTTTCTTTTTAGTTCCTGGATCAGCGACGGGTTGTCCTGGGGCTGGTGAAGCGGAAGCGATTGCAGTTTTCTTAGACTTCTTCCCCATTCTGCTTGAATCTATTACTTCGGAAGAATTCTGCACAGGAGTGAAAATGAGCGTAACACAGAGAATTGGTAGTGAAAACCAAATACGAGCGAGATATATTGATCAATGCACGATGAAGGATTAACTTAAAGTGGCCGCGGATACAATCTGTGAAAAGATTTTTAAGCTTACTATTTCATTAAATGGCCGTTAAAACCTGCCAATCCTTTAAATGCCCATCATATCGTTTTATTGGCCGAATGATTTGTTTAAGCGTGCCTTGGATGTTTTGGCGGTTGAGCGCAGGTGAATGATTGTTTGGAAGATAAGGCCTTTAATACGAATTAATCGTAATATCCCCGCTTTTACAATTCTTCAAGTTCGTTCTTTTGGCTTTATCACAATCGGGCATTGGGGGAAAACTTAAATCGTTATATCGGTTCCTTTTGGAATCCCCGATCGCCGATAGCGATATCGCATTGCATCGGGAGTATTAAATGGGCACTTTGAAAAGCATGCATGGTACATCCCCGATCGCCGATAGCGATATCGCATCTCATCGAAACAAAAGGAACTTGATCACATCGCATCAGAGCGAAAGGCACTTTTGTTATGGAAACTTATTATTGCTGATATCCGATAGCCTATTGCATGTTGTCGCGTCGGAGAAAACCAATGGGTCTTTAAGTTATGCCTCCTTTGTCATTGCGATATGCGATCTTGCGATCGCTTTATCGCAATGATAAAAGATTAATAATTTATATTATAAGACCAAATAATTGGTTTGTCAAAAAGGTTTTGTAATGTTTTCATTTTGTTTTCGGACCTTTTTGAATAATACAAAGTTGATACCAATTAAAATAAAAAGGGACCCATTTCATATTATAGTTTTGTGAATAAAAATGATATGAAATGGGGGGTTGTTGTAGAGCACAACAATTGGCGATTCGCTGGAAGAAACAATTATCTCTGAAAAGTACGGAAATACTTAAACTTTTTCAAAATAGAGTTCTCATCAAAGGGGAAAATTCTAATATAACTAGGTATATATGCATTCCGAGTAAAATGAAACTATCTTTGCTAATTTCCTCTCTTGTTTAAAATTAGATACATTCTAAGTTTTAAATTGGCCTCTATTGGTTGATAATGATAAAACAGAAAACCTTTCCAAATCAGCTTTTAGAATTGACTCCTTTGTCATAGGTAGAGCCTCTGCTGCCAGCAAATGTTCATAATTTCGACAGGGATACCTTTTAACCATGTTATTGTCCATTGTCCCATTCATTTCAGAGTATGATTAACAGAATGAATTCAAAACATGCTTTTCATATTTTGCGTTTCTTTTCTACTTTTCTGTTATTTTGTAAGATAAAAAGCCATTGTCCTGGTTTGGTGACCAGCTGAGTGACAATGCCATTCACCGGTAGTAATTTAACCGAACAAGCTGGCTCGTGATGAGACCCCTTGTCTTATAATTCTAAGTCATTACCCTGTTTTGGTATGCAGTATTGGTAATGTCGGTTAAACTATTTCCCTATGATCATGGTAAGCAGGCTTGTAATAAGACCTCTTATCTTTTATATCAAATATTTTAGAATTACACTCTGAGTAATCATAAGCTTTGGTGAGAGGGATGGACAATTTTCTCCTTAAGAGTAAATGGATGACAAGGTAAGAGTTAAAGATGCTGAAGTTGGATTAGTTCCTATTTTGATATTGATAACCTTTTTTTGTGACCAATCTGAAACATAGAATGATTTACAATATTTCTAAACTTTGAGAAGCGTTCACAAAAATTGAAGAGTGGTTTCAGAATGCAATTACACCTAGTTTCCTAGAAATTATCCCTTTTTGTTTAAGACTTCTATTATTTTAAAAGTAAATATCAACCCTACTTGTTTTGAGCAACTTTCAAGTACAACAAAGGTCAATGGAAGATACCTTACAACTTTATTTTCTAATGATCCTACAAACTACAAAATTCTATATTAAAAAGGAGAAGGGGTTACCTTCTCAATTGAAGAATTTTTTTAAGAGAAGGCCATTAACAGGGAGAGAATCTCTCAAACCTGATAAATCTTGTAATATGAAGGTCGAATGGCCTATCTTCTCACAGATCTGAAATGGCCCAAGCCACATCTTCTGGAACTTGGTGTGTTTTCCCTTGTCCTCATGGGCTTTGTCCCATTTCAGAACTAAATCACCGACTTGAAATTGTTTTGAACCGGATGAGACTAAATCAAAGGATGACTTGATGATTTGCTGATGTTTTGCATGAATAACCTTGGCTTTTTCTCTTTCCTCTTCTAATTTTAAAATTTGGTCATGTCTAAGTTGAATAGAAGAAGAAGGGCTTTCCTCAATAAACTGAACTAGGGCTAGAGAAGGAAGGACAAGATTTGTTGGTAGTACTGCTTCTTTTCCATATACGAGGTTGAATGGAGAAGAACCTATGGAAGCTTTCTGTGTTATCCTATCAGCCCATAGTGCAAATATTAAGGATTTGTGCCATTTTTTATGATTTTGTTCGATAGTTCGCTTAATAATTTTAATCAGATTTTTATTTGTAGACTCTGCTAAACCATTACCCTGGGGATAGTAATTAGCAGAATATTTTAATTTAAATCCTCTTTTAATAGCGAAATCAATCATAGCATTGCCTGAGAAATAAGATGCATTATCAAAAACAAGAGCATTTGGGACACCAAACCTGGTAATGATGAATTGATCTATGAATTCAATAATTGCCTCAGAATTTGTTGTCTTTAAAGGAATTGCTTTAACCCACTTAGTAAAATAATCAGTAGTAGTAAGGATATACTTATGCTGTTTGGAAGAATGTGGAGTAATTTCTCCAATGATATCCAATCTCCATTGCTCAAATGGTTGTTCAATGTTGACTGGTTGCAAAGGGAAAGCTGGTTTTCTTTGTCTTCCACTAGAAGTTTGACAATTTCGGCGTTTCCTTACATATTCATGAGCATCTCTAAACAGAGTGGGCCAGTAATATCCAACATGAATGATTTTGTGGGCTGTTGTATCAGCTCCAAAATGTCCTCCTGCTAGTCCATCATGTAATTCCTGCAAAACCTTTTGTGCTTCAGGTTTTTCTAGGCATCATAATAAGATTGAATCATAATTTTGTCTAAAAATCACATCATCAATAATTGTGAAATTTTTTGCTTTTAATCTAATGGCCCTTTTGTTTTTGTAAGACAGGTTAGGAGGTGCATATCCATTTTTCAAATAAAAGATTAAGTCAGCATATTGTGATTCAGAATCAGTAGTACTTATCTGGTTGATTTCTTCGGTTTGATCTGTATCACCTGATTCTGGAATGTTGGATGCTCCTGCCAACAACCTGCAAAAACCTTGGCCTCTAACAATCTTTGCTGGTTTAATTTCTAAGTCATATTCTTGAAGTGTTGTAACCCAATTTGCCCTTTTTTCACCTAGTTCCCTTTGGATTAATAGTTGCCTTACTGCAGGAAAAGGAACTATAACTTTTGTATGGGCTTTTAAAAGGAAGGGTCTGTAATGTTTGACAGCTTTATATACAACAAAGGCTTGTTTTTCTACTTCGGAGTAATTCAATTCAGCACCCTGAAGATTTGAACTATAGAATGAAATGGGTGCTTCCAAATTGTGATCGTTAATCTGTGTGAGTACTGCTGCATAAGAGAAATCGGATGCGATAGTATACAATGTGAAATGATTAGAAAAATTAGGAGTATTTAATGCGGGGGCATTAATTATTGATTGTTTGATTAAATCAAACGCTTCCTTTTCTGCTGATCCCCATCTAAAGATTGAATTTTTCTTAATCATAGTTTGAAGTGGCAAAATGATTTGAGAAAAGTCTGGAACAAATCTTTTGACGAAATTGATTTGGCCTAAAAATGACTGCATGGATTTTTTATTATGAGGGAAAGGGATTTCAGAGATTTCTTTGATCCTGTCAGGATCAATATAAATGCCATCTTTAGAAACAATAAAGCCTAAGAGCTTTCCTTGGTCAAGAGCGAAGAAAGATTTTTTAGGGTTAAGTGAAATACCATACCTTTTGCAGCGTTGAAAGATTTGATTTAAATCATGCAAATGATTGGATTTCTCTTTAGAAAATATAGTAATATCGTCTAAGTAGACGACTACTGTTTTGTTAATCAACCCTTTAAAAGCTATATCCATCGCTCTTTGGAATGTGGCTCCTGCATTAATAAGTCCGAAAGGCATTTTCTGATACGCATATGTTCCCCATTTTGTTCTGAATGTGGTTTTGAGTCGGTCATCAGGATGGACCAAAACTTGGTTATATCCTGAAAAACTGTCTAAAAAGGACATTAACTCAGAGCCTGCCACTGATTGGAGTATCTGCTCCATAGTAGGTAATGGGAAATTATCTTTTAGGCTCGCCTTATTCAAATTTCTGAAATCTATACGAATCCTGATGTCGCCATTTTTCTTTATGACTGGCACCATATTGGAGACCCAGTTTGAGTGTCGAACGGGAAAAATAATCTTAGCTTTCAAGAGTTTATTGAGTTCAGATTTTATTTGACTCTCTAAGTTAGGATGTATTTTCCTCAACTTCTGCTGAATTGGTTTCTATTCGGGAAGCATTGGGATGGTATGCTGGATGATGGATGTATCATATGTCTTTAAATCGTCATATTTCCAAGCAAAAACATGTTTATTTTTCTGTAACAGTCTAATGAATGCTTCCTTTTCTTCCACGGAAAGTCCTAATCCTAAATTAATGTTTTGAGGAGTTTGCTCAGTGCCAAGGTTTATCAATTCAAACCTTAAGGTAGAACTTTGGAGCTTTGCATTGGTCACAGGTTTAAACCTGTCTTTAATATCATAAAGATCCTCAAGCTTCACCACAGGCTTTGGGATTGAATTCCCTTCGTGTTTACCTCTCATTTGAAGGTCATGCTCGTTTTCCTCAATGATTTGATCATCATAGGACTTTTCGGAAGTTAAAAATTGTAAAATGTCTTCATCGTGGTTGAATACTCTCCAATTAGTGATATTGTCAGGAATTGATGGCCTAAAAAGTAATTCTACTGAAAATCTATCTGGGCTATAATCTTCGGAAGGTAGGAGCTTGGAAGCAACATTGGCTAGCAGGTCGGCTGCTGAATTTTGAGACCTGGGAATGGAAGAAATATTGAATGCCGAAAAGTGGGAGGTGAGTTCCTGTACCAGCGATTGATAATGTTTGAGATGGCTAGAAAGACAATGAATTGTATTCCTTACCTGTTTGATAATAATTTCAGAATCTCCAAACACTTTCAAATATTGGACCTTAAGGCCAATAGCTTTATATAGTCCTTGGACTAAGGCTTCGTACTCTGCTGTATTATTCGTGCATTCAAACTCTAACCTATAGGACTGGTGGACTCCAGTATTGTAGCAATAATGCTACAACTCCTGGGGCTTCCTATCTCTAATTTTATCAACCCGGTAGTTCGTAACAAACTTGGAAGCGACGGTGCTGTATGCACAAGTACTAGCTCTTGTCGCAGCTGTCACTTGGTCAGCTGGCACAAGTCCGCTAGGGCTCAAGCCAACTTCTATATGTTCTCAGAAGAAGCTTTCTAAATGATGGACGAAGGCTATCTCAAAGGAAATTAATCTACTTTGCAAAAATGAACTGAAAACCAACCAAAACATGGAAACACTAGTAAACCCTAATCTGACTAGCTTAATCTCTATGATGCAATGGTGGGAGTGCAAATGTCTAAGAATGATGCCATTACTTCTAATGATGTGAAATGCATGAACTCAAACTACTTCTATTGAAAAGAACATGTTTTTATATTTTTGCTTAAGTGGTTGGAGTGATTATGATTTTGTTTCTTATTAGGGTTTGGCTGTGCAGAGGTGGTGCGAAGGGAGAGAAAGCTTGGGAAAGGTCAAGAGGGCTAGGAGAGGTTCCAGGGGATCCCTAACATCATTCCACAGGAGTCCACAACGTTCAGATGCTCAGCAACCGAGTTTGCAGGCTTCTACAGGATGTCTGCAGGGGATCCTACAGGAAGCTTGGGATTTCTACAAGAAGTCTGCTAACTTCTACAGGATGTGATATGGTTGGAGTTTTGGGTGATGGAGTAGTGGAGGAGTGGTATGGGTGGATGGTTAAGGTGAAGGTGGAGTTTGTGGTGGCTCAGGGACAGAGATATGAGATGAGGAAAGAGTGGGTACCGTTGGTTGGTGAATAGAAGGGTGGAAGCAAGGAAAAGTTGAAAAGATGGAGCTACGTGAGAAGTAGATGAGTTGGAAGGCTAATGAGCTGAACAGAGGTTGAGCAAGTGGCTTCAGGCATGGTTGAGAAGAAGAAGAACACGATAAAGTGATGCTAAGCAGTGTAAAAGAAACAAATCCTCTATATCTTGCACAAAACCGAGAATTCCATCAACCTATTCTAACTGTGTTATTAAACCAATGAACAACAATGTAAAGTGTGGAGAAAAATCGTGCATGGTGTTGGAACAAAGAAGTAATGCTCAAGATCAGAATGCATGGATGGATCTACAAGTGAAATGACTGTGTTGCAGCTTGCATGAAAGTATAAGACTGCGTTTTTTTGGTGGTTGGTACAGCCCACACCCCCAATCTCTAAACAGAGATGGCAGCGAGTGCACTATCAACCTTTTTTGTAGCTCTAATGAATTAAAATCCTCCTACTCTAATCTAAGCAACTAAAAGCACTTTAACCATAAACTAATCCTATCAATCACATTAAAGAAATTAAATCAGCAGACTGTATTTTTTTCAAATGCATGTCAAATAAAGAAATAAAGTGCTGAAAGGAAAGACAAGTAACAGCACAAGGAAAAGGAGGTCTATTGCTCTCAGGTTGGGCCCTAACCTGAGAGCTATAGCTCCCCTAAGAACTTAGAATCGAATCCAAATCTGACTGCCTTTATTAAAATATCATGATCATGAGTCTAACAACATGCCAAAATTGGCTTACACTGGCTAACAAAATGACTAACTGGCTAACCCCAAATTGACTAACTCAAATGAGGTCTTAAGCCCTCTTATTTATACAATTTGAGGACCCAACAGTCCTCCTAAAATTTAGGGACTTGGCTGCGCAAGACTTGTAGTTAACAGCAGTCCAACTTGACTTGCTTGGCTGCCCTTGTGCTCATTGATTTGGTGGCCTTTGAACTCCGAGCTGATGGTGGAGAATTTGAGGTAAGGGCCCATAAATGAGGGGGACACCTTCCTACAAATCCTCTAGCTTGTTCTCCCACGAATTTGGCTGCCAAGTGCTCATTAAGACCTTCAATTTTGTCTCCAAGTTGACCAAAAAGGCTACACAAAGCACCCATTAGACTTGTTGGCATAATGACTAACCAAATTCACTCTATTAACATAAATATAATAAAAAACATGCAATAAACTAATGAGAATGGTGGATTAAGTCAAATTAGGAGGTTGAATGAGCCCAAATAATTGTCCATTTTTGGGGCTCATCATCACCCCCCTACTGAAAGTGTTGCTCATCCTCTGAGCAACCAATCTCTCTCCTCATCTTTGATGGCCCTGGTGGCTTCTTTGGCTAACATCTCGGCCGATTTCTCCTTTGGCTTCCCTCTTTTCAAACTTCCTGTAGAGACAGTTCGCTGGCTTCTTGTAGAAACAGTCTGCTAGCTTCCTGTCGAAACAGTCTGCTAACTTCCTGTAGAAACAATATGCTAGCTTCCTGTAGAAACAGTCTGCTAACTGTTCTCTGTCTTCCTGTAGAAACAGTCGGCACTGTCTTAGCCTGCTCGGATGAGGGTGCTTTCTCCTTGAACTGTGCTGTGGCTGTCTTGGGTGTGTCCCTACTTGTTTTTTTTCTGACCAGTTTTCTGTATCCTTACTTGGCTCTAGCTACTACACTTCAATTCCAATTGGCGGAACACTGATTCAGACGTGCGCTCTAATTTTATGATACAAAGATTGATCCCAAATCAGGACCTTTCTGTTTCCTTGAGAACAATGTGTGTGGATTTGCACTTAATTTTAGCAATCATAAAGTATAAAGCGAGCTATTGTATCTAACCCAACTTCCTTGTAGTAAGCTGCAAGTTGATCCTGGATGTCATGCCAGGATCCATCAAGAAAAGCTAAATCCATCAAAAATGCAGCCTGGTCAAGAGCCACCTGAGCAGGTGCCTTCCCCTTTTGAATATCCTCACGCCTTCCCTCATCTGTAACTCTTTCTCTCATGTATTCAATTTGTTCGTCTCCCCAGCCTGCAATTTTAGCAACTTCCTCATATCTGCAGCCTATTGTCCACCACGGTAATTTTAATGCTACTTTGGCAGCATCCTTAGCTTCAAGTTTGCGACCAATTTTCAGAAAAAAAACTCTGCATTAAACCCAAATGGCCGACCAAATCCAGGAAAGTGCTTCCTATTCACGTAAAGCTCTCCTGTCACCAATGCAGAAACCTGGTCGCCTCTTTCCAAATGACCCAATGCAATACGCTCAAATACATCTGGAAACAATGCAACCTTCTTTGTCAAATAAACATCAAGATTTCCAATTTTAGATTCAGATACATCCCCTTGTTTATACAATTTCTTGCCAGCATCTCCTGAAGCAGCATAGAGGCTATTTGCTGCGTCCTCATAGCCATTCCAATCTTCTTCTACCAGAATCCTATGAATATATTGATCCACATGCAAGACTTCAAGAGCTTCATTTTCAATTTGAAATCAGTGGCTTACAGTCTTAGCTAAACGTGACACACCATACTTCTGAACTCGTACAACGGGCATCTCCATGCTTTCTGGACTGGTTGGCCATCTTAGAAGAGTTGTGAAAGCACCTGATTGGTCTTCTGACAGTGGTATTGCAAGAGGAATTATACCCCGTCTAGCATAAGGAGGGACAAGTTTTTCACCCTTGGCCATATGATAATTTTCCATCTTTCTTCAAGCTCCAAACTTGATGAAGAACCTTAGGCTTCTCTGCTCTGGAAGTCTCTGCTGCACTTTCCTGTAGAAGACCCCACCCGTTTCCTGTAGAGTGTGATTCTGCCTTGGAGTGAGCCCGATGCACGAGTGAAATTTGAGAACAGGTAGGAAACTCAGCGGAGGACGATAGGTTAAGCCGATTGTGGACGCAGAGGATGTATACTTCAGTTTAACATGATGCAAGTGCAAGTTGACTAACAGTTCATGACTTCCAGCTGAGCGCTCATTAATTCTGCGTGATTTTTGGTGGAGTGAGGTGGAAAAACATGTGCGCTGGATTTTTAGAACTGCAGTGATGTTATGAACTGCATGTCTTCATCTATCTGTCAATCAGCTGATGTCCTGTGCACTGGAGTTCAACAGATCTACCACTAACTGTGTTTTTCAAATTTTTCATGAATGACCATACACGTATGCTGCGTGATTTTTCCTTGAGCGCTAGAGAACTGGGTGTCTTGCTACATTCATGGCTTAATTTCACCATTCCATTCATTCATGCAATGCTTAGACTAGATTCATGCAATAGATGAACAAGGTTTAGTCACGTACCTGAAATCAAACGGCTGCTTGTAAAGCTTTTTGCTGCTGCATGCTCTGATTCTGCTGCTGCATGCTTGGATCCTTTGATTGCATGAGGGCGTGGCTGATGATTTTTGATTGCTTTTCCTTGTGCAGGTGTCCTCTGGCTGGATCTGAGCTGCATGCAGTTGTTTTCACATTCAGATCTGCACCTTCAAGCTGATGCTGTTGCATGGTCACAAAACCAGAACTTGTTTTCGCCATTGCTCTCAAACGGTAAACCGGATTGATCTGAAACTTGGTGAGCATGTTCCTATCATCATTATGCATCTCCCATAACAAAATCGTGATCAATGGATGCACGGATTTCGAGAAAAATGGAAAATGGCTGAAGATTTCAAAGCTCAATTTCTCGGAAACCGTGCATCAGAATCGGCTGAAACTGCTTGGGTAGGTTACCATTACTCACATTCATATCCCCATGAAATAGGTTTTGAAACGGATGCACGGATATGGAGAAAATGCAAAAATGGCTGATGGTGATGAAGGCTGATTTCTTGGAAACCGTGCACCAGAATTGGCTGAAACTGCTCAAGCATGTTGCCATCACCCTTGTACAATTCCCCATAAAATGATTTGTCAAATGGATGCATGGTTTTCAAGTTATGGCAAAAACAAATTTTGTTCTAGGTCTTTTTGCTTCAAGGCACTTTGCATGTGTTTGCATGGAAGGGAAAACTGAGCTTGGGCTGTGATGCAGGTATGGAGATGATGGAGGAGGAGTTGGAAGATTGCATGAGGGCTTCTGAACCGTTGAGGAAGCTACAATGTTCGCCAAACCACTTTTTGGAATACATGTCTAGTTTCCCACAATTTCTACAGGAAGTTCCTGTAGAAGCACAATGAGGTGAAAACAATGATGGAGAGAGGCAAGGGATGGACACACAAGTGCTTGTAGGCCTGATCAACAGATTCCCACCATTAGATTCACTTTTGAAATTGGATTTGGCTCGTCCAAAGATTCTACAGGATGTTTCCTGTAGAAATACAGAGCTTCCTGTAGAAGGCACAAGAAAATTCCTTTGACCTTGATTTGAGTGCTCCTCCTGTCATGAAACGTCCTTCTTGCAACCTGCAATGTCATTGCTGCAACATGAAATTATTCAATGGAGATTAGCTTTATTTTTCTTTTTCTTTTTTTTCTCTTTTTTTTTTAAAAACAACTAGGGCGCCTCATGGAGGTTTTCACCCTAATTGCCTGCCCTGGGCGCCTCCAAGGGAGGTTTTCACCCAGAGATCTTATTCTCTTTTCTCTTTTTTTCCAACCCATTGACCGCCTCATGGAGGTTTTCAATCAATGAGCCAATCTAAGGCGCCTCAGAGGAGGTTTTCACCTTAGATTTTTATTTTTATTTTTATTTTCATTTTTTCATTTTTTTTTCCTCTACCCTACCCTACTTGAAAAACAAAATCATTTTCAAGTATAAGAATACTTCCAATGGAGCCATGTGCACATTGAGATTAGAGAAAAAATGATGTGAAGGCTCGAAATGCATGCTTGGACAAGTATCCAGATCTCAGAGGCCAAATGATCTGGCGTTGAAGGGATCAAACAAAACTGAGGAAGAAAGTACTGCTGCAACTTAGTGACCTTCTGAAACCATATCTCAATATAGCTTTGATATCCTTGGTTCTTTTGCTGATCTGTATCATTCTTCATGTCACCTTCTATCATGACCTTCTGATCTTCCTCTTTTTGTTGATCTTTCTCTTGAATACATGGAAGATTTGATGGTAACCATGAGGGAACTCTCTCGATCTCTGATTATGATCTCTTCTCTTCATCAAGTGCAGCCCATGGTTCTTTGATCTCCTCTTTTGATTCTTCTTTTGCTGTTTGTGATCCTTCAATGCTTTCAAGATGATCTCTTTTTTGCAATGCTTTTCCTGAGCTATGGTGAAGATCATTGAGCTCAAGAGGAGTCATTTGCACATGTTGTGCCTCAGATTTGCAATGGGGTTGAGCTGCTCCATTGTGTGGTTTTGGAAATGGTACGGGTAGTTGAGTGGAGGTGTGAAATTGAGATGGAGATGGATGGCATTGTGGTTGGGTAGGTATTTGGGGTTGCCTTGGTGGAGGAGGAGGCGATGGTTGTGGATGAGCAGGTGGTGGAGGAAAATGAGCGGGATGAGAGTTGTAGTGGGGCCTCCACTCCTGATAAGGTGCATTCCACTGAGGCTGTGGCTGAGCATAAGAGTGAAATGAATGAGCAACTGGTTGGGTATAATATGGATCTGTGAAGGAACAAGGAGGAGGTGTGAACCAGGAAGGATGAGCAGGGGGACCCCAAGAAGGCATGAAAGTGGCTTGGTAGGGGTCATAATAGGTCTCAGGTGTCCCTTGCAGTTCCTGCTGATAAGATCTAGGTTCATGCGGCCAACTTTGGTTCATATAATAGAGTGATTCAGTGGCTCCCTTGGCTCTTTGATATGCAGCTTTGATTCTGGGCAAGGAAGGGCACTGATCTGTAGGATGGTATTCTTCACAGATGAAACACACTTCTAGGGAGTGCATTGGACATTCGTTCCTAGGATGCTTTCTAGTGCACCTAGGACAAAAGATGACCAAAGCCCTCTTGGCTTCCTCTTGCTTCTTTTGGATCCGCAAGGTATCTAGTTGCATGGCAAGAAACTGCCTCATATCACTCTTGAAATCTTTGATCTGATTTTCAAATTCATCTTTGGACAAGATGTTGCTCCCAACATCTCTACTTGTAGCCATTTGCTCCAGAGGAATGTTTTCTTCTTCTTCTCCCCTAGAGGTTCTTTAAATATGCCTTGATGTCCACCCAGGGGTTCTTTAATCACAGCCATCGAAGAAGAGATAACGTTGGCTATGTGAAGCAGTGGGGGGTTGTGCAATCATTTTTCTAACTTATCTCTACTCCTACAAGGCATGAAATGAAATCTTTTTGGTTGATTTTTGCTTTTTTCTACTTCTACTTGCAAAACTGAAATAGATTGAACTACAACTAACTATCTTGCGAAAATGAAAATGCGGAATTGAAATGAAAGCAGGAAAGGACTAATCTATTTTGCTCAAATGAAATTGTAGGAATGAAATGCTAGTCTACGCTTGCAGAATTGAAATGCTAATCTACGCTTGCAGAAATGAAATTGCGGAATTGAAATGCTAATCTACGCTTGCAGAAATGAAATTGCGGAATTGAAATGCTAATCTATGAAAGCAAGAAATGCTAATCTACTTTTGCATAAATGAAATTGCATAATGGAAATGAAATAAACTACTTAGCAGAAGGTTGTAGTAGAAAAGAGAAGAATAGCAACAATCACCAATACTCTGCCGCTTCCCCGGCAACGGCGCCAAAAAGATGGTGGACTCCAGTATTGTAGCAATAATGCTACAACTCCTGGGGCTTCCTATCTCTAATTTTATCAACCCGGTAGTTCGTAACAAACTTGGAAGCGACGGTGCTGTATGCACAAGTACTAGCTCTTGTCGCAGCTGTCACTTGGTCAGCTGGCACAAGTCCGCTAGGGCTCAAGCCAACTTCTATATGTTCTCAGAAGAAGCTTTCTAAATGATGGACGAAGGCTATCTCAAAGGAAATTAATCTACTTTGCAAAAATGAACTGAAAACCAACCAAAACATGGAAACCCTAGTAAACCCTAATCTGACTAGCTTAATCTCTATGATGCAATGGTGGGAGTGCAAATGTCTAAGAATGATGCCATTACTTCTAATGATGTGAAATGCATGAACTCAAACTATTTCTATTGAAAAGAACATGTTTTTATATTTTTGCTTAAGTGGTTGGAGTGATTATGATTTTGTTTCTTATTAGGGTTTGGCTGTGCAGAGGTGGTGCGAAGGGAGAGAAAGCTTGGGAAAGGTCAAGAGGGCTAGGAGAGGTTCCAGGGGATCCCTAACATCATTCCACAGGAGTCCACAACGTTCAGATGCTCAGCAACCGAGTTTGCAGGCTTCTACAGGATGTCTGCAGGGGATCCTACAGGAAGCTTGGGATTTCTACAGGAAGTCTGCTAACTTCTACAGGATGTGCTATGGTTGGAGTTTTGGGTGATGGAGTAGTGGAGGAGTGGTATGGGTGGATGGGTAAGGTGAAGGTGGAGTTTGTGGTGGCTCAGGGACAGAGATATGAGATGAGGAAAGAGTGGGTACAGTTGGTTGGTGAATAGAAGGGTGGAAGCAAGGAAAAGTTGAAAAGATGGATCTACGTGAGAAGTAGATGAGTTGGAAGGCTAATGAGCTGAACAGAGGTTGAGCAAGTGGCTTCAGGCATGGTTGAGAAGAAGAATAACACGATAAAGTGATGCTAAGCAGTGTAAAAGAAACAAATCCTCTATATCTTGCACAAAACCGAGAATTCCATCAACCTATTCTAACTGTGTTATTAAACCAATGAACAACAATGTAAAGTGTGGAGAAAAATCGTGCATGGTGTTGGAACGAAGAAGTAATGCTCAAGATCAGAATGCATGGATGGATCTACAAGTGAAATGACTGTGTTGCAACTTGCATGAAAGTATAAGACTGCGTTTTTTTGGTGGTTGGTACAGCCCACACCCCCAATCTCTAAACAGAGATGGCAGCGAGTGCACTATCAACCTTTTTTGTAGCTCTAATGAATTACAATCCTCCTACTCTAATCTAAGCAACTAAAAGCACTTTAACCATAAACTAATCCTATCAATCACATTAAAGAAATTAAATCAGCAGACTGTGTTTTTTCAAATGCATGTCAAATAAGGAAATAAAGTGCTGAAAGGAAAGACAAGTAACAACACAAGGAAAAGGAGGTCTATTGCTCTCAGGTTGGGCCCTAACCTGAGAGCTATAGCTCCCCTAAGAACTCAGAATCGAATCCAAATCTGACTGCCTTTATTAAAATATCATGATCATGAGTCTAACAACATGCCAAAATTGGCTTACACTGGCTAACAAAATGACTAACTGGCTAACCCCAAATTGACTAACTCAAATGAGGTCTTAAGCCCTCTTATTTATACAATTTGAGGACCCAACAGTCCTCCTAAAATTTAGGGACTTGGCTGCGCAAGACTTGTAGTTAACAGTAGTCCAACTTGACTTGCTTGGCTGCCCTTGTGCTCATTGATTTGGTGGCCTTTGAACTCCGAGCTGATGGTGGAGAATTCGAGGTAAGGGCCCATAAATGAGGGGGACACCTTCCTACAAATCCTCTAGCTTGTTCTCCCACGAATTTGGCTGCCAAGTGCTCATTAAGACCTTCAATTTTGTCTCCAAGTTGACCAAAAAGGCTACACAAAGCACCCATTAGACTTGTTGGCATAATGACTAACCAAATTCACTCTATTAACATAAATATAATCAAAAACATGCAATAAACTAATGAGAATGGTGGATTAAGTCAAATTAGGAGGTTGAATGAGCCCAAATAATTGTCCATTTTTGGGGCTCATCAAGGACAGCATTGTTTTTTCTCCTTGCGGGCTAATCAAAATACATCTTGCTCCTGAGCCCTCACTAGATTTGGACCCATCGAAATATAATGACCAAAATAAAGAAGTATTAACAATTTTATTTACAGTTTCCTCAGTATCGTTAAAACATCTTAACCTATCTGTTTGTGAATAATTTTCAATCTGAGATGTAGAATGGTTTACTGAGAAAGGAGATGGTTGGGCAGCGAAGTTGCCAAAGAACGACTCTGATGAATAATTCCCCAAAATGTTGTTATTAAATGCTATTGGTTGGTTTTCTTGTTCAAATTCTGTAACTGTATGGGTCATGTGTTTTTCCCGATCGATTTTTATTTGATTTGGCTTACCCTTATAGGGAAGCCACATATGGGACCAATCGGTAGAAATATACCCATGTAGTTTTTCAGACCAATCCCTACTCAAGATCAAACCATAAAATTCAGGTATATCGGCGATCAAGATATCAATTCTTTGTACTACTCTAGGATCAGCTGATAGCCTGATAGTTACTGAGTTGATTTCTCCTAAAACCTGTACTTTAGTCCTGTCCAACTGTACAATATGAATAGCAGACTTTTGGGGTTCAATGTTCAGTTTGGAACAAACTGAAGCTGGCATTATATTAGAGGATGCCCCTGAGTCAATTAAACAGTTGTGCAGGTTTCTATTGTAGATCTCGTAGGTTAGAAGGAAAGGTGGAGTATGAGAATTTGACCTATCTCCTATCAGAACTGCATCAGTAGCTTCGACCATACCAGAAGGTGGTTGACCTGTATCATTTGCAGCTTTAGCACTGGGAAGGGGTGAAGTAGGAACAACATTTAATTCTTTGAGAAGCAATTTTTGCTGATGTTTCAATTTACTAAGTTCAAACATGGTAATGTTTGCCTTAGTCCTTTTCATGTCATCAACAATATTATAATCCATTGAATCGGACACTACCAATGTCTTAGATGTTGATGGGATAGTTGAGGTTGAAGGTTGGTTTTGTGGAATTGTTACAGGTGGCTTCTTCGGGGGTACCTTTTCCTTTGTTGTAGTAGCACCTGCACTCCTTTTCTTCGAAGTTGTCTGAACAGGTTCAGAGGTACCTTTGCTCCTGGTAGTGACAGGAAACGCTTCTTCTTCATTTTCTGTATCGGAGTTAGGTAATATAAAATCCCACATTCCATGACATTCAACAACTTCCTCTTCTTCATCAGTTGGTGAAGTTGTTTCTTCTTCTCCTTCTTCAAGATCTGAATCTGCATTAGATATAACATTTGGTGGTTTTGATTCAGTTTTCTTGTAATTCCTAAAGGGTCTTTTGGTCGAGGTTTTAGCTACCTGTTTTTTGATTTCAACCATTTCATTTGACATAGTCTTGAGGACCTTTTGTAAACCTTCCATGTCATATGGATCTTTAGGGGTTTTCTTCTTTGAATTATCTTTAAAAGAAACTTTTTTGGTTTTTCTATCTTCAAGAGCAACTTTCTTCTCTAGAGCATTAATACGTTTCTCCACAGCAAGTGCTTCTTTCATGTTTTCAGCTAAAGTTGGTTTTCCAATCCTGTCTATAAAAATAGCTATATTGGCAGGTAGGGCAGTTATATACCACTCGCTTCGGATTTGCTCACTTGGTTTGGAGGCCGTTGGGATTTTATTCAAGAGTTTATTGAATCGCGCATTAAATTCTTTAATTGGTTCCCTATGCTCTATCCTAAGATTGGAGAGATCATTTATTAGTGTGGCCAAAGACCTATCATCACCATATTTAGTAAGAAACTGTTCTTGGCAAGTCGTCCAACTGGTAATAGAACCAGAAGGTAAGGAAAAATACCAGGATCCTGCTGATCCTTGCAAAGTATAAGGGAAAAGTCTAACGACAACATCTTGCTCCGTTACCCCCTTCAAATTAACTGCCAACATGAAGTTATTAATATGTTCCTCAGCTTGTGCTCCATCATCTGGATTAAACTTAGGTAACCATTTCTCAGGTGCATCAGGTAATGCATGCAATGGAGCAGGCATATTGACTGCACCAGGCCTGGTCCATGGATCTGCCATTGTAACCACAGTAGTGGATGATATTACTGTTGAACTTCCAGAAGTCTGGGAAGGAGTTGATATTAAGGATTGCGCAGGTTGGGATGTTGAAGTTGCTAATCCCTGATGAACAGCAATGTGTGATGAGGGAGTGGGTGGTTGACTTCGCACTGGGGGAGGTGAGATGGAGGATGTGGATGAAAGTTCTTCACTGTCAGATCCTTCAGTGTTCTTCTTCACCTTTTTTATTTTGGGTAAAGGGAACTCAGTAGGTTCAATACCGAGCTTTCCACTCTGAAGTCTGGTGAGAGGGTGAGGTAAATTGAGCTGCGAAGTTGCACTGCTTTGAGATACCTCAGATTTCTGTGGTGATATCGAGAAACTCTGAAGTTTGTGGATAAGAGACTGGACTTCAGGAGATTCAAGACTTCGTTGTTCTGGAGTATGATGGGTTTGAGCAGTGGTAGTTGATTCCTCTTCTTCTTATTTGGATACTGGAGAACCAACATGCAATTGGGAAGTATGAGGTGATGCGAAGGGAGAATTACTCTTAGAATGGTCTGTAGATTTGGGTTTGCTTGCCATTCACAGTTGATGGCCCTCCTTCTAGCGCCAAAAATGTTGATGCCCCGAAAATCGTTGTATCAACATTGGGGGATAACCACCCGGTCCAGACCTTAATACAGCTCCTTTTTCGTTTGGAATGGTGGCTCCGATTGGGGATAATGGGTCCAGTTTCCCAGTAATGAATAAAAAGGGTGGATAAATGATTGATTGTCTAATCTAATGATAGGCGAATAACTTAATCTATCAGCAAAATAACAGAACTACTACTAATCCCGGGAACTATTGTATTTTGAAATGTAGCGCTTGATGATCAATGTCTATTGACAGGCATATAGATGACTCTATCTAATAGACATAGACATTTATTCATTCAAGGATTACTTTGCTTAAATAGTTAAACAAAGCGATTAACATAATATTGCTACACTTATCATTTATATCATCGATACATATATGATCAAAAGAAAAGCATACTATAAACGTCCAATAGTGGAGGAAATAAAGAATGTTGTTAAAACACATACATATATCTGATAATAGCAAAGGCGATCAAATGACAATTCATATAAAAAGAATGAATTCAGACATAGATAATAGTACCATATGAGTTGCGAGTCACTCCCAATATCAATCGCTATTTGAGATTCTTCTTCCGACTCAGAAATACTTTCAAACAAAGACAGTAGTGCACATTCACATAAAAGCTTCCTTGCCAAAATCAGAATAATTGGTCCAGTTTTATAAAAGAATATGCCTGAAGTACAGTAGTGAAACTTCAGGCTTTAAGTCATGTACAAAACTTACGACCCTTTCCAAATACATGAAAGGGTCTATAAATACTAAATTAAGCTAACTATCTATGAAACTGAAATCCTACTTAATTGGTATCAATTGATCTTGAATATCTCCTTCTCAGCAATCTGGCAGTCGGCGGCATGAATCATCATGTAGGCTGTTTGCCTTTAAACCTGAGCTGACATATCGCAAGCATTGGCTCCACTTCGGGCGGTCTGTTGAGGCGAGAGTTGAGTTGGGCGGCATAGGTGGCATCCTGAATATCGGGAATAATATACCCGATTGCATCTGTAAGGCATTTGAGGGCGGCTCTCTGGCTGTGTGGTTTGACTAAGAAGAACCAATAGGCATCCCATGTTAAACTGTTAATTCCTGTGATTAATCTCCCATTTTTCTCTAGTTCCGGATAACATGACTGCTCCAATGTTTTTGCCACTGTCAATTTACCTGGAGTGCATTGGGAAATCATGTTAGACAAGTAGAGAGTATTATTAATCAATTCAACCAAATTACTTGTGGTTGATTTGCATCTTGAAACTGCTCTCTCTACTTTCATTAATTGGGACTACCATTCTGTAAATAATATTTCCTTACGTGATTCTAAAATCTTTGGTAAATTAGCCGCCAGTCCCTGATCGGTATCATGCCACTCAAGAAAATCAGTTAATGTTTCATCGGCTTGATCTAAGTCTGTTCTAGCTTTTTCTGATTTTTTACTTATCGATGTCATCAAATCGCATAACGATTCTGCCTGGGCAATTTGTTCACATAAAAGCTTTATTTGTGTTATCAATGCCTTGTTTATCTGTAATGCCTCTACTTTGAATTCAGCTATCTGCGGAAGATTCTTTGTCTTCTCTAGCTGGGCTAATAGTTGAGTGTTGGGTCCCTATAATACTAGTGATTACCCCATTACTATTGTAGTTATACCCCTTATTTATATTGTTGTGCCCCTATTACCCCCATATTGTTATTTCTGTGCCCCATAGAATCCCTCTATTGTTATTTTTGTGGCTTTATATTATTATTGTTAGGTCGGCTAGATTATATTGTGACTCCTTAGACTCCTATATATAGAAAGGAGGTTTTGTCATTTGTATCATCCAAGAATTGTTCATTTATGTAATGTAAAGGAGGTTGCCCCCTCGAAGAGGCTGAATTCTAAGGCGTTGATCTATCTTTTCTATCTTTTCTTGAGCTGGTTTCATAACATTTGGTATCAGAGCTTTGGATTCTAGGGTTTCCCTGCTCCAAACAGGTCATCGTGACATTTTCGCTATAACTTTTTTTCTGTGACGTTTCAGAAGTCGCAAAAAAAACCCATTTGAGAAGAATTGGCGCTGAACCTTGGGTCCGAATTTCAGAGCTTTTCGCGTGATATTTTCAGAGATATGATCTGAGGAAGTTGACCTTTTTGCAGACTCCTGAATTACATTCAAAACAGGTGACCTGGGGAAAATCGTCATAACTCTCTCTCTGAGGATCGGATTGAAATTTCGTAAAAAGGTACAGAAAGAGGACGGACTGTAGTTTCTTGTGTGTATGTTTCAGATTCAAAGGTTGAAACAGTGACTTGTGGCACGTCGTACAAGTTCGCTCTACTGAACCAGTCTAAAAGCAAGTCACTGTGGGAGATTTCACATAACTCTTCCTTGGAGAATCCAATTTGGCTCAGACTTGTGGCATTGGAAAGAGGACACAGAAGGCTACTACAGGTAGCAATTTCAGAACTGGATGATCTGAAATTACAGAGATACATCAGATTCAATATCAGGCTTCTATAAAGTGAAAAAAGGTGTGTAGTTTTTTTTTTAATTTTTGTGTAAGCTTGGTTTAACGGAATTCAAAGGGCATAGTAAAGCATTATTATCGGTAACTGATGCCCCGAGGAAAGAAAATGCAAACACCTAGTAAGGAACCTGAAAGCTCTAGCATGACTCATGAAGAAGAGGAAGAAATGCTACATGATATATCAAAATTACAAGAACAAGTGCAACAAATGTCACGCTCACAAAAGCTAACAGAAGCTAAGATAAGTGGCGTGGAATCTAAGATAAATGGCGTGGAATCTAAGATAAAGGGCATGGAAGCTAAGATGGATGATTCGAAGATAGACTTGAAGAGAGACATGGCAGATTTGAAGATAGATATGAAGACAGACATGGAAGAATTGAAGAAGTTGCTACAAGAAAGGGTCACTAATGGTGAAAAGGTAGTAAAGGAAACTCATGATGAAAACAAAAGAAATGTTAATCATGATACCATAGATGCTAATGTTGGATCGAAGAATCACCATATTCCAAAAATCGATATGAGGAAGTTTGATGGCAAGGATCCCGCCACATGGATATTACAGATGGAGCAATTCTTCGATCTCAATAATGTGCAAAACACACAAAAGGTACGTATGGCAACTGTATATTTGGAACCAAATCAGTTTGTATGGTATCAATGGCTTTGCTCTCGTAAACAATTTATCACTTGGGCAATTTTTACGGAAGAATTGATAGCACATTATGAAGATACAAAAAGCAACACTTTTTTTAGCCAATTGATAAGTCTCAAACAAAAGGGTTCAGTAATGGAGCACATTGAGGAGTTCCAAAAATTGAACATAAGGGTAAAAGATATTCCAGAGGAGCATAGGATTGATGTGTTCATAGGGTCTTTAAAGGATAATATCCAACATGATGTTCGCCTTTGGGAACCTGATTCATTAGAGAAGGCATTCAGGTTAGCAAGAAAAATGGAAAGCAAAATTATGGCAACCAGGAAGCATACCACTCACAACTATAAAGACGGAAGTGTTGTTGCCCCTAGTCTTCCACAACCTATAAGGTTGACACCACAACAATTGGAAGAAAAAAGAGCAAAAGGGCTTTGTTACAGTTGTGATAGCAAATACACTAAAGGTCATAAGTGTGCTGAGAAGAAATTATTCTACATAGATTGTGAAGAGGAAGAAGAAAAGGAGCAAGAAAGGTCAAAAGAAGAAGATATACTCCAGGAACAAAGCCTAGATGAAGAACAAATAAATCCGACCATATCTTGTAATGCATTGGCGGGAATTACCACTCCTCAAACCATCAAGATAGAAGGACAAATCAAGAAGAAAAAGGTAATAGTGTTGATTGATTCAGGAAGCACCCACAATTTTATTCATTGTAGGGTAGCAAAAGAATTGAATTGCTTCCTATATCCAGCACCAGAGTGTCAAGTGATGATTGCAAATGGAGGAACAATAAATTGCTCTGGAAAGTGCCATAATATCAAGCTATCCATGGGAGAATATGTATTGACTAGCCCAATGCTTTCCATTCCAATGGGAGGTGCTGATGTTGTACTAGGAGTCCAATGGCTACAATCCTTGGGTACAATAGCTTTTAATTTTCAAGAACTTTTCATCAAATTTTCTACGGAAGGAAAGGAAGTTGAATTAAGGGGTATTGCAGGGAAACCAGGAAAGATAATCAGCTCTAATGGTATGACAAAGCTTCTAAAAAAGGAGCAAAGAGGTGTAATTGCACAATTATGTTCGCTAGATGTTTCCACATTGGAATCATCTATTTCTCCAGATCTCCAAAAAGTCTTGGACAATCATTCCAAGGTATTTGAGACTCCCAAGGGTCTCCCACCTATGCGTGATCATGATCATGCTATTCATCTGATTCCAGGAAGTGTTCCTCCAAACATCAGGCCGTACAGATATCCCTATGTCCAAAAAAGTGAAATTGAACGTATGGTTGCAGAAATGCTAGAGGCTGGTATAATTCAACCGAGTCAAAGTTCTTTCTCAGCTCCAGTAGTATTGGTGCACAAGAAGGATGGATCATGGCGCATGTGTCCAGATTATAGGGAGCTCAACAAGCTCACTATTAAAGATAAGTTCCCCATTCCTGTTATTGATGAATTACTGGATGAATTGCATGGATCAATTTACTTCACCAAGTTGGATCTTCGTTCGGGATATCATCAAATCAGAATGAAGATTGAAGACATTCCAAAAACGGCATTTAGAACTCATGAGGGTCATTATGAATTTTTGGTCATGCCTTTTGGCCTTACCAATGCACCTTCAACATTTCAAGGTTTGATGAATTCAATTTTCAAACCATTCCTTAGAAAATTTGTGTTAGTATTTTTTGATGATATACTAATCTACAGCAAGTCTTGGAAGGATCATGTTGAACATGTTGACAGGGTGCTACAACTATTGGAGGAGAAACAATTATATGCAAAAAGATCCAAATGTTTCTTTGGAGTCCAGGAGGTGGAATATTTGGGTCATATTGTATCTCATGAAGGAGTTAAGGTAGACCCTAGCAAAATTAAAGCCATTAAGGAATGGAAAATCCCCACATCCATAAAGCATCTGCGAGGATTTCTTGGGTTGACAGGGTATTATCGCAAGTTTGTTAAGAATTATGGGAGAATAGCAGCACCTCTAACAACATTATTGAAGAAAGATTCATTTTCATGGACTCCGGAAGCAACAAAGGCCTTTGAACATCTTAAAGAGGCAATGTGCCAAGCACCGGTCTTAGCTACACCGGACTTCACAAAAACCTTTATTGTGGAATGTGATGCTTCAGGAAATGGAATTGGTGCTGTTCTAATGCAAGATGAAAGACCCATTGCTTTTGAAAGTCGTCCAATCAAGGGAAAGTTTTTAAGCAAAGCTATTTATGAGAAGGAAATGTTGGCAATACTCCATGCACTTAAGAAATGGCGACCCTACCTAATGGGAAGACACTTCAAGGTAAAAACGGATCATGATAGCCTTAAATACTTTTTAGAACAAAGATTATCCTCTGAAGAGCAACAAAAGTGGGTCACAAAGATGTTGGGTTATGACTTTGAAATCATCTACAAAAAAGGGAAGCAAAATGTGGTGGCAGATGCACTCTCAAGAAAGGATGAGGATGTGGAAGCATTGTTGTGTGCCATTTCTATTATCCAACCAGATTGGATAAACGAAGCAAGGGAGGAATGGAAGAATGACGAAGAAGTGTGGGCACTTATTCGAAAGCTACAACAAGATTCCAGTACTTCTGATACATTTAGCTGGAAAAATGATTCGTTATGGTACAAAGATCGCTTATACCTCTGTAAGAATTCCCAGCTAAAACAAAAGATTCTTATGGAATTGCACACTTCTCCCTTAGGAGGGCACTCAGGATTTTTAAAAACTTACCACAGGGTTAAGAAGGAATTTTTTTGGGATGGCCTTAAATCAGATATTCAAAAGTTTGTGGCGGAATGTTTGGTTTGCCAGCAAAATAAAGTTGAAACAATTAAGACACCGGGTCTATTACAACCTTTATCCATTCCAAGCCAACGTTGGGAGGAGGTTTCAATGGATTTTATCACAGGTTTACCCAAGTCTGAGGGAAAGAGTGTCATCATGGTGGTAGTTGACAGACTTACCAAGTATGCACACTTTTGTGCATTATCACATCCATTTAAAGCCAGTACAGTTTCTACTGCATTTATGGAAACAGTTCAAAAGCTACATGGAAACCCAAAGATTATTGTAAGTGACAGAGATCCCATTTTCACTGGAAATTTTTGGACAGAATTATTTTCTTGTCTTGGTACTCAGTTAGCTCATAGCTCATCTTATCATCCTCAATCTGATGGGCAAACTGAGATAGTAAACAAATGTTTGGAAGGATATCTTCGTTGCTTTGTATCTGATAAACAGACACAATGGGTCAAATGGTTGCCTCTGGCTGAATGGTGGTATAACACTTCCTTCCATACAGCAACAAAAATGACCCCATTTATGGCACTTTATGGGTATCAACCACCATCCATCACATCATATTTAAGAGAAAATTCTAAGGTTCAGGCAGTGGAACATCACATCGAACATCAACAACAAGTCCTCCAACTCTTAAAGGATAACCTCGTGTTGGCACAAAATAGAATGAAACAACAGGCAGATCAACATCGCAGTGAAAGAAGTTTTGATGTAGGTGATTGGGTATTCCTACGGCTACAACCATATAAGCAAATGTCCCTAAAGCAAGCTAAGAAGGATAATAAATTATCACCAAAGTATTATGGTCCGTACAAGGTGTTGCAAAAGATTGGTACTATGGCATACAAATTGGAGCTTCCTGCAGCTTCTCGATTGCACCCAGTTTTCCATGTTTCATGTTTAAAGAAGGTTATAGGTGACAAGCTCCCAATTCAAACAATATTGCCAGAACTTGATGAGGAAGGAAAAATTATATTGGAACCGGAAGCAGTCACAGAAACAAGAACTCGACAGCTACGAAATCGATCAATTTCAGAGTATCTTATCAAGTGGAAGAACTTATCCGCTGAAGATTCCACATGGGAGGATGAGAATTTTATGCAGAAGTATCCAGAACTACTCAAGCGTTGAGGACAACACTTTTTTGAAGGAGAGGGGCATGTTGGGTCCCTATAATACTAGTGATTACCCCATTACTATTGTAGTTATACCCCTTATTTATATTGTTGTGCCCCTATTACCCCCATATTGTTATTTCTGTGCCCCATAGAATCCCTCTATTGTTATTTTTGTGGCTTTATATTATTATTGTTAGGTCGGCTAGATTATATTGTGACTCCTTAGACTCCTATATATAGAAAGGAGGTTTTGTCATTTGTATCATCCAAGAATTGTTCATTTATGTAATGTAAAGGAGGTTGCCCCCTCGAAGAGGCTGAATTCTAAGGCGTTGATCTATCTTTTCTATCTTTTCTTGAGCTGGTTTCATAACATTGAGCAATCTACTCATCTTTTGACTTCAACATTTGTTCATTTGCTGCCTTCAGTTGTGCCAATGCCTCAGACAACTCTTTATGCTTTTGGACTGCACTGTGATCAATCCTCTGTTTCTCTTCCTGCAATTGTTGAGTTAATTGATTATTTATTTGCTGTTATGTTAACAATTGTCGTTCTGCCTGCTCCGCCTTCTGTTGTGCTTCTGATAGTTGTGCTTGCAATGAAAAGATCTCCTGGTCTTTTGTTTTTAATAGAAGACTCACCTCTGATGCCTTGTCTATTGTTGCTGCCGAATATGCTCCAGCATATTGTGATAGTTTTGTTAGGTCGTCAGAGGGGTCAAATTCCTCCTTCCAAACCACATTGCCCATCACCATTTGATCTGGCAATAGGGAAGGTTGATCAGTCCTTCTCCTCTTCCTCTGTCATTTTACCACAGCTTTGTGTCTTGGGCTATAGAAGACATCCAAGGGAGGAATTTCTTCTATCTGCAAAATAATTTGATCGGAGGGATCCTTTGGGATTATCTCTACTTCTTTCGAACTGGGTAGGCCGCTGGTTCCACTTGGAACCTATTTTGAAGTGGTCTCCTGTGTATCTGCTGCTTTTGATGTCTCGGTATCTTTAGAGCATTCAAGATTACTGATAATTGAATCGAATTGCTGCCATTCCTGGAGCAATTTCGGGTCAATTTGAGTATCTACATTCACCTCTATGCTGCTCTGTTCCTGCTCTTTCGTCTGGGTTTCCTCTTGCACTTTCTCCTATTCTTTTGATGTAACCAGAGGTTCCTTAGTATGTCGCTGTTCAGGCTCGCTTGATTCTATTGCTGGGGTTGTTGCTAACAGATCTAGAGGTAGAGTTTGCAACCTCTGTTCTCTAAGTCTGTTGAATTCAACTAACCCTTCATCTTTGTATTCCATTATGGCCAGTGATCTAACTTGGTACATTGATTCAGCTGAGGAGAACAGGTCATCAAACTTATCCTCTTTATGGTCAAACTTTGTCAATTTGGCCTGTTCAAGTGCATTATAGGCGACTTTGTTGGGATCAAATCGCCTATTAGGGAGAGTTGCTAGAGTTAATGACTTCATCTTTGTAGCTTCTTTCTCTGCATGTTTGAAATCATACAAATTGTAGACACCACATCTCAGAGGAAAAGAGGGCCAGACCTGCTTCTTATTTTTCTTTAGAGTTTGTGTAACTCCTTCGGAAATAAGCTGATAGGCTATCTCCCTCGCCAGCAGTTTATCAGGTATGTACAAAGGAAGGACATGAGGTTCGGCTTGGTTGCCGAAAATTCTTATATAAGTAAATTTTTCCTCTCCAAACAATCTTCCTATTGATGTCAAATCAATTCCTGCTTGATAAGAAATCTTGGGAGCAGGTTTATCAAAAATAGAGTTATGAATGGGTAACATAAAGCCATTGCAGACTTGGTATAAATGGTGCTTATAGGAAGTTTTCCACAATTTCTGATGGTATATGTGAATAGGCATGGAGTCTTGTGTAGTCCACCTCCAGCCGAGCACGGAAAATTCAGAATTAAAACACAGGGTGTCTAGTATATAAGCACTGTAGTAGAATGGGGGAATAAGCCTTTCGGCGACGTGGGTTTTAGTTCTAAAATCAAGAACTGTTGTTGCTAGCTTATCTAACAGTATAGTTGCCCAATCCATTATTTCACTATTACACGCCGCTTCCATCAAGGGAACCATTTTTATAGTGAAATTAGCGGAATCGTGCAACCCCCACAATCTACACATCATTATCCCAACATAACAATAAGGAGAACATAGGGAATCAACAGAGTACTTACCGGAAGTTTCATGCTTGTGTTTTGCCGGATTTTGCCTCCAATCCCGAATGGGTTCAGATTCAGTTTCGTTCTCATTTCGGAATTTCTCCAAAAATGCCTTGTTGTACTTCTTCTCTGGCGCAGGCAAATGATACATTTGCCTCAAATCATTAGCCTGAAATGAACCGAAGATTCTCCCATCTCTGGTGCAGAAGGTTCTATCTGTGATTGGGATTTCCTCAATTGCCCACCTCACTACATCCGTATATGGGAGAATTTGTTCCCGAGCCACTATCCGATGAAGGAAAGAGTCGGCTAAGTCCTTTAAAGTAGCATCAGATTTTCGATTGGTATCCGTTGTGGCTTGTACTGCTGTCACCTTTGGTTCTTCGGCCTCAATCAAATTATAGGTACTTTTCCAAGTATTTCTGCCGAGTCCTGAACATGTAGTATTAGATATCAACCCTTTCTTTTTAGTTCCTGGATCAGCGACGGGTTGTCCTGGGGCTGGTGAAGCAAAATCGATTGCAGTTTTCTTAGACTTCTTCCCCATTCTGCTTGAATCTATTACTTCGGAAGAATTCTGCACAGGAGTGAAAATGAGCGTAACACAGAGAATTGGTAGCAAAAACCAAATACGAGCGAGATACATTGATCAATGCACGATGAAGGATTAACTTAAAGTGGCCGTGGATACAATCCGTGAAAAGATTTTTAAGCTTACTATTTCATTAAATGGCCGTTAAAACCTGCTAATCCTTTAAATGCCCATCATATCGTTTTATTGGCCGAATGATTTGTTTAAGCGTGCCTTGGATGTTTTGGCGGTTGAGCGCAGGTGAATGACTGTTTGGAAGATAAGGCCTTTAATACGAATTAATCATAATATCCCCGCTTTAACAATTCTTGAAGTTCGTGCTTTTGGCTTTATCGCAATCGGGCGTCGGGGGAAAACTTAAATCGTTATATTGGTTCCTTTTGGAATCCCCGATCGCCGATAGCGATATCGCATCGCATCAGGAGTATTAAATGGGCACTTTGAAAAGCATGCATGGTACATCCCCGATCGCCGATAGCGATATCGCATCACATCGGAACGAAAGGAACTTGATCGCATCGCATCGGAGCGAAAGGCACTTTTGTTATGGAAACTTATTATTGCTGATATCCGATAGCCTATTGCATGTTGTCGCATCGGAGAAAACCAATGGGTCTTTAAGTTATGCCTCCTTTGTCATTGTGATATGCGATCTTGCGATCGCTTTATCGCAATGATAAAAGATTAATCATTTATATTATAAGACCAAATAATTGGTTTGTCAAAAAGGTTTTGTAATGTTTTCATTTTGTTTTCGGACCTTTTTGAATAATACAAAGTTGATACCAATTAAAATAAAAAGGGACCCATTTCATATTATAGTTTTGTGAATAAAAATGATATGAAATGGGGGGTTGTTGTAGAGCACAACACCTTCTTGATATTTTCTTCTTCTTGTCTTCTTTTGCCTTTCTTGATCCAATGCCAAAATGCTCCAAGAAAACTCTAAGTGTCCAAGAGAGAGAGAGAGAGAGATAAAATAATGAGAGAGCTCCAAAATGAAACCTATGAAAGGTTATCAACTGATCCTCATAAGCCTTTTTATGAATGAGGCCTCTATTTTCTTCATTTTCCATTATTTTCCTTTAATTTCCTCCTCACATGCAACCTGTGGCCTTCCACCTCCTTTTTCTCCTAATTTCCATTATTTTCATAAATAAATATGCCAAAAATGCCATTTTTGCTTTCCAAAGCCTTAGCCATTGCCTTTGCCAATTTCCTTAGCCATAAACAACCAAATGAAGACCCCCTAGGATGTCTTGCCCAACATTCAGCTTAGAATAAGTGTCCCATCAACCGTGATTATTATTTTCACCTTTATTTACTTTTATTACATGGAATTTTCACCAGTGCTATTATAGAACCCTCCCCTTTAAGGAACATTGTCCTCAGTGTTAAACCACACCAAGACCTCAGCAAAACTGCAAAAAAGAAAAACTATTGCCCATGGAGATTTATAACATAGTTCGATGCAATATTTATAATGATCACCCTACTGAAAAGAAAACCAACATCATAACAACATGAAAAAATAATGATATGGAAACCATACCGCTTATTGGAGCTTTATAACATAGCTCATGTCGGTATTTACATCCTGTTATCACTCTAAAATTTCCCTAGAGTTGTTATCTTGTGTCAAAAGAAATATTAGAGGTAACCACAAACCTACTTTTGAGATCAGGATCTAGCCTTCCTAATGCTCAGAGAGGGCTCTCTCTTTATGATTTAACTTTGTTGAGTTAATTGATTTTAGGCTAGTTATTTATGCTTTGATTGGGTTTTGATTTTGATTTGGTGGTGGAATCACTGACTTAGATGGATAGAAGGATGTCCTTTACCATTGGGCTATGGGGTCAAGTGTCAAGAAAACAGGACTGAATCAAGTTCTAAAGATAGTGTTCACAGGGCAAGGTAGCTGAGTAAATTCAAATCTTTTAGGCTAGATGGTGAAGTGGTTTTCAATCAGGGTCAAGGAGCAGTTAAGGATTCCTCAAACCGGATAATGAAGGAAATGATAGAGGTCAATCGAAACTAGGGAGAAATGAAGGATTCCATACTCTAGATATCAGAAGAAAACATTAAAATGAATAACTATTCAAGACAGAGTGTACTTAAACAAATTCTGTAATAATATTCCAGTTATTTCATTCAATTTAGATAACATGAAAGTATGTGAAACACTTAAGAAGATAACAATTTGACAAACAGAAAATACTTCACTGAAGTGGCCCAACACATGAATCCTGTAATGCAATGCCTTTATTACTCAGTCCAGTCTGTTGACTTGAAAAAATGGTACAATGAACCCTTAGGTTTCAGATCAATACAACTATAGAAATGTTAAGCAATCCACCCTCTATACTTCGAATTATGAAGTATTTATACAAAAACTTATTAGAAAATATCCCAAACTGTTTTTAGGAATTATTCAAGGAAAAAGAAAAATCTTCATGCAAGAAGATAGAGACAGATATGTAACTATTGCAAGTTGTCCCTGTTTATTCGGCTCTGTTGTTAGATCTTTTGTTACTTTTTCTCCTTTGTTATTGTTTTACGCTGACTGTTCTTTTACTTTCCTTTTTTGACTGATACTCTTTGACTTAGCTGACCTGCTGATTTTCTTTAACTGCTTTGTATCCATTGTTTACCTTGCATTTTCACAGTAAATCATTTAATTTTTCCCGAGTCTTTGTATCTAGTAATTTAATATTTACCATTATTCTGCAGACTTCATCATCTTCTGTGTATTTTGCAAAGGTGGGCTTGTTTACAAAAAGATGTTTTACCTCATGCTGGAGATAAAAGAGGTTCTCAAAAGTTTGGTAAAGAACCTTTCCTGTAGGAATCCCTTTCATAGAGGAACTATTGGCTTGCTCCCTTGCCACTTCCATGATTTTCTTGTTATAGTCCTCATATGGCATTAACCTGTCATTTATTACCAATGAATTTGGCAAACCTTTTTGCCTAAAAGCATCAAATATGACCATGAACCTGTTTATAGCTAGCTCCATGGTTTGGGATTTGTCCTAAAGCTGCATCATCAAGTTCCTCTTGGTGATTACTTTCTTCACCTCTAGTATAGTTCCAGTCTTGTCAGCTATGTCAAGCTCCTACAATTCATATTTATTCTTAGAGTTAAGGAATTGGATTATTCTTGAGGCTTCTTCTAGCATATTTCCAAGTTCGGCCTTAACTCTTTGAATTGCTTCACCAACCTCTTTGACTAAATCATTTTGTTCAAAGATAACTTGTATAGATGGCCAAATATCATTGACAGAGTCAATGATATTGGCCCATAGCTTCTCTTTTTCTTGGGCAAGTGGCTCCTTCAATGTTAATTCCTTTTCCAAGTTCTTTATCCTCTCAGTCAACCTATTTGACTTCTGTACTTCATTTTTATGCATAATTTGAGCCAGTTTCTTCTCATCCTCTAGACTTCTTATCTATTCTTTAAGTCTATTTATTTTAGTGGTCTAAATGGACATGTCCTCCATGGCTTTGACCAGTTTTCTTGCTTCATCACTTGGATGAGTTGTTGTTGTTGTTGAACCTGTTGCTGATGTAGTTGGAAGTGTTGTAGCTACTGGAGCTGTTGGGGCCAATGAAGCTGCCAAAGTTGAAGGAACTATTGTAGTGACTATAGGGATAGTAGTGGTAGTGGCTGTCTCAATGTTGGTCTGTTTCAGGTGTATTAAATTGTCCAATTCATTCTCCATTTCTTTCAATTGAGCATTTAGTTGAAGAATGAGATCCATCATTTCATCCTGCTGGGTTTGGCTCTCTAGGACCTCCTTGGTCTGTGGATGTTCAGAAGGAGGCAACTTCAATTGTTTCTTCAAAGCAGCAATGTCTTCATTTTTCTTCTTTATGAGCTTTTCTGCTGCCTTGATGTCATTTGGATTATATCCAATCTCAATCACCAAGTCTTCCAGTGACTTGATTCTGTTATCCTTGGCCTGTGAGGATGCCTTTTCTAGCTTAAACTGTGCTGTGATGTTGTCCAGAGAGCTTTGAAGTTTCTACACAGTTATTGCTTTGTTAGTCATTGTGGAGTAAATCATTTCACCTGCCTACTTATGAAATTCAATTTTATCAATAGGGTGAACATCCCTGGCCAAAACTTCAAACTCTATCTTCTTATAATATGTTGATGTTTTAGGCTGTTGGACTGTAGGCTACAAAAAGATCATTTGCATTTTACCAGTTTTAATGTCAAAAGCTGACATCAACCTCTTTTGATATCTAGGAGTCTGTTTGAAGTATTGGGCATATGTTTCAGCCTTCAATGCCTCATTCCTCAACTTGATTTCTTTGTACTTATCTTTTATATCTTTCTCCTTATCCACTGGTTTGCTGGATGAAGAGACTTCAATACTATGCTATCTTTAAATAATTTGAGTATTTGAGGTGGAAGGTTGATGAGTTTCCTATGAAACTGCTGGAGCTTTCCTCTTTTCAACCACTGTTTCAATATCAATGATTTCAACTGTCTCAATGGTCTCCTCTTGCTCATTTACAGGATTAATCTTAGCTTTTTCCTGTACATGATTTCAAACTTGTCATCAGTAGTATATCCATTTCAGAGCTAGAGCCCTCTTCCCTGGTTCTTTTTACATTTCTGTCCTACATCGCTGGAGTCTGTAGAATGGGAATAATACCCATCTGTTCCTGTAGGGTTGTAACCTGTAGAAAGGAACTAGTATCTATCTCCCTTTCCACATATATTAAGGTATTTTGCACATCTGTTAAGGTATTTTCCAACCACTCTGACTGGTTGGCATATCTTTCAATATCTTGCCTGGACTCATGCATAAAAGGGCTTAATTTGAACTTGAGCCTTAACTTGTTTATGACTCCATTAGGGTCATACTGCCACATGAAACTGCTACTGAACTTCATTTGTTGTAAAATTTTCTCTGCTTCTTGTCCAGCTTCCCTATTATTACAAATAAAAGGGCCCAATTAGTTTTTGATCTTCAACTGTGTTTTCTTTGTAGCTAACAGAAAATTGACTTCATCTAAGTTTATGATTTGCCTAAAATACTCTAATGCAATTATCCTCATGGGGAGGTATTTGGGCAGCTTGTAAGGAGTGAGTTGGCATCCATATATCCTTATTTCAGTGTTGTCCTGGTATAGATACTAATCTCCTACTCTACTATTCTTAAACAACTGCAAAACTCTTTTTATTTCATCATTGATTCTGGGTTGATTGCTACTGGTTAGCATGTTTACAACTGGACGAACAAAGGAATCAATGAACTCTTTATAACTAAAAATAGTGGAAAATTTTTGGATTAAGGGTGTCCAAAAGATCACAGATCTTGGATGGCCCATAGTGTCCAACTTTTGGATGCTAACTGGAAACTTGTCTGATTGGAAATACAGGAACATGTGGAACAATACTGAAGAGTATTTGAATACTCTTTCATTTGGCAGTCTGATCAATTGATCATGGATCCTATCTGCCAAGAACTGGGAAAAATTGAAAATTGCAGCTGGAGACTTTCCAGGGAAAAAAATAGAGAGGAAAGAAAGTACAGGCTCATCTGCAAATTCATCAGAGGTATACCCTAGGATACAAGACAACATGGTTACAATTTGTCTAGCCCTTTCAGAGAAAATGGTGGCAGAGTATGGAGGACTGTCTGTAGGAGTATGAGACTCTTCTAGGATGAAAGTTTGAAATATTTGAGCCCTCTTGGGAAGGTCCAGATTTATGTAAAGTTCAAGCAAGGCTTCAATGGAAAATGGGATCCCATTTGGGTTTGGCTAGATCTGTAGCAATTCATTTATGGATTCAGCAGTGATTGTGAACAAAATCTGTTAGTCAGGAGAGACTATGGCTCTTTGACTTGGGATATAGCAAGCTTGGCAGAAGTGGATGATTTTTGGGAATGGGTATACTTTTGGGAACAAGTATTTGGGCAAATTTGATTCCCATAGATGAATGTCATCGTTCTGGTTCAGGAATTTACCTTTACTCCAACAGTGGAGTTTTAATAGATGGCTAGAGGTGGCTTTGTCTTTAATTGGAAATCTTTGTCGGCCAATGGGAGGTGTCAATGTCCAGGTGAGGGGTTTGCAGGGGTTTTTCACTCAGAATGCTTTGGGAAGCCATAATTTGGTTTGTTCTATTGAATTATTCTGTTATGAAACCAGCTCAAAAAAAAAGATAGAAAAGATAGATCAACACCTTAGAATTCAGCCTCTTCGAAGGGGCAACCTCCTTTACATTACATAAATGAACAATTCTTGGATGATACAAATGAAAAGACCTCCTTTCTATATATAGGAGTCTAAGGGGTCATAATATAATCAGAGCTGACATAACAATAATAATGTAAGGGCACAATAATAACAATATGGGCACTACATGGGTACATCAATATAATAAGGGGGTTTTACTAATAACAATAAGGGGTTACACTAGTAGTATAGGGGCCTAACATGCCCCTCTCCTTCAAAAAGTGTTGTCCTCAATGCTTGAGTAGTTCTTGATGCTTCTATATAAAATTCTTGTCCTCCCATGTGGAATCTTCAGCAGGTAAGTTCTTCAACTTGATGAGGTACTCTGAAATTGATCGATTTCATAGCTGTCGGGTTCTTGTTTCCGTGACTACTCCAGGTTCCAATATGATTTTTCCTTCCTCTTCAATTTCTAGCAATATTGTTTGAATTGGGATCTTTTGCAACTTTTGAATAAGTGGCCATACTTCGTCATCCTTCTTCCATTCATCCCTTACTTCATTTATCCAATATGGTTGGATAATAGAAATAGCACAAAAAAATGCTTCCACATCCTCATCCTTTCTTGAGAGTGCATCTGCAACAAAATTTTGCTTCCCTTTTCTATAGATGATGTCAAAGTCATAACCCAACATTGACCCATTTTTTTTGTTCTTTTAAAGATAATAGTTGTTCTAAAAAGTATTTAAGACTATCATGATCCATTTTTACCTTGAAGTGTCTTCCCATTTGGTAAGGACGCCATTTCTTAAGTGCATATAGTATTGCCAACATTTTCTTTTCATAAATAGCTTGCTTGAGATGTAGCAGTAAAAATACCTAATCACCTACATCAAAACATTTTTCACTACGATGTTGATCTACCTGTTGTTTCATTTGATTTTGCACCAAAGTGGCATTAACCTTCAAAAGTTGGAGAACTTGTTGTTGATGCTTGATGTGATCTTTCATTGCTTGAACCTTTTTCTTCTTGATATGTCCTTCTATCTTTAGAGTTTGAGGAGTGGTAATTTCTTCCAATCCTTTACAAGATATGGTCGGATTCATTTCTTAATGCTCGATGTGATCTTTCACTTCTTGAACATTTTTCTTCTTGATAAGCCCTTCTATCTTGATAGTTTGAGGAGTGGTGATTCCGACCAATGAATTACAAGATATGGTTGGATTCATTTCTTCTTTTTCGATGTGATCTTTCACTTCTTGCACCTTTTTCTTCTTGATATGTCCTTCTATCTTGAGAGTTTGAGGAGTGGTAATTCTTGCCAATGCTTTACAAGATATGGTCTGATTCATTTCTTCTTTCTCTAGGGTTGGGTCCTGGCATATATCCTCTTCTTTTGATGTTTCTTGATCCTTTTCTTCCTCCTCTTCATACTCTATGTAAAATAATTTCTTCTCAGCACACTTATGACCTTTAGTGCATTTGCTATCACAATTGTAACAAAGCCCTTTTTCTCTTTTTTCTTCCAACTGTTGTGGTGTAACCCTTGTAGGTTGTGGAAGGTTAGGAGAAACAACACTTCCATCTTTATAGTTGTGCGGGGTAGAATTCCTTGTTGCCATAATTTTACTTTCCACTATGTAACAAAGCCCTTTTACTCTTTCCAATTGTTGTGGTGTTGCTCTAAAGAAGGTATTTCTCTTTGTATCCTCATAATGTGCTATCATTTCCTTCGTGAAAATTGACCACGTAAGAAGTTTTTTACGAGAACAAAGCCCTTTATACCATAAAAATTGATCCAGTTCTAAATATGAAGATGCAATACACACCTTTTGTAATAGTGGTACACCATGTAGATCAAAATATTGCTCCATTTGAAGTATCCAATTTACTGGATCCTTGCCATCAAACTTCCTCATCTTGCTTTTTCTTGATTTTAGGATACCAATCATGAAACGACTATAACTCTGTACTTTTGGATCTTTAAGTTCTGAAATTGCAATCTATAGTAGCCCTCTATGTACTCTTTCCAATGCCACCAGTCTGATCCAAATTTGATTCTCCAAGGAAGAGTTATGCGAAATCTCCCACAGTGACCTGATTATAGACTAGTTTAGTAGAGCGAACTTGTACGACATGCCACGAGTCACTGTTTCGACCTTTAGCTCTAAACAATATATACAAGAAACTAAAGTCCATCCTTTTTCTGTACCTTCTTACGAAATTTTAATCTGATGCTCAGAGATAAAGTTATGAAAATTTTCCCCAGGTCACTTGTTTGGAATGTAATTAAGGAGTCTGCAAAAAGACCAACTTCCTCAGATCATATCACCGCAAATATAGCGCGAATAGCTCTGAAATTAGGACCGAAGGTGCAGCGCGATTTCTTCTCAAATGGGTTTTTTTTTAGCTTTTGAAACATCGCAGAAAAAAAGTTATAGCGAAAATTCCACAATGACCTATTTGGAGCAGCGAAACCCTAGAATCCAAAGCTCTGATACCAAATGTTATGAAACCAGCTCAAAAAAAAAGATAGAAAAGATAGATCAACACCTTAGAATTTAGCCTCTTCGAGGGGGCAACCTCCTTTACATTACATAAATGAACAATTCTTGGATGATACAAATGAAAAGACCTCCTTTCTATATATAGGAGTCTAAGGGGTCATAATATAATCAGAGCCGATATAACAATAATAATGTAAGGGGACATTAATAATAATAGTGGACTTCTATAGGGCACGATAATAACAATATGGGCACCACATGGGTACATCAATATAATAAGGGGGTTGTACTAATAACAATAAGGGGTTACACTAGTATTATAGGGGCCTAACATATTCTTTATGTGGCTTAGGAGTAAGCTTAGGGGATTTAGAAGAGTAGGAAGTGTGAATATAATCTGCAGAAAAAGGGCCTTTGGATGCACAATGGGTTTCTTTTAGTTTGGTAGGGTCTTTTAATTAATTTAATTAATTAACCTTTCATTAATTACTGTGTAGAGTTTTAAATAGAGGGTCATTCTGGTTCTTTCAAGAATACCTGGAAAACGGAGATTTGGTGCGTAATCAGGGTTGTATGGTAGCAAAAGAGGTTTCTGAAGCTTGAATTGTCTGTGCTGCTTCAATTTGGAATCTACATGGTCTTTAGTTTGTAAATGGGTTGAAAATGGTTAAACAAGGTTTCTAGGCATTGGAACTGGTTGACAGAGGTGTTTGCAACGAAAAATCAGTGAAAAGAGTGAAAAGGGGGCTTTTCCGACTTTTAACTAACAATGGTTAAATTTTGGCGCGGGATTAATGAATGAAAAATGAGTGGTTTTCTTTTATGCGAGGAGGCAGTTTTATGCCATATCACACTGCTTTTGTGTGGAGGACGGTATTTTTCGAGAGCACACGATACAACCTGGTACTACCACATAGCGAAACAGTGATCGACCAAAACCGTCAATCTTGCGTGCTTTTGCGATTGTAAGTGTCGGATGATGGGAGCGCGTGATATGGATATGGGCCATCAGATCTGGAGGTGGGAGATTGGAGGGCTATTGCGTGGTAGAGCTGTGAGGGGGGAGTTGGGGAGTGGGGTCAGGTTTAATTACAATGAAGTGTAATTAATTGGAAAGTAATTAGGGGATTTTGATATATGAGATGGGTTAATAAGCTATCGGGGAATTATAAAAATGGGGGGTTAAATATATACAGTGGGACTAAGGGTTAGAAAATAACATAGGGGTTAAGTTTAAAGGGTATCGGGGAAAGTTTTTAATGGGGCCCGACAGATTTAACCATTCAAACTTAGGATAAATGGGTTTTAGTAGGTTTTTAAGGGAAAAAGGGAAATTGATACAAGGGGGGGTTGGGTGGGTGGGTGGTGGGGTGTGTCGTATTTTTTGTGATGGGAATGGTTTTCACACTAGGGAAAGGGGTTTTAGGAAGGGAAAATGGAATGAAATAAGGGGGAAAGTGGAAGGAAGGGGAGGGGATATTTTTACAAGGGAAAATACCTCTTTTAGAAATGAAAAATAATGAAGGGTAAAATGAAGGGAAATTAATAAAGGGGTTTAGTGAAATGAGGGGAAATTAGTGAATAAGCTTAAGTGAATTGACCTTTGCCTTTAATAATTCCAACTGCACGTGAAACATAGGATCAAGTATGATGAAGGTGCATTTTTAGCTAGCAACCTTGTGCATTTCCAAAACTTCTTCTACCTACTCTTTATTTACCCTAGCATTTTCTCTTCATTCATTAGGTGCATTTGAGCTTGCTGACCCTTCATTTCTTTTTCTTTGATAAACAAACTATCTAATTCTAACCTTATAACTTCCAATGGCTCATATTAAACTGATGAGCTCATTATTATTCTCTACCTAACTGCTGATCTTCCAAGATTAAACGGTTTGGCTAGATCTTTATTCTCTATCTATTAACATGAAATTTAAAGCATGAATGAATCAAGTTTAAACTACTTTGACCATCATGGACTTGTGCCATTTTTGACAAGCTACAGACAATATTATTTTGCAAAGTAAAGTAAAAAAGGAGTGGCATTTGAATTTGCACACTTTCATAATCTATTTTGATCTCTTTTGTGGGGTTCATATCTTATACTTTTTATATCTTTTTCTTTATTTTAGTCCTTTGATTATTCTTTTAGGACTTCACCCTCTTTACTTTTTTTATTTTTAATATGGGAAAACATTTTGTAGAAAGCAAAAGTATGTACAATATTACAAGGCTAATCATAGTCAATTCAAAATTATGAATCCTATTATTATAGGACCCTAACAGTGGCTCCACATGGGGATGGCATTTCCTGTTGAAATGTCAAGATATTTAAGATCAATAACCTTTGAAACTTTGACTATGGTTGCCTTATAACTGCTTCTTTGTTATTTTCTTTATTCATACATATGATGCTACACCTTTCAAAGCTTAGGGCCTTTACTTCGGGCTTCAACCTCGAAAGATAATCATCCAATCCAATATAAACTTTGCAATGTTATATACAATGAGCAAAGTAAACAAATGAAATAATGTTGATCTGGGGTTAAGTAATTCTTCAACATTTCTACCATTGACTGGTCCGCCTGGTAGATCTGTTCCATCTAATTGACTCAAGAAAAATGCATTGTTACCTCTGTAACCATAAATGATATAAGGGCCTTGCCATAGGAAATCAAATTTACCATGTTTACCCTTTTCTTCTCTTCTGGAATCCCATTTGAGTACTTTGTCACCTATGTAAAATCATCAGCTTTGGTTTTCTTATAAAAAATCTTTTTGATTTTATCTTGGATCACTTGGGATTTGACATAGACTTCTTCCCTGGTTTGTTGCAAATGTATTGTCTGATTTATCCTCCTTTGGATATCATTTGGTTCTACTTGCAACTCTTGAATCATTTTCATCACTAATACTCCTAAAGGGGATGGAAAAACAACATCCATTCCATATATTATTTGATAAGGAGATGTATCAATGGAATTTTTGGTAGTTAGTATGTCTGCCCATAAGGCATTAACCAACTTTTTCTTCCAGGTCTTCTTATTGTCTTCTAACAGTTTATTAATGATATTAACAAGGCTTTTGTTTGAGGATTCTACAAGTCCATTACCTTGAGGGTAATAGGAAGTGGAATGGCCAAGGGTAATGTGATATCTGTTACAAAAGTCTACCATTTTCTTGGATTTGAAAGCAACTGCATTATCAGTAATAATCTTTTGTGGGCATCCAAACCTAGAAAGGATGTTGTTCTCAAGGAATGAAATGATGTCAAAGTCTGTGGCTTGTCTAGAAGGGATGGCTTCTATCCATTTAGTAAAGTAGTTAGTGGCTGTCAAAATCCATTTATGTTGGCCTGAGGATGGGTGAATTTCACCAATGAAGTCTAGACTCCACTGCTGAAATGGTATTTCTGTGGAGATGGGTTTTAGGGGAAAAGGTAATAGCGTTTTCTTGCCTTCAAATATTTGGCATTAGTGGCAGGAGTTCACATACTTCTTGACATCTGAAAAAATGGTGGGCCAGTAAAAACCTGCCCTTAAAATTTTATCAACAGTTGTTTTCCAGTATAGGTGTCCTCCACAATATCCTGCATGAAATTCTTGCATTGTTTTGTCAGCTTCATCTTTTAATAAACAATTCAACAAAATGCCACCATTATCTTGCCAAAATAAAGCATTATCTATGATACAATATTTCATTGATTTCATTTTCAAGAATCTACCTTTAGTTCTTGATAAACCAGGAGGAGCTTGTAAATTTAGTAAAACAAATATGATATCTACATACGAAGGTGAATCTATGAAAGGTTCATTGATCTATGGAGTCGCCATCTCTTCCTGATCATCTAGGGCACCAATGAAATTTATATTTAAGGCTTGACAGTTTTATTTAGCCATGAGTTTAGCTAAACCTTAGCCTTTGATTAGTTTTGTGGGCTTTATTTCAATGTCATATTCCAAAATAGTGGCAATCCATTTTCCTCTCTTTCCTTCAGGCCCATTCTGTGTTAAAATGTCCTTTACTATTGAATTTGGAACATATGCAATGATGTGTGAGTATAAAATGTATACTCTGAAATCTTTAATAGCCTTTACTAAAGCAAGTGCTTGTTTTTCTAGTATGTTGTACTTTAGTGTAGCATCTCTCAAAGATTTCCTAAAAAATGCAATAGGTTTCTCATAACCTTGATCATTCTTTTGCAACAAGACTGCTGCAATAGTATGCTTTGAAGCAAAAGAAAAAATTATAAAATCTTTCTTGAAATTAGGACTTATGAGGACAGGTGTTTTAGTAAGGGCTTCTTTGATTGCCTCAAAAGACTGCTTAGCCCCTACTATCCACTTAAGTGTGGAATCTTTCTTTAACATGTTATTCAATTCTATAATTAGTTCTGCTATGTTAGAAATGAATCTTCTAAGAAAATTTCTTTTGCCTAAGATGATTGTAATTCCTTAATGTTTCTAGGATGAGTGATGTTTAGGATTACCTTTATTCTAGCTAGATCAATTCTAATGCCTTATTTTGAAATTATGTGTCCCAAGAGTTTACCTTCTCCTAGCCCAAAGAGTGTCTTTTTGGGATTCAAGGAAATGCCAAATTTTCTACATTTAATAAAAACTCTTCTCAAATGATCTAGATGTTCATTATCGGATTTGGAAAACAATGTGATGTCATCTTGGTAAACCACTAGAAAGTCATGGATTTCTTTTGCAAAAGCTATGTCCATTGCTCTTTGGAATGTTGCTCCAGCATTCATCAATCCAAAAGGCATCTTTAAATACATGAAATTGCCCCAGGGAGTGGTAAATGCAATCTTTGCTTTATCCTTTGCTTGGACTAAGATTTGGTTGTATCCAGAGAATCCATCAAGTAATGAAATTCTGGATGACCCTACTACCCTCTGGAGAATGTGATCTATTTTAGGGAGGGGATAGTGATCCTTTAATGATACTTTGTTCAAGTTTTTGAAATCCACACAGAGTCGGATTTCTCCTGTTTTCTCTCTAGTAGTGACTAAAATAGAGACCCAATCTGAATATATAGTTGGTGCTATGATTTGTGCCTCATACATCCTTTTCACTTCTTTTTCAATTAATGGCATAAGAACTAGATTATTTCTCCTAAGTTTCTATTTAAATGGTTTGTGATCTTCTTTGATGGGTATCTTATGTTGAATAATGTTGGTGTCATAAGACATGAGGTCTTCATAACTACAGGCAAAGACATCTTGAAATTATTTAAACAAACTTATGTATTTGAGCTTTTCAGTTGGAGGTAAGGCTTTGGATATTTTGATAAGCTTAGGTTTTTATTTTGTTCCTAGGTTACATTCTTCTATGTCTGATCTTCAGGGCTCCATTTTTGGTTTCTTAGCTACATCATTGGAATCAAACAAATCTTCTAGTGGGACTAATCTCTTAGGCAAAAAGTTATTCTTGAGGTTTAAGATCTCAGAATCATCATTAACTAATTCTTCTATTTGTACCTTTTTCAACTTATTTATTTCTACTTCGGTGAATTTAGTGGGTTTATTTATAGTATTTACATTTATCTTACCATTTATGATGTCATCTATTGTACAATCAGTATCTATGTTATAGTTTTGGAATTCTCCCCCAACATTCATAAAATCATAGATTTGAGAATCTTGTGAAAAAATCTACCAATATTTCAAATTGTCAGGTATAACAGGTCTGTGTATTACCTCTGTATTGTACTGGTGATTGGGCTAAAAGGGTAATCTGCAAGTGCTAGCAAAGGTAGCCAAACTGTGAGCTTGCATGTTCTGTTTCCTCATAATAACAACAAAATCAATTTCAAGTAGTTCTTTGATCAGATCTAGAACAATTTCTCTGTATTGGCTCAATTTAGGATTATTCATAGAATACTCTCCTCTAATTTGTTTTATGATCAATTCAGAGTCTCCCATTATAGAAACTCTCTTGGCTCTCACAATTTGTAAGCCTAAGACTAAATCTTCATACTCTGCCATGTTGTTTGTGCATTTAAAGTTTAATCTAAAGGCATGACCTTCAGAATGGTAACTTTCCATGTTATGAATCCAAACTCCTGCACCTGCTCCTAATAGTTTCACTGAACCATCAAAGTCTAAGTTCCACCTTGATTCATGAAATATGTTTTCACTATTAGGTGCTTTGTATTTTTCTTCTAGAGCTGTGATTTCATTTTTTCCATTATCTGAATTATACAAGATAAATGAGTCCATATTAGAATTCATCAAGTATATAGGGTAATTCTGTGGTTTTTCTGAACTACTTACCATGTATTTCATCAAGGTTTCTCTGTAAATCTTTCTTTGCTAACCAAATACAGAGATGGTAGCATATGACATGTCTAACTGTAGAGATCCCTGCAATTTTGCTCCCCATGAGCGAGATAATAGCATTCCATACTTGGGTGGGATATCAGCAACTACTATGTCCATAATAATACTCTTTGCTAGGCACTGGACTAGAGTTACACATAAATCTTTAATCAGGCCAAGGCATTTGACTTGACTAGAATCAAAGGAAAAAAAGTCCTTGTTGGGTCTGGTGATATCTAAATTTAATCTTTCCATGATTGCTTTAGGCATTAGGTTATGGGATGCCCCTAAATCTAGCATAGCATTATGTAAGATTTTATCATGAACATTTAAGCTAATGTAGAATGGAGGGATACCCCCTTGTTGATGTTTTCCATTTACTTCTGGACCAAATAATAACTCAGGTTGATCATCATTAAGGTTTACAACATCTTTGCCTTCACCTATGTTTAGTGTTTTAGTGATTTGTGCTTTGTATGATTCATTTTTCACTAGCTCTGTCAAAGGAACTGATATTTTCAATTTGGCTATCTCAGTCTTAATGTTGAATGGAAATTGAGTTTTTCCTAATTGAGTGAGTTCTTCTTTAGCCATTATGGTCTTTGTACTTTTGTATTCTTTATCAGCACTTGGTAACTCAATTTGTGTACCAACAATTTTGTTTTGAATTTTCTTATTTGGAATAGTTTGAGTAACAGTTGAAGTTTGAGTTTCAGCTGAAGTTATGTCTACAATTTTTGGGCTGGAAGTCTCTTGAGTTCCTCTAGGGAGAATTTGTAGAACTTTGGTCACAGGAGCTTCTGCTATTTTTTTAGTTTGGGTTTGGACTGATTTCTTAGTGGGAAATTCTGTATTGTTTTTGCTTCTAAGGCTATACTACTTGTGAAATTCATATATAGAAAATTCATAGTTGTAGGTTTTAACCTCGTACAGAAATTACCTGCATACGAATTCTAAAACACAGAAAATAAACAATGCGAGAGCATAACACATAAAACACATATACATAGAGATTTTCCCCTAGATCCCAAAACGGGACTACTAGCTTGATTTTTCATTATGTTCCTTTCAATGTTACAATACATATTTATACATGCCGAAGCATCCAATACCATGGACCTAAAACCATCGCATCCAAAACCATGGACCGAAAACCATCGCGTCCAAAACCATATGCGAAAATCATGCACAAAACCATAGGTGGGTCCGTCCAACCTAACATAGGGTCCAAAACCAAAATTTTCCGGGGCGCTGCCCCAAACCCCATAGAGTGGGGTTACCTGCACCCCTCAAACCCCCTGTGACCCCCCCCCGCTACGTAATTGGTGCAACGAATGGGGGGCTCCGCCCCTCTTCTAACCCCCTGGTTAACTACGTGGGCTAGTCGTGGAAAGAATATAACACAACCCAACATTCTTGCACTTGTTGTTTTCTTTCCACAGGGGGCCACAAGAGAGCTTAGTCATTTATCCAGCCCCGCAACGCCCATTTTTTCTCTACACCAAGAGAACTTCTTAGAGCTCACATATTTTGTCAATGCATCTACAGTATTCTTCAAAGTGTCCACCTTTACCAGTAACACCTTTTTGTCTTCTATCATATCCCTCACAAAATAATACTCAACATCAATGTGCTTTGTCTTTGAATGATATGCAGGGTTCTTTGCTAAGAAAATTTCACTTTGGTTGTCACAGTCTATCCTTATAGCTTCGTATACTAACCCCATATTTGAACGCAATCTCTGCAACCAAACTACTTCCTTGCTTGCATGAGTGGTTGCCATGTATTCTGCCTCTGTAGTTGATAGTACCACTACAAATTGTTTCTTACTCATCCAATTGACTGCACCTCCAAATAGGTTAAACACATACCCACTTGTAGATCTTCTTTGATCCAGATCTCTAGCCCAGTCTGCATCAACAAAGCCACGAATATCCAACACTCTGTCCAATCTTGGTCTTCCTTGGTAGCACAAACCATAATCACTAGTGCCACACAAATACCTGAAAACCCGCTTCACTGTTGTCCAATGCTCCTTTCCTGGTTTTGACATAAACCTGCTAAATACTCCCACTGCATGTGCAATGTCTGGTCTAGTACAGACCATTGCATACATCAGGCTACCGATTGCACTTGCATATGGAACATGGGACATGTCCTCTTCCTCTTCTTGTGTCTTGGGACACTGTTCAGTAGATAACTTTACACCTACAGGAATAGGAACCTTCACTGGTTTACTATCCTGCATATTAAACCTCTGCAGTATTGTCTTGACACACTTCCTCTGGTTTAACTAGAGCTTCCTCTTTGCCTGATCTCTTTTAATTTCCATGCCCAATATATAGTTTGTGGCACCAAGATCTTTCATGTCGAATTTGGAGGACAATTGGGTCTTCAAATCCTAGATAATTTCTTTGTCATTTCCAACCAGCAACATAGCATCCACATACAAGACCAAATAAATAACACGGTCACCAATTAATTTAAAATACACACAGTGATCTGCTTTGCTTCTGGTGAAGCCAAGTCCCCGTATAAATGTATAAAATTTCTGATACCACATCCTTGGTGACTGTTTTAACCCATACAGAGACTTCTTTAACTTGCATACCAATTCTTTCTTACCCTTCACTGCAAAGCCTTCAGGTTTCTTCATGTAGATTTCCTCTTCCAGATCCTCGTGAAGAAATTCGGTCTTCACGTCCATCTGTTCTACCTCAAAATCAAAAGTAGCAGCAACAGATAAAAATAATCTAATAGAATTAACCTTGGCAACAGGAGAAAAAATATCATCAAAATCAATTCCCGGCACCTAGGAATAACCTTTTGCTACCAACTGAGCTTTGTATTTCTCCACCTTTCCTTCTGCATTTGTCTTCTTCTTGAACACCCATTTGCTGCCAATGGGTTTCCTTCCAGCCGGCAACTCCACCAGATCCCAAGCCTCATTTTTGTGCAAAGATGCCATTTCATCAACCATGGCCTCTTTCCAGAGTTTTCCATCCTCTGAATTTACTGCTTCCTTCACAGTTTTGGGATCATCATCAGTAATAGATAAAGAAAAATTTGAATAGAAAGCAGATGCACTATATCTTTCTAGCTACCTTCTTTCTCGAACTGATCTTCTCACACCCAGAGTTTTTGGCTCTTCATCTTCTGATTCCTCCTCTACTGTAGAGTATGATTCTTCCTCCTTTAGCTCAAACTCTATCTTCTCAGGTTCCTTTGGTTGGACTTCATGTTTAATAACATCATTCACCTCTCTGAATACCACATCTCAGCTGTACACAACCTTCCTTGTTACTAGGTTCCAAAGCTTATAACCCTTTAAACCATCCTTATACCCAATAAAGATGCACTTTTCAGATTTACTATCCAACTTGGTTCATTTCTCCTTTGGAACATGTACATATGCATCACATCCAAATACCCTCAAATGTGAAAGAGAGGGTTTCTCACCAGTCCATACCTCTTGTGGAGTTTTATCCTCCAATGCTGATGAAGGTGATCTGTTGATCAGGTAACATGTTGTCTCCACCACCTCTACCCAGAATTCTTGTCCTAACCCGACACCACTGAGCATGCTTCTTGCCCATTCCATCAACGTCTTGTTCATTCTTTCTGCAACTCTATTTTGCTAAGGTGTATATGAAGTAGTCTTCTGCCGTGCTATACCACACTTCTTACAGAATTCTTCAAATTCCTTACTGCAAAACTCTCCACCGTTATCTGTCCTTAGCACCTTTATCTTCTTCTCTATCTGGTTTTCCACCAGAGCCTTAAATTCTTTAAACCTATCAAAGACTTTAGATTTCTTCTTAAGGAAATATATCCATGTATTCCTTGAGAAGTCATCTATAAATGATACATAGTACACAGACTTACCTAGTGATGGAACCTTCACAGGTCCAAACACATCACTGTGCACAAGCTCTAATATATGTTTCACCCTCTTACCACTAGAGGGGAAACTCACCCGATTCTGCTTCCCATATACACAATTTTCACAGAAATCAAAATCTAGAGAGTTATTACTCATACCTTATACCATACATTTACCATGAAGTATTTGAAGGCCCTTCTCTCCAATATGTCCAAGCCTTTGATGCCACAACATGGTCTTCTCTCCAGAGACCAATATATTTTCTGCTCCACTTTCAGGAACCACAGAACTGTTGCACCCATCAACAACCGTGCTACCTTGCAGCTTGTACAGAGTTATAATCTGAACTCCCCGCATCAATACCAGTGATCCTGAACCATCTTGCAGGTATCCTTCTCGAACATTGTTTTTACACCTACATCATCCAACTTGCTTACAGAAATTAGATTTCTAGCCAATGCAGGAATATGTAGAACACCTAGAAGTGTTCTAACCCTTCCACCTTTCAACTTCAACTTCACTTTTCCATGACCAACGATTCTAGCCTTCCTATCATCCCCTAAGAAGACATCACCACCATTGTATTTCTCATACTTGCAGAACTACTCTCTATGGGGAGTGAAATGAAAGGATGCACCTGAGTCAATCAACCCTGCCTCACGATCTACATGTGTACTTGAAGAAGCAAAGTACACATCCCCACCGTCATCTGAGGTGGCTTTTTCCTCTGTAGAAGGAGCATCATCACATCCCTTTCCTTTATCAGGAGATTTAGATTTACAGTCCCTCTTGTAGTTCCCTTCCTTTCCGCATTTCTAGCACACCACCTTTATAGGTTTTCCTGGAGATTTAGATCTCCCTCTAGATTTAGATCTCCCACTCGATGACTTATTTTTGTTTCTGTTTTGGGACTGTCCTCGTATAGACAAGGCATCAGCATTCTAGCTCTCCATATTTTTCTGCCTCGTCTCCTCCATAGCAAGGATGAGACTATTTCATCAAACTGCAAGGCAGTTGGATTGCTACCTATTGCAATACCCAGACTATCCCACGAATCTAGTAGAGAACACAACAAACTGATGCACTTATCTTCATCTAAAAATTTTAATATCAACAGACACTAATTGACTTACCACAGTATTAAATGCATTCAGATGCTCTGTCACCGAGTCTCCATCTTTCATCCTCGGGTTATACAGCTTTTTTCGCAGGAACAGTTTATTCACCGGAGACTTAGATTGGTACAAAGTCCCTAACTTGTCCCACAAAGCCTTCGCCGTAGCTTCCCCTGATACATTTAGCAATACTAAATCTGAGACACACAATTGTATTGTGCTCTTTGCCTTCCGATCCAACTTCTTCCATTCTTCATCGGACACTCCCGTTGGTTTAGTACCTGGATCTACCAAAATCCACTGATCTTTATCCACCAACAGATCTCCATCTTGAGTTTCCACAACTCAAAACTCTGACCATTAAATTTCTCAATCTCTATCTTTCCACTGCTCGCCATCTTCTTTCACCACCAGAATCGATCTCGCAGATCTCCCACTGAACAGGGTCTACCATAGGCCCGAGCGAAACCCCTCAGCAACAAAGATGTCCCCTTGAAGCCAAAACAGCTCTGATACCAAATGTAGGTTTTAACCCCGTACAGAAATTACCTGCATATGAATTCTAAAACACAGAAAATAAAAAATGCGAGAGCATAACACATAAAACACATATACATAGAGATTTTTCCCTGGAACTCAAAACCGGGACTACCAGCTTGATTTTTCATTATGTTCCTTTCAATGTTACAATACATATTTATACATGCCGAAGCATCAAATACCATGGACCAAAAACCATCGCGTCCAAAACCATGTGCGAAAATCATGCACAAAACCATAGGTGGGTCCGCCCAACCTAACATAGGGTCCAAAACCAAAATTTTCCGGGGCGCTGCCTCGGACCCCATAGAGTGGGGTTACCTGCACCCTTCAAACTCCCTGTGACCCCCCGCTACGCAATCGGTGCAACGAATAGGGGGCTCCACCTCCCCTCTAACCCCCCGGTTAACTATGTGGGCTAGTCGTGGAAAGAATATAACACAACCCAACAATAGCCTTGTTTGTAGTCAAAGGACTCTCCAGATTCTAATTGTAATTTCTATAACATGTATAATTCCTATTCTTCCTAAGAAAGAAAAACATCACCTTCGTTTTTAATCCCCAATAGGTTAATCTGGGTGTCCTCCTCTTCTTCATGGTTTTGTGAATCTTCAGCATAATTTTTGTGGAAATGTGGTCTAATCTATTGATCGGGTATAGCATCTCTTGTTTTTCTAGTATTAGGATATTTCCTAAAGTTGGGGTTTCTAATTGGGGGTGCTTGTTGATTTTCCCACTGAGATTTTCTTTCCATATTTTCTAATCTATCCATTATCATTTCTACACTTTTAGCTAAACTATCTATCTTACCATATGAAATGGGTGATTCCTCTTTAATGGTAACTATTTTCTCATTTCTCATCCTAGCTCTCTTAGCTAATAAATTGGCTTCTACACTAACAACATTACTTTGCATCTGTTCCAATGTTTCAAGGTTCCTTTCTCTCAATTGGTAAGACATATCAGTGTCAAAACCATCAGGAAATTTGACTAGTGCCAAGTTTGGTGGAGGTTTGATATTTGCAGGGATTGCATTATAGATACTGTTGAACCTAGTACAATAGTCCTAAACAGATTCATTAGGAGCTCTTCTAATGTTTTCATATTCAGGAAATATTTGTAAAGGGTTTTTCTTTCTTTCCCATCTATTGATAAACAATCTATGGAATGCAGCTAAATTAGCAATATGATTAGCAGGTAAACCTTTAAACTATTTTTTGACATCTCCTACTAGTGTTTGGGAAAATAATCTCATTTGCACATCAGACTCACCAATCTCATGTAACTCAAAATAATCATTCATTATTTTATTCACATGTTGTTGGGCAGTATACTGACCAGTAGCATCAAACAGAAAGATTTCACTTTGGTAGTCTTGGGGCATGGAATGTAGTTGAGCTAGTAAGACCAAAGGTGCATATCTCTCTACCATGGCTAAGGATTTGGTTTGACTGGGGGGTAAAGTAGTGGTGCTTGAATAAGAACTTGAAATGGTTGTAGATGAACTAGATGAACTTGAGATGTTTGGTTGGAGAGGAAGTTGAGGTATGAATGGTTTAGGGGAATGAACTATGGTGGATATTATAGGTGAGGTGGTAGTAAATGAAGCTGTATTTACAGTTTTTGAAGACTCCATAGAAATTTCAAGGGTAGCAGCAGTTAGGGCAGCTAATTCAACTGATTGTTGAAGATAGGCTTCATCTATATGCCTTATCAAAGTTGAGTTTAAAGCTTCTAGCTTGTCAAAAGTATCCAAAACATGTTGATCTAAATTAGGATGTATAGGAACCTTCTTTGATTCAATAAATTGAATAAAATTGGGGTCTATTACAGTATCATGAATTGAATTTTCAGATTTGGTACGAAACAAAGAAAGATCAAATGATAAATCAAATTGAATATCCTCTAAACTTGATAACTCTTTAGGAAGTGAATTTGCTTTAACTAACTGACTAATACTTCCTTGGCTTTCTACCTTTTCTAGTTTTCTTAAAATTCTGTCAGGATCATAACTATTATAGCAGGGTTTGGATCTAGATGTGCCCTGGTATAGTGTGTTCTTTTGGAAGCCATAACTTTATTTTTTTTATTTTTTTAATGAAACTTTTTAACAACTCTAAAATGACCTTAAGGTGAAGAGATTAGATTTTAAGATTTTCTTTAAGGTTTATTAGACTGAGCACTGTCCCCAGTATGGTCGCCACTATGTTATCACTCTAAAATTTCCCTAGAGTTATTATCTCATGTCAAAAGAAATATTAGAGGTAACCACAAACCTACTTTTGAGATCAGGATCTAGCCTTCCTAATGCTCAGAGAGGGCTCTCTCTTTATGATTTAACTTTGTTAAGTTAATTGATTTTAGGCTAGTTATTTATTCTTTGATTGGGTTTTGATTTTGATTTGGTGGTGGAATCATTGACTTAGATGGATAAAAGGATGTCCTTTACCATTGGGCTATGGGGTCAAGTGTCAAGAAAACAAGACTGAATCAAGTTCTAAAGATAGTGTTCACAAGTAAATTCATATCTTTTAGGCTGGATGGTGAAGTCATTTTCAATCGGTTTCAAGGAGCAGTTAAGGATTCCTCGAACCGGATAATGAGGGAAATGATAGAGGTCAATCGAAACTAGGGACCAATGAAGGATTCCATACTCTGGATATCCGAAGAAAACATTAAAATGAATAACTATTCAGGACAAAGTGTACTTAAACAAATTCTGTAATAATATTCTAGTTATTTCATTCAATTTAGATAACATGCAAGTATGTGAAACACTTAAGAAGATAAAAATTTGACAAATAGAAAATACTTCACTGAAGTGGCCCAACACATGAATATTGTAATGTAATGCCTTTATTACTCTGTCCAGTATGTTGACTTGAAAAAATGGTACAATGAACCCTTAGGTTTCAGATCAATACAGTTATAGAAATGTTAAGCAATCCACCCTCTATACTTCGAATTATGAAGAATTTATACAAAAACTTTTTACAAAATATCCCAAACTGTTTTTAGGAATTATTCAAGGAAAAAGAAAAATCTTCATGCAAGAAGATAGAGATAGATATGTAACTACTGCAAGCTGTCCCTGTTTATTTGGCTCTGTTGTCAGATCTTTTGCTACTTTTTCTCCTTTGTTGTTTCTTTACACTAGTTGTCCTTTTACTTTCCCTTTTCGACGAATACTCTTTCATTTGATACTCTTTGACTTAGCTGACCCGCTAGTTTTCTTTCACTGCTCTATTTCCACTGTTTACCTTGCATTTTCACAAGAAATCATTTAATTGTTCCCAAGTCTCTGTATCTGGTAATTTAATCTTTACCATTCCCCTGTAGACTTCATCATCTTTTGTGTATTTTGCAAAGGTGGGCTTGTTTACAAAAAGATGTTTTGCCTCATGCTGGAGGTAAAAGAGGTTCTCAAAAGTCTAGTAAAGAACCTTTCCTGTGGGCATTCCTTTCATATAGGAATTATTGGCTTGCTGCCTTGCCACTTCTTTGATTTTCTTGTTACAGTCTTCATGTGCCATTAACCTATCATTTATTACCAATGAATTTGGTAGACCTTTCTGCCTCAAAGCAACAAATTTGACCATGAACCTACCTATAGCTAGCTCCATGGTTTGGGATTTGTCCTCAAGCTGCATCATCAAGTTCCTCTTGGTGATTACTTTCTTCACCTCTAGTATAGTGCCAATCCTTTCAACTATGTCAAGCTTCTACAATTCATATTTATTCTTGAGGCTTCTTCTAGCATATTTGCAAGTTCGGCCTTAACTCTTTGAATTGCTTCACCATCCTCTTTGACTAAATCATTTTGTTCAAAGATAACATTTATAGATGGGAAAATATCATTGCCAGAGTCAATGATATTGGCCCATAGCTGCTCTTTTTCTTGGGCAAGTGGCTCCTTCAATGTTAATTCCTTTTCCAAGTTCTTTATCCTCTCAATCAACCTATTTAACTTCTATAGTTCATTTTTATGCATAATTTGAGCCAGTTCCTTCTCATCCTCTAGACTTCTTATCTGTTCTTTAAGTCTATTTATTTCATTGGTCTGAATGGACATGTCCTCCATGGCTTTGACCAGTTTTCCTGCTTCATCACTTGGATGAGCTGTTGTTGTTGTTGAACATGTTGCTGATGTAGTTGCTAATGCAGTTGGAAGTGTTGTAGCTACTGAAGCTGTTGAGGCCAATGAAGCTACCAAAGTTGAAGGAACTGTTGTAGTGACTGTAGAGATAGCAGTGGTAGTAGTTGTCTTAATGTTGGCTTGTTTCAGTTGTATTAAACTATCCAATTCATTCTCCATTTCTTTCAATTGAGCATTTATTTGAAGAATGAGATCCATCATTTCATCTTGCTAGGTTTGGCTCTCTAGGACCTCCTTGGTCTATGGATGTTTAGAAGGAGGCAACTTCAGTTGTTTCTTCAAAGCAGCAATGTCTTCATTTTTCTTCTTTATGAGCTTTTCTGCTACCTTGATGTCATTTGGATTATATCCAATCTCAATCACCAAGTCTTCCAGTGACTTGATTCTATTATCGTTGGCCTGTTGGGATGCCTTTCTAGCTTAAACTGTGTTGTGATGTAGTCCAGAGAGTTTTGATGTTTCTGCACAGTTATTGCTTTGTTAGTCATTGTGGAATAAATCATTTCACCTACCTACTTATGAAATTAAATTTGATCAATAGGGTGAACATCCTTGGCCAAAACTTCAAACTCTGTCTTCCTATAATCTGCTGATGTTTTAGGCTATTGGATTGTAGGCTACAAAAAGTTCATTTGCATTTTACCAATTTTAATGTCAAAAGCTGACATCAACCTCTTTTGATTGCTAGGAGTCTGTTTGAAGTACTAGGCATATGTTTCAGCCTTCAATGCCTCATTCCTCAACTTGATTTCTTTGTACTTCTCTTTTATATCTTTCTCTTTATCCACTGGTTTGCTGGATGAAGAGACTTCAATACTAAGCTGTTTTTCAATAATCTGATTATTTGAGGTGGAAGGTTGATGAGTTTCCTCTTAAACTGTTGGAGCTTTACTCTTTTCAACCACTATGTCAGTATCAATGATTTCAACTGTCTCAATGGTCTCCTCTTTCTCATTTACAGGATTAAGCTTGGGCTTCTTCCTGTACATGATTTCAAACCTGTCATCTGTAGTATCCATTTCAAAGCTATAGCCTTCTTCCTTGGTTCTTTTTACATTTCTGTCTTGCATGGTTGGAGTCTGTAGAATTGGACTAATACCCATCTATTCATGCAGGGTTGGAACCTGTAGAAAGGAACTAGTATCTATATGTTTTTCCACATCTATTAAGGTATTTTCCAACCACTCTGACTGGTTGGCATATCTTTCAATATCTGGCTTGGACTCATGCATAAAAGGGCTTAATTTGAACTTGAGCCTTAATTTGTTTATGACTCCATTAGGGTCATACTGCCACATGAAACTGCTACTGAACTTCATTTGCTGTAAATTTTTCTCTGCTTCTTGTCCAGCTTCCCTATTATTACAAATAAAAGGGCCCAGTTGGTTTTTGATCTTGAACTGTGTTTTCTTCCTAGCTGACAGAAAATTGACCTCATCTGAGTTTATGATCTGCCTGAAATACTCTAATGCAAATATCCTCATGGGGAGGTATTTGGGTAGCTTGTAAGGAGTGAGTTGGCATCCATATATCCTGTTTTTAGTGTGGTCTTGGTATAGATACCAGTCTCCTACTCTACTGTTCTTAGACAATTGCAAAACTCTTTTTATCTCATCATTGATTCTGGGTTGATTGCTACTGGTTAGCATGTTTACAACTGGATAAACAAAGGAATCAATGAACTCTTTATAATTGAAAATAGTGGAATATTTTTGGATTAAGGGTGTCCAAAAGATGATAGATCTTGGATGACTCTTAGTGTCTAACTTTTGGATGCTAACTGGAAACTTGTCTAATTCTAACCTTATAAATTCCAATGGCTCAGATTAAACTGATCAGCTCATTATTATTCTCTACCTAACTATTGATCTGCCAAGATTAAATAGTTTGGCTAGATCTTTATTCTCTATCTATTAACATGAAATTTAAAGCATGAATGAATCAAGTTTAAACTACTTTGACCATCATGGACTTGTGGCATTTTTGACAAGATGCACACAATATTATTTTACAAAGTAAATTAAAAAGGAGTGGCATTTGAATTTGCACACTTTAAGAATCTATTTTGATCTCTTTTCGTGGGGTTCATATCGTATACTTTTTTAATCTTTTTCTTTATTTTAGTCCTTTGATTATTCTTTTAGCACTTCACCCTCTTTACTTTCTTTTTATTTTTAATATGGGAAAACATTTTGCAGAAAGAAAAAGTATGTACAATATTACAAGACTAATTATAGTCAATTCAAAATTATGAATCCTATTATTATAGGACCCTAACAGTGGCTCCACATGGGGATGGAATTTCCTGTTGAAATGTCAAGAAATTTAAGATCAGTAGCCTTTGAAACTTTGATTGTGGTTGCCTTGTAACTGCTTCTTTGTGATCTGCTTTATTCATACATATGATGTTACACCTTTCAAATCTTAGGGCCTTCACTTCGGGCTTCAACCTCGAAAGATAATCATCCAATCCAATATAAACTTTGCAATGTTATATATAATGAGCAAAGTAAACAAATGAACTAATGTTGATCTGGGCATAAGTAATGCTTCAACATTCTACCATTGACTGGTCCACCTGGTAGATCTATTCCATCTAATTGCCTCAAGAAAAATGCATTGCTACCTCTGTAACCATAAATGATATAAGGGCCTTGCAATAGGAATTCAAATTTACCATGTTTACCCTTTTCTTCTCTTCTGGAATCCCATTTGAGTACTTTGTCACCTATGTAAAAATCATCAACTTTGGTTTTCTTATCAAAAATCTTTTTGATTTTATCTTGGATCACTTGGGATTTGACATAGACTTCTTCCCTGGTTTGTTGCAAATGTATTGTCTAATTTATCCTCCTTTGGATATCATTATTAGGATATTCCGACACATAGGAAATAGTTAAGTATAACTTGGTCTAGTATAGAGTTAGGTAAAGTGTGTTTCTTTACTATGTACATTTTGTAACTTACAATCCGATGGTCAGGATATGTAGTGATTCGACGGTTCATTCTCTCCTCGGTATTACCGACACTTGATCCATGGCTTAACACCCGATTCGTCCATGATCTCTATTTAAAGAGCATGGAGGGTCATTTGTAGGTTAATCGTCCATGAGAGAAGCTTATGTAAATTTTCATTCTTTTATTAATAAATTGCCTGAAGTGGCCGCGTTGGCTCAGGCCGTGGACTGTTTCCCTCTTTGAGGGTTTTAACCACGTCAAAAGTACTGGTGTATTGATCTGTGATCTGTTTGTGAGCGGTTTCTTTTGGTGTTCTGTCTGAGGAACTTACCCTGTAAATTCCTACATGGTGTCAGAGCTATTTGAGGGCCGCGTCTGTTGGTGATCCAAATCTGAAGCCGGTAAAACAACATCTGACTACCATTTCCTAGATCTACTGTTTCTGACTACTTTCGGGCCGAGAGGACTGCTCTGTTATGTTGGGAGCATCTGTTCCAGTGAGGAACCCCTTTCGTTTCACGCGAAAAGGTTTCCGGTAGCCCTAGCTGCGTCATTTTTAAGATCTTGAGGTATACAGTGTTTATTTGTAGTTTGCAGTTATTTTCTCTCTGTTTATTTCGGTTTCGGTTTATTTAGATTTTTTTATTACCGGATCTATACCTTTCATTTCTGCGTATGCTCTTTGCCCTGCAACTCTGTGCGATCTGGGCAAATCAGAAACAGAAAGGAAGGATTTTTCTCATGCGTATGCTCTTTTCCGCTGCGCCTTAGTGTGATCTCGGAAAATCAGAAACATTGAGGAAAATATTTAGTTTTCGGCTAAAGCTAACTTCGAGCCGTAAGGTTCGTTTTTTTTTGTTTGTATGTTCGTGTTGGGTTTTGTGTTTTTTGTTTTTTAGGGAAAAAGAGCTTTCTCAAAGCAAGCACGCAACCCAAAGCTTCAACCCCTCTCTCTCTCTCTCTCTCTCTCGCTCTCGCTCTCTCTCTCTCTCTCTCTCTCTCTCTCTCTCTTTCTCTCTCTCTCTAGCTCACTTGGTCCAAAGCTAATTTATGAGAGTAGAGGTCTTGAGTTCAAGTCTCCTTTTTTGTGGGGGCGGATTTTTCATTTCCGCACATTCCCGCACTTCGTCGGCATCTTCATCAAATTTTCTTCAAAAAGCCATAACTTCTTCATCCGGAAGCTGTTTTCAGAACCATTTTTTTTGAAACAGCCTAATTTTTCAAGATCTTTCCATTGGAACACTTACTTTCAACATCTATAGCTTCAGTTTTTGTTAAAATGGAAAGTCCATGCCAAGTTATTCTTGACAGCACCAACTACTTCCAATGGTGGTCCTACATTGTGGATTTACTTAGAAGTAAAGGTCTCTATAGAATAGCCTCAGGCCAAGAAACCAAACCGAAAGATGAAGATAAGGCAGCTAAATGGGAAAATAGGCAATATCAAGCATGTGGGTTGATAGGGATGTCTATTTCTCCAGATCTTAGATTCCATATTGCAGAACTTGATACTCCTGATGAAGCATTGAAACAGATTACTAAAGTTTTTGGAATAAAAAATGAACTTAAAGCCCATCAACTTGAAAATGAGTTGCTTACATTGGACCCCAATAATTTTTCTTGCATTGAAGATTTTTGTTGGCATTATGATACATATGTTGTACTTGATGGCAACCCACTCATCTCAGATGATAAATTATAGTGCAGAAAAGTTCACGCACTTATATGCAGAGAAACGTTTCTTTCATGTAGAGAAAAGTTCACGCACTTTTATGCAGAGAAAAGTTTATTTCATGTAGAGAAAAGTTCACGCACTTATATGCAGAGAAAAGTTTATTTCATGTAGAGAAAAGTTCATGCACTTTTATGCAGAGAAAAGTTTATTTCATGTAGAGAAAAGTTCACGCACTTTTATGCAGAGAAAAGTTTATTTCATGTAGAGAAAAGTTCACGCACTTTCATGCAGAGAAAAGTCCCTTTCATGAAGAGAAAAGTTCACACACTTTCATGGTTGGCTCATGGTATTAGTCCGACAGCTTTTGATCCTATGGTTTTGGTCCATGGTATTGCATCCAAAAGTGTTGATCTCACGCACTTTCATGGTTGGTTCATGGTATTAGTCCTATAGTTTTTGATCCTATGGTTTTGGCTCGTGGTATTGCATCCAAAAGTGTTGATCTCACGCACTTTCATGGTTGGTTCATGGTATTAGTCCAATAGTTTTTTGATCCTATGGTTTTGGACCGTGGTATTGTGGAAGGCCTAAGACTATAAAAGAGGAAGGAGATCATTTGGCAAAGCATCATTGAAAAAATTGAATATCTAATAAGTGCTAGATCTGAAATATTTGTGATTGGGTTATGGTGCAGATCTGGATCTGAATGAAGGAGGAACCTTAGCGCATAAAGAAGGATAAGTTCTATTGATGGGTCATAATCTTTATGCTTGAATAATAGTATCTTTGCATGATTTTGATCTGTTATATGAGGCGCATGCTTGATCTATAAATCTGACAATCTGGGTTAATTAGTGTCTGAATATTTGAAAGAAGGAATTATCCTTTATAGATCTGCACACAGGTTTCAGGTTGTTGAAGTAGTGTATATCTTTAAATTATGATCTAGCTACCTCTGTCTATTGCTGCAGTATTTTGGGTTCATAATTTGGTGTGTGGTTACTGTTACTGTGTTCTGGGTACAGCTGTCAGAGAAGTGTTTACTTGATTCAGTGCTAATTGGGAAAAGGAGAATGTTTGATGCAGATATACTTGATGATTGATTGATGTCCATGGATCCAGTCTGAAAATTTATGAAACGTGGTCCCTGGAAGAAAGAGAAGGTTGTAGCCTTCAGTAGGCCAGCACCTACGTACTAGTATCTTGGCTAGTACAAGAGCTAAGGGGGTTGTAGCTCCCTTCCAGGAGAAGCTAGAGAATGAGACAGGGTTGTAGCTCTCTGCAGGTTGTAGCCTGCGTACTGGTAAAGGACTGCACCAGTACAAAATCATTGTAAAAGAAGTTTCTAATTGAAAGAAGATAGAGACATATTGCAGCAGGTGGTTTTCACCCACATTGGGTTTCCACCTTATATCTGGTGTTCTTTTGTGTGACTATTTGCTTTTCTTGTTCCTGCTCATTATTTTATGATACTGACATACAAAGTAATGATCAATATTTGAAGAATTATTCAAAGTATAATAAGGAAGATAGATTGAAAAGAATTTGATAATACTGATTCACCCCCCCACCCCCCTCTCAGTATTATTTCCAACAATTGGTATCAGAGCAGAAGGAAGGAAGAAGCTTGATCGCTTGAAGGAAGATCTAACATCATGAGCTACTACGAGAGGGAAGCATCAATCAGGCCACCGATTTTTGATGGAACAAACTTCGTATATTGGAAGGTAAGATTTACTGCCTATCTTCAATCTTTGGGTACAGGAGTATGGGACATTATAGAAACAGGGTATACTTTTCCATCAGCTACTCCTACAGATTCAGCTGAGAAGAAGAAATATGAAACAAATGCAAAGGCGGTTAATACTCTTCTAGGATGTCTATCTCAATCTGAATTCGTGAAGGTTATGCAATATAAATCCGCAAAAGAAATATGGGACGAGATTGTTTTGAGCTACGAAGGAGATGAACAGGTAAAACGTGCAAAACTTCAAACCCTCAGGATTCAGTATGAGAATCTCAGAATGTATAATGATGAAAGTGTGGCTAACTATTTCCTTCGGGTAGATGAGATTGTTAATTGTATGAAAAACTTGGGTGAAGAAATAAAAGAGGTTGTTGTGGTTGAAAAAGTCCTAAGATCATTGTCCCCCAAGTTTGAATCTAAAGTGTCTGCAATAGAAGAAAAGGAAAATCTACGAACTCTTACTATGTCTCAGCTACACGGAATTCTAATTGCTTATGAAATGAGAAAAGGAGGTCCATCAGACAGGAGAGAATTTGCTTTTAAGGCTTCAGGCAAAGGAGACTACTATGAATCAAGTCACGTGCCAGAAGAAGAAGAAGAATCAAATTTTGTCAGAAATCTTCAACGGGGTACTGGAAGGTTCAGAGGTAAGCTACCTTTTAAATGCTTTGCTTGTGGAAGAGTAGGTCATTATGCTTCCAAATGCCCTCATAAGGATAAGATTGACAAAGGAAAGGAACCTGCTAGATGGAACAAGAAACAGAATGCAAATAAGAAAAGCTACTACACTCATGAAGACAGTGATGGTCTATCAAATAGTGATGAAGATGAACGAGGTAATGACTATAAACTTTTAATGGCATTTGAAGATGATGATTACATGGATGCTATAGATGTGGATAGTTTTTATGAAGAGATTTCTAGACTTAAGACATGTATAGAAGAAAAGAATATGATCATTGATACTCTACAATTTCAAATTGATGAAAAAGAAAAATATCTTGAGAAGTTAGAAGGTGAAATTGTTGGCCTTAGAAAAGAAATTGAGGAAACAAAGGCTATTAATCTTAAGTTTGTCAAAGGATCTGAAACTCTGGATGAGATCATCAATGTACAGCGTTCTCCGCTAAACAAGACAGGTTTGGGGTATAATGGAGAAACATCTCAAGCATCCACCTCAAAGAGTTATCTTGATGCAACAAGAAGGAATGAGCAAAAGCACAATGGAGATCACCAGGTAAAGCAGGGACGAATTACATCAAGAACGAACAAAGACTATCAGGTAAACCAGGGGCAATCTGTCTTAAGGATGAACAAAAGCTACAACCAGCCACAGGTAAAATCTTCTCAATTTGCTTCAAGAATGGATGACAATAGAAATTACAATCATTTGGCCGGTAGATTTGATAATCGTAGAAGTTTCTTCAATGGGCAATGTTTCTCTTGCCATAACTTTGGTCACAAAGCAGCTCAATGTGTTACATATAAAACAATCATGACTAGATAAGCTCAAAAACAAAGAAGTATGATCGGGATTACAAAAAGGACCTATAACAACTTTTCGGCTCTTGAAAATGAAGTTGAATGTTCTATTTGCAATAACTTTGGTCATGAAGATTCTGAATGCAGGAGCAGGTTTCAGCAGACAAAGGAACAAGCCTCAAGCACCAGAACATGGAGAATAAAGGAACCACAAACAGAAAGATGTGGGATAGCATTTTATGCAGAAGGACAAGAAAATCTATGGTACATTGACAGTGGATGTTCGAAACATATGACAAGTGATAAATAAAAACTTGAATCATATTTTGCTTTAGAAAAGGGAAAGAAAGTCTCTTTTGGAAATGATACTCTTGCAGCTATAAAAGGAAAAGGCACTGCTCGGTTAAAAGAAAAGGTCAAAGCTGGAAATGTTTTGTATGTTGATGGATTGAAGCATAATCTTCTAAGTGTCAGCCAGATGTGTGATCAAGGAACCGAGGTGATATTTAGATCAAACAGATGTCGTGTTCGTGATCTTGATACAGGTGAAACAGTGATCAAAGGTAGAAGAACTCCAAATAATCTATACATATTTGAAGAAGGACAACAACAATGCTATTTGAGCAAGGATGATGAACACTGGTTATGGCACCGGAGGTTGGGGCATCTAAGTTTTTCACAAATAAGGAAAGCATGCAAATATCAAGTAGTTCGTGGTCTTCCAGATATCAAAATTCCAAACAACACCACATGCAAATCATGTCAGTTTGGAAAGCAAACCAGAACTAACTTTCCAGAGAAGGAAGGATCAGCTAGCATGCCTCTTGAGCTAGTCCATACAGATGTATGTGGTCCATTTAGGAAAAGGACACCTCGAGGAGAAGAATACTTGATATTATTCATTGACGATTTCTCCAGGTTTGTTTGGTTAGGACTTATGAAGCACAAAGACGAAGCATTCGAGAAATTCAAATCCTTCAAAGCCTTGGTTGAAAATGAATCAGGTTACAAAATTAAGTGCCTCAGGTCTGACAGAGGTGGGGAGTTTACCTCAAATGAATTTTTCGATTTCTGTGAAGAACATGGGATAAGAAGAGAATTCTCTACAGCTAGAACTCCTCAGCAAAATGGAGTGGTGGAAAGGATGAACAGAACAGTCCAACAAATGGCTCGTGCTATGCTGGATGAGTCTGGAACTCCCGCAACTTTCTGGGGTGAAGCCGCATATGCTGCGGTTGTTATTCTCAACAAAACAAATGTCTGAGTGAACAGCACTCAAACTCCTCATGAGCTCTGGTATGGTGAGACTCCTTCGGTAAAGCACTTCAAAATCTTTGGGAGCAAATGCTATATTAAGAATACTGATGAGCAACTTGGCAAACTTGAACCTAGAGCAGATGAAGGCATTCTTCTTGGTTATTCTCCACACAGCAAAGCATATAAGTGCTACAATAAAAGACTTGGAAGAATTGTTGACAGCATTGATGTAGTGGTTGATGAAAAGGGATACATTCCTAGGCAAGTAAATCATGAAAATATCGAAGAAGATGAAGACTACCCTCAAAGACAGAATGATGAAGAAGAAGAACCTCAAGAAGCACCAGAGGAACAGATAAGGATAGAAGAGAAGACTTCATCCCAGTACGTTCAGAAGAATCATCCAGAATCTCAGATTTTGGGGCAGAAAGAAGCAGGTGTACAAACAAGAAGAACAATTGCAGAAGCTTCAAGCTATTTGGCATTACTCTCCTCCTCTAAACCACAAAATGTAAAAGAGGCATGCAAAGATGAATGTTGGGTCAAAGCAATGGATGAAGAACTTGAGTAGATCGAAAAGAACAACACTTGGGAGTTGGTTCCTAGACCAAAGGATAAGAATGTTATAGGGACAAAATGGGTCTTCAAAAATAAGTTGAATGAAAATGGGGAAGTAATTAGAAACAAGGCAAGACTTGTTTGTAAAGGGTATGCGCAGCAAGAAGGAATAGATTTTGAGGAAACTTTTGCTCCTGTTGCAAGACTTGAGGCCATCCGAATGTTCCTTTCTCTCTCAAGCTTTCAAAAGTTCAAAGTATTTCAAATGGACGTGAAATCAGCCTTTTTGAATGGAGACTTAGAAGAAGAAGTATACATTGAGCAGCCAGATGGTTTCATTCTTGGAAATGATCCAAATCTTGTATGCAGACTGTAAAAGGCTCTCTATGGTCTTAAACAAGCTCCAAGGGCTTGGTACTATCGTTTGGACAAATTGATCCGGATTTAAACAGGAACGCAACAAATTACAGAGATAACCATAAATACAGAGATGCAATAACCATAAACACATAGATGCAGCGGAAATAATGATTCATTTCATTAATGGAAAATACTTAATACAACCAGAAATGGAAATAAACTAGCTAGGGCGATGGTAGCTATCTCTGAGAAGAGATGTGCGGCTACATGCCTCTGAACTGTTCCAAACTCTATTACAATGAGGCTCGAAGGCCTATTTATTGTTGAGAAACAATGGAAAACCCTTCACATCCCGAAACCTAACCCTAGAAGATGAAACGCCAAATTGTGGGCCCCGTTTGGGTAAATTGGTACATCAATTTCCCGGGGTCGTAACTTTGGCATACGATCTTCGTTTGACGCGTACGATAGCTCGTTAGAAAGATCTATCCGAGTACTACTACTTTGGGAGGGAACATGGGTCCATGGACCCATGTTGCCCCAGAATCCCAAAAAAACGTCGTTTAGGGCCTCAAAACGGCTCTGGAAGTTCAGGACCCGAAAAACTGCTAAAAATAGTAAACTGTGATACAATTTAGGAAACTGAAAAGACTGAAAGAGATAGTTGTGGGGGTCCAAATGGGTTGGTGGGTGGCCACCAACATCCACCTGGATCATTCCTCCCCCCTTAGGAAGCAATGGTCCCCATTGCGTTGAGTTCCTCCATCTGCTGAACTTGTCCTGCAATCTCTGATGTGTCCAGTGATGGTGGGAAGCATGGTCGACGATGGTCCACATTGAACATTTGGTGCAGGCGAAGGAATGGAAGAATGATGTGCTCCAAAGCATTGTTCCCCATCGCCTTGGTACTGCTGTAAGGACCATGTCGGAGTGATCTGAGCTTCTGATGGGTTCTGGTAAGGCGTTCTTTCTGTCGATGCAACCAAACTTTGTTGCCCACCTGAAACTTGTGTGGTACCCATGTGGGTGAGGAGAAGTTGTTCCTGTGTTTTGTCATGACCGTATCCCTTTGCTGCTGCTGCTGCGTGGAGGAACCCTTTGCAGTGGTCATGGATGTAGCAACGATCTTCCCCTTACTTTCGGAGTGAACCATACAGATGAATTTCCTGGTCTGGGAGATGAGCTTGCTGCCTTTCTTAGCAGTGATCAAAGATGTGGCAGTAGGTGGGGCTACCTCTGGTATCCTGTATAATGAATTATTTAAAGAAATAATGACAGCACGAGGCCTTGACTCATACATAGCATGTCGCCTCCACAAGTATGGCTGACCTAATAATACATCACAAACATCCAGAGGTGTAACATCACACAATACCTCGTCTGTGAAGGGTTTGATGCTATAGGGAAGGCGGCACTGCTGGCGAACTTTCAGATCTCGTCCTTCATGAAGCCACCCGATACTGTATGGCTGCGGGTGTGGTGTAGTCGGTAGGCCCAACCGCTTCACGACCTCTGCTGAAACCAGGTTCTTTTGGCTACCACTGTCGAAAATGAATCGCAGCGGTGAACCCTTCACCCACATCTGTGAGTGGAAAAGACGCTCCCCCTCCTCTGGATCTTCGGGCTCATTTTTCTTGATCTTGGCGGTGGCAACAGTGGCACTGGGATCCGCATCAATGATCTGCTTCCCTTTGCCATTCCCCTTGTCGGGTTCTGGCTCAGGATCGGAACATGCATCTGATTCGGAAGCCTTCAACTCGGCCACTAGCGACTGCTTGGTCTGACACTCACTTGTGTTATGAGTGGGACTCTTGTGGAACTCACACCACTTTCCTGTGTCCTTCTTCGGCTTCGTGGTGTTGTTCTTTTCTTGCGGCTTCGACGGGTTGTCTTGGGTCACCCCGCCTTGGCTTTGTCCTTTGGGCTTCGGATTTGCAGATCCAAAGTCTCGCTTCTTCTGTTTGAACTTTTGTTCGATTTTGACAGCGTATCGGTATGCTGTGCCGAGTGAGGGGATGTTCAAGAACCCCATCTCTTCCTGGATGTATCTGTGTAGGCAGCCGCGGTATTTGAGTACCAAATGCAGCTCAGAATCTTTGATACCCAACTGTGTGCGAAGGGTATGAAAAATGTTTGTGAACTCTGGCACATCTTGGTCTCGTCCCTGCCGCAGTGTGGTCCATTTGATGTATTTGTCCTCATAGCTTCCGACAGGGTAGTACTGCTCCTTGATGGCATCCCGGAAGTCATTCCAAGTGGGTGCGGCTGAAAATAGTGAGCCTGTACTTTCATCCTTCTGCTCGCAGTAGGTTTCCCACCAGTCCTTGATGTGGGGGGCTGCTTTGAGAAGAGCGAAAACAATCTTTTCCCGACTTGAAAATTCATGAACAGAAAAATACCCATCTAGCAGATTTAACCATTTATCTACGGCCTCTGCGTCTATTTGACCCTCAAAGATGGGGATTTCAAAATTAACTTGTACCTTAAACGGTGTGGCGTTTCCAGAGTCGCTGTTGGAAGTTGATGCGTCACCTCTGGGTAGCCGTTGAAGGATCTGCGCAAAGCTATCCATCATCGCGTTCTGTTGTCGCTCGAGGGCTTCTTCAAGCAAGATTTTGATAGGATCTCCTGCCCCCTCGTCTTTCTTCTCATCCGCCATGGGAGGCCGTCGGGATTTGCGAGGCTGGTCTTGCAAAGGTTCGACCAGTTCAAGCCCTAACTCCTTATATCCTGACCTTGTTGGGGACATGCAAAGAAAAACCGAGAAAAAGCAGACCGCTCTGATACCACTGATCCGGATTTAAACAGGAACGCAACAAATTACAGAGATAACCATAAATACAGAGATGCAATAACCATAAACACATAGATGCAGCGGAAATAATGATTCATTTCATTAATGGAAAATACTTAATACAACCAGAAATGGAAATAAACCAGCTAGGGCGATGGTAGCTATCTCTGAGAAGAGATGTGCGGCTACATGCCTCTGAACTGTTCCGAACTCTATTACAATGAGGCTCGAAGGCCTATTTATTGTTGAGAAACAATGGAAAACCCTTCACATCCCGAAACCTAACCCTAGAAGATGAAACGCCAAATTGTGGGCCCCGTTTGGGTAAATTGGTACATCAATTTCCCGGAGTCGTAACTTTGGCATACGATCTCCGTTTGACGCGTACGATAGCTCGTTAGAAAGATCTATCCGAGTACTACTACTTTGGGAGGCAACATGGGTCCATGGACCCATGTTGCCCCAGAATCCCAAAAAAACGTCGTTTAGGGCCTCAAAATGGCTCCGGAAGTTCAGGACCCGAAAAACTGCTAAAAATAGTAAACTGTGATACAATTTAGGAAACTGAAAAGATTGAAAGAGATAGTTGTGGGGGTCCAAATGGGTTGGTGGGTGGCCACCAACATCCACCTGGATCACAAATATCTTCATCAACAAGGTTTTTCAAAAGGATCAACAGATAGCAATCTTTATATAAAAATTGAAAATGACAAATTGCTAATACTTGTTGTGTATGTAGATGACATTATCTTTGGCAGCAATGAAGAATCTATGAGTCAAAGCTTTGCCTTGGTGATGCAGAAAGAATTCGAAATGTCCTTTCTTGGAGAATTGACATATTTTCTTGGCCTGCAAATCCAACAAAAGGAAGGAGGGATCTTCTTGTCTCAAACCAAGTATCTCAAGCAGATTTTGAAGAAATATGGCATGGAAGATGCAAAACCAGTATGTACACCCATGGTCACAGGATGTAGCCTCAATGCAAATGATGAATCAGCAGCAGTACATCAACCAACCTACAGATCTATGATTGGAAGTCTACTTTATTTGACAGGTACCCGACCAGACATCATGCATGCAGTAGGAATAGTTGGAAGATTTCAGGCAAATCCCAAGGAAACTCATCTTCAGGCAGTAAAGAGAATCTTCAAATATCTTCAAGGGACTCAAAATTATGGCTTATGGTATCCTAGAGATACAAATCTCACACTTCATGCTTATACTGATGCAGATTGGGCCGGAAGCGTGGATGACAGGAAGAGCACAATTGGTGGTGCATTCTTTATGGGTTCCAGATTAGTATCTTGGTTCAGCAAGAAACAAAGTTTGATTGCCTTGTCTACAGCTGAAGCAAAATATGTTGCTGCTGCATCTTGCTGCACTCAATTCCTTTGGATGATGCAGACCTTGCAGGATTTTCAAATCACTTGTACACCACCCATCTCCATCTTATGTGATAATACAAGTGCAATCAGCATTTCAAAGAACCCAGTCATGCATTCAAAAACCAAGCACATACCAATCAAGTATCACTTTCTCCGGGAACAAGTGCTTGAACAAAAGGTCAAGTTGGAGTATGTTCCTTCTAAGGAACAGGTTGCTGATATACTCACCAAACCATTGCCTAGGGAGACCTTTGAATACCTCAGGAAAAAGCTGGGGGTTGTTGATGCATCATCTTGTTGTTGAATCTCTTCTGATTGTTGGTTGTACGCAAGGTTCATCTGAAGTATATGCGTACATGTGTTGGGTTGCGGATTGGTCAAAAATCGAATGGCACAGGTTCAGGGGGAGCATATCATGCATTGTTGGCATTATGGAGGAAGTACATAAGGAGATCATGGATGCTGGTCAGAATATTTCTGCAATACATCTCTATCTCTTTCATGTTCATTTATGGTGTTTGATGGATTATGGTTCTTCTTTGCAGATCTGGTTTATAGTCAGGGGGAGCATGTTCTTAGGGGGAGCATAACCCTTTTCCCTTGATGTCAAAGGGGGAGAGTGATTGGTTGTTGTTGCCATCAAGTCCAAAGGGGGAGATTGTTGGCATTATGATACATATGTTGTACTTGATGGCAACCCACTCATCTCAGATGATAAATTATAGTGCAGAAAAGTTCACGCACTTATATGCAGAGAAAAGTTTATTTCATGTAGAGAAAAGTTCATGCACTTTTATGCAGAGAAAAGTTTATTTCATGTAGAGAAAAGTTCACGCACTTATATGCAGAGAAAAGTTTATTTCATGTAGAGAAAAGTTCACGCACTTTTATGCAGAGAAAAGTTTATTTCATGTAGAGAAAAGTTCACGCACTTTTATGCAGAGAAAAGTTCATTTCATGTAGAGAAAAGTTCATGCACTTTCATGCAGAGAAAAGTCCCTTTCATGAAGAGAAAAGTTCACGCACTTTCATGGTTGGCTCATGGTATTAGTCCGACAGTTTTTGATCCTATGGTTTTGGTCCGTGGTATTGCATCCAAAAGTGTTGATCTCACGCACTTTCATGGTTGGTTCATGGTATTAGTCCTATAGTTTTTGATCCTATGGTTTTGGCTTGTGGTATTGCATCCAAAAGTGTTGATCTCACGCACTTTTATGGTTGGTTCATGGTATTAGTCCAACAGTTTTTTGATCCTATGGTTTTGGACCGTGGAATTGTGGAAGGCCTAAGACTATAAAAGAGGAAGGAGATCATTTGGCAAAGCATCATCGAAAAAATTGAATATCTAATAAGTGCTAGATCTGAAATATTTGTGATTGGGTTATGGTGCAGATCTGGATCTGAATGAAGGAGGAACCTTAGCGCATAAAGAAGGATAAGTTCTATTGATGAGTCATAATCTTTATGCTTGAATAATAGTATCTTTGCATGATTTTGATCTGTTATATGAGGCACATGCTTGATCTATAAATCTGACAATCTGGGTTAATTAGTGTCTGAATATTTGAAAGAAGGAATTATCCTTTATAGATCTGCACGCAGGTTTCAGGTTGTTGAAGTAGCGTATATCTTTAAATTATGATCTAGCTGCCTCTATCTATTGTTGTAGTATTTTGGGTTTAGAATTTGGTGTGTGGTTACTGTTACTGTGTTCTGGGTACAGCTGTCAGAGAAGTGTTTACTTGATTCAGTGCTAATTGGGAAAAGGAGAATGTTTGATGCAGATATACTTGATGATTGATTGATGTCCATGGATCCAGTCTGAAAATTTATGAAACGTGGTCCCTGGAAGAAAGAGAAGGTTGTAGCCTTCAGTAGGCCAACACCTATGTACTAGTATCTTGGCTAGTACAAGAGCTAAGGGGGTTGTAGCTCCCTTCCAAGAGAAGCTGGAGAATGAGACAGGGTTGTAGCTCTCTGCAGGTTGTAGCCTGCGTACTGGTAAAGGACTGCACCAGTACAAAATCATTGTAAAAGAAGTTTCTAATTGAAAGAAGATAGAGACATATTGCAGCAGGTGGTTTTCACCCACATTGGGTTTCCACCTTATATCTGGTGTTCTTTTGTGCAACTATTTGCTTTTCTTGTTCCTGCTCATTATTTTATGATACTGACATACAAAGTAATGATCAATATTTGAAGAATTATTCAAAGTATAATAAGGAAGATAGATTGAAAAGAATTTGATAATACTGATTCACCCCCCCCCCTCAGTATTATTTCCAACAATTTTTTGTCCAAATTCAAGACCCTTAGACTTCTCTTTGAAGGTGTTAAGGTTAAGAAAGAAGATAGTAACCTTATCTATTCCATTCTTACTAAGTTGAGACCAGCCTACTCTGTGTTTGTTTCCACCTTCCATTCTACAAGAGAAGCCTTCATTTCTCAAGGACAAGACTACAAGTCCCCTTCCTTTGATTCTTTTTGTGATTCTTTAATAAGAGAACAAGAAAAACTCTTACACCTTGGTCTTCTTCATCTTGGAAACTCTTCTAAGAAAGCGTTACCCACCCAGCAGCAACCAAATTCAAAGAATCCTAAGAATTTGTATCCTAAAAGGAATGGTCCTAAACCAAACAAGGGTCCTAAGCAATTTCAACCTCAAAATGAAAAATCATTTCAACAAAATGATACGACAAATAAAAACAAAGGGAAGAAGACTGATAGACATTGCAACTTTTGTAATCGAGATGGCCACTTAGAATACAAATGCTTTAAGAAGATGGAAGCCTTGGAAGCAGCAATGAAGAAGCATAACATCCATTTGGAGCACTCTTCAACTTCAACTTCATCTTCAGGAATGGCACTTTCTACATGTGGTTGTCAAGCATCTCGGTCTGGCTATGCACTAAATGTATCTTCTTCTTCTCATTCTCATGAGTGGCTCATTGATTCTGGAGCTTCTTATCACATGGCCAAAAACAAAGCCATGTTTTCTTCTTTAAATGATTGTAACACCAAAAATATATATGTTGGTGATGATAGATCTCTTAGTGTTGTAGGGACTAGAACTGTTCATATAGACAATGGTCAGTTTAATGAGGTATTATGTGTTCCAACCTTATCCTGCAACCTTCTATCTGTATATCAGATAACTCATTCAGGTGAAGGTAAAACATTGAATTTTCACCTCACGTTATTGTAATTAAGGACCTAAGAGATCCTAGACAGATTTTAGCTATTGGCATTCCTGATGATTCTACAAGGTTGTATAAGTTTCACAACTTTGGGTCATCAAATCTTCCCTCAGTATTTGTTGCTCATAATGATGAAGTGAGCAAACTTTGGCATGAGCGATTTGGTCACTTAAACTATCGCTCTCTTCAGAATCTATGTAAAGAAAATATGGTGATAGGTCTTCCAATGGTATCTTGCAGAGATGGTGTTTGTTCCAGATGTGTACTCGGAAAACATCATCAGGACAGTTTTGAAAAACGTGCCTCTTGGCACGCCTCAACCCCTTTACAGCTTGTGCATAGTGATTTATGTGGTCCACTTCCAGTTGTTTCATTCTCTGGCTACAAGTATTTCTTAACTTTCATTGATGATTTCTCCAGACGCACTTGGGTATACTTCTTAAAACTCAAGAGTGAAGTATTTAACATGTTCTTGGCCTTTAAGGCCTTTGTTGAAAAACAATCTGGACATCAAATTCTTAAGCTAAGATCTGATAATGGCGGAGAATATGTTAACAACAAATTCATCAACTTTTCACTGAGAATGGAATTCAAATGCAACATACTGTTCCATATACTCCACAACAAAATGGTGTAGCTGAAAGGAAGAATCGACCTTAAATGAAATGGCTAATTGTATGCTTCAATCTAAAGGACTTAGTCTTAATTATTGGGCAGAAGAAATTAACTTTGCAAATTACATAATAAATCGCACTCCTACTAAGGTTTTAAATAATATCACTCCAGAAGAAGCATGGAGCTCAATTAAACCAGATGTAAGTCACTTTCGTGTTTTTGGAAGTGAAGCATGGGCCCATATTCCAGATGAGAAACATAAAGCTTTAGAACCTAAGAGTGAAAAATGTATTTTTTTTGGATATTTTGAAGATGTCAAAGGATATAGACTTATTCCACTTAAGTCCAAAAATGTTATCATTAGAAGAGATGTAAAGTTTTCTGAAAATATATCGGCCTACGAGCCTAGTTCGGCAGATGTGCCACCTCTCCCTATCTCTTCTACTTTTGAAAATATTTCTTCTTCAGATGGTGAAAGCGAGTATGAAAATCCTCCCCCACCTTCTCAGGATCCTCCTTCAGCTCCTCAGCTTCCAAAATGGGTCTGTGCTACTCGGGATGCAGCAGGTGATCTTGCCAGTGATCCTACAGATCAGCGACGTACACGTTCTCAGTTTGATAGAGCCTCTTCTTTACAGGCTCAAGCTTCAGTGAATTATGATCCTGACACCTTTGCAGAAGCTTCAGGCCATCCATATTGGGAAGCAGCTATGAATGAAGAATATCATTCATTATTGGCAAATGATACATGGGATCTTGTTCCTCTACCAAAGGGACGAAAACTTGTTAGATGCAAATGGGTTTACAGAACCAAGTATGGACCAGATGGGAAAGTTGATAAACATAAATCTCATCTTGTTGCTAAGGGTTTTTCACAAGTTGAAGGCATTGACTATACTGAAACCTTCTCCCCTGTTGCCAAAATGAACTCTATCCGCCTTGTTCTTTCCCTTGCTGCCTCTTTCAAATGGGAAGTCCATCAGATGGATGTTAAATTCGCCTTCATGCATGGGCACTTGCATGAAGAAATCTATATGGAACAACCTATTGGCTTTATACAAACAGACTCCTGCCTTGTATGTCGGCTTAAGAAATCCCTTTATGGTCTCAAGCAAGCTCCTCGAGCTTGGTATGCCAAAATGGATAACTTTCTTTTAGAAAATGGCTTTTCTAGGTGTCATTCTGACAATACTGTCTACACCAAGAAAGTGGGCAAGTCTCTTATCATTCTTGTTCTTTATGTTGATGATCTTATCCTGACTGGTAGTGATCCCAACCTTATAAACCATGTGAAGACTAGCCTTAAAAGGAAGTTTGAAATGACAGACTTAGGACACTTACATTATTTTCTTGGTCTTCAAGTCTTGCAATCCAAGGAAGGTATTTCCCTTTCCCAGTCCAAGTATGCCTGTGATATTCTACGCCATTTTCACATGGAAGACTGTAAGCCGGCCCCTTCTCCCTTTCAGTCTAGAGTCAAACTTTCAGCCACTTGTACTTCTCCTGAAGTTGATGCTACCTTATACCATCAACTTGTAGGAAAACTTTTGTATCTAACCCATACTCGTGCTGACCTTTCCTTTGTTGTTGGCCTTGTTGCTCAGTTTATGCAAAACCCAAGTGAAAGTCATTAGAAAGCAAATAAAAGAATACTTCATTATGTTCGAGGTACAGTTCAGTTTGGGATTCATTACAGTGCCGAAGCATCTCCTCTATTGGTTGGTTTCACTGATTCCGATTGGCCTGGTGACCCTGATGATCGGAAGTCTACTGCAGGTTATGTGTTCACTCTTGGTTCAGGACCTATTACATGGGCTTGCAAGAAACAAGGTTCCATTTCTCTTTCTTCAGCAGAAGCAGAGTATCGTGGTGCCGTAGAAGCTAGTAAGGAAACCTTGTGGATTCGTCAGATCCTATCATAGTTTGGCTTTCAGCAGCAACATCCGACTACACTTTGGTGTGATAATCAAAGTGCCATTCAACTATGCAAATATCCAGTCCAACATCAGCGCAGCAAACACATTGAACTGCACATGCACTTCATCAGAAATCTCATTCATGACCATGTTCTTGAAGTGCAATATTGTTCAACAGATGATCAAGTTGCAAACATCTTTACAAAGGCTCTCACAGAGGCGAAGTTCACTAAACTTCAATTTATGGTTGGAGTTCAGGAAGTTGTCACTAAGGGGGGATAGGCTCTAGTGCCTCCTTCCTTCTCCTATTGTGTCATATTTGTAAATCCTTCAATCCTATCCCAATTTGTTCTTAAGGGGGGATGTTAGGATATTCTGACACATAGGAAATAGTTAAGTATAACTTGGTCTAGTATAGAGTTAGGTAAAGTGTGTTTCTTTACTATGTACATTTTGTAACTTACAATCCGACGGTCACGATATGTAGTGATTCGACGGTTCATTCTCTCCTCGGTATTACCGACACTTGATCCGTGGATTAACACCCGATTGGTCCATGATCTCTATTTAAAGAGCATGGAGGGTCATTTGTAGGTTAACCGTCCATGAGAGAAGCTTATGTAAATTTTCATTCTTTTATTAATAAATTGCCTGAAGTGGCCGCGTTGGCTCAGGCTGTGGACTATTTCCCTCTTTGAGGGTTTTAACCACGTCAAAAGTACTGGTGTATTGATCTGTGATCTGTTTGTGAGCGGTGTCCTTTGGTGTTCTGTCTGAGGAACTTACCCTATAAATTCCTACAATCATTTGGTTCTACTTGCAACTCTTGAATCATTTTCATCACCGGTACTCCTAAAGAGGATGGAAAAACAACATCCATTCCATATACTAGTTGATAAGGAGATGTACCAATGGACTTTTTGGTAGTTAGTCTATTTTCCCATAAGGCATTAACAAACTTTTTGTTCTAGGTCTTTTTATTGTCTTCTAACAGTTTCTTAATGATATTAACAAGGCTTTTGTTTGAGGATTCTACAAGTCCATTACCTTGAGGGTAATAGGCAGTGGAATGGCCAAGGGTAATGTGATATTTGTTACAAAATTCTACCATTTTCTTGGATTTGAAAGCAGTTGCATTATCAGTAATAATCTTTTGTGGGCATCCAATCCTTGAAAGGATGTTGTTCTCAAGGAATGAAATGATGTCAAAGTCTATGGCTTGTCTAGAAGGGATGACTTCTATCCATTTAGTAAAGTAGTCAATGGCTATCAAAATCCATTTATGCTAGGCTGAGGAGAATGGGTGAATTTCACCAATGACGTCTAGACCGCACTACTGAAATGGTATTTCTGTGGAGATTGGTTTTAGGGGAAAAGGTAATAGCTTTTTCTTGCCTTCAAAGATTTGGCATTTGTGGTAGGAGGTCACATACTTCTTGACATCTTGTTTGAAACCAGCTCACAAAAAGATAGAAAAGATAGATGAACGCCTTATAAATAAGCCTCTTCGAGGGGGCAACCTCCTTTACATTACACAAATGAACAATTATTAGATGATACAAATGACAAGACCTCCTTTCTATATATAGTAGTCTAAGGGGTCATAACATAATCAGATCCGACATAACAATAATAATCTAAGGGCACACTAATAACAATGGTGGGCTTCTATGGGGCACAATAATAACAATATGGGGACTACATGGGCACAAAAATATAATAAGGGGGTTGTACTAATAAAAATAAGGGGTTACACTAGTAGTATAGGGACCTAACATGCCCCTCTCCTTCAAAAAGTGTTGTCCTCAACGCTTGAGTAGTTCTTGATGCTTTTGTATTAAATTCTCATCCTCCCATGTGGAATCTTTAGCGATTAAGTTCTTCCACTTGATGAGATACTCTAAAATTGATCAACTTTGTAGCTATTGGGTTCTTGTTTCTGTGACTTCTCTAGGTTCCAATATGATTTTTCCTTCCTCGTCAAGTTCTGGCAATATTGTTTGAACTGGCATCTTCTGCAAATTTTGAATGAGTGGCAACACTTCTTCATCCTTCTTCCATTCATCCCTTGCTTCATTTATCCAATCTGGTTGGATAATAGAAATAACACAAAATAATGCTTCCACATCCTCATCCCTTCTTGAGAGTGCATCTGCAACAACATTTGGCTTCCCATTTTTGTAGATGATTTCAAAATCATAACCCAACATATTTGTGACCCATTTTTTCTTTTCTTCTAAAGATAATCTTTGTTCTAAAAAGTATTTCAGACTATCATGATCCAGTTTTACCTTGAAGTGTCTTCCCATTAGGTAAGGTCGCCATTTCTTAAGTGCATGTAGTATTGCCAATGTTTCCTTCTCATCAATATCTTGCTTGAGATGTAGCCGTAAAAATACCCAATCGCCTACATCAAAACTTCTTTCACTGCGATGTTGATCTGCCTCTTGTTTCATTCGATTCTGCACCAAAGTGGCGTTATCCTTTAAAAGTTGGAGAACTTGTTGTTGATGCTTGATTTGATCTTTCACTGCTTGAACCTTTTTCTTCTTGATATGTCCTTCTATCTTGAGAGTTTGAGTGGTAATTTCTTCCAATGCATTACAAGATATGGTCGAATTCATTTCTTGATGCTCGATGTGATCTTTCACTTCTTGAACATTTTTCTTCTTGATATGTCCTTCTATCTTGATAGTTTGAGGAGTGGTAATTCTGGTCAATGCATTACAAGATATGCTAGGATTCATTTCTTCTTTCTCGATATGATCTTTCACTTCTTGAACCATTTTCTTCCTGATATGTCCTTCTATCTTAAGAGTTTGAGGAGTTGTAATTATTTCCAATGCTTTACAAGATATGGTCGGATTCATTTATTCTTTCTTTGGGGTTGGTTCTTGGTGTATATCCTCTTCTTTTGATGTTTCTTGATCCTTTTCTTCCTCCTCTTCATAATCTATGTAAAATAATTTCTTCTCAGCACACTTATGACCTTTAGTGTATTTTCTATCACAATTGTAACAAAGCCCTTTTTCTATTTTTTCTTCCAATTGTTGCGGTGTAAACCTTGTAGGTTGTGGAAGGCTAGGAGAAAAAACACTTCCATAATTATAGTCATGAGTGGTGGGATTCCTTGTTTCCATAATTTCGCTTTCAATTTTTCTTGCCAAACTGAATGCCTTCTCCAATGAATCAGGTTCCCAAAGACAAACCTCATGTTGAATGTTATCCTTTAAAGTCCCTATGAAGACATCAACCCTTTTCTTCTCTGGAACGTCGTTTACCCTTTTATTCAATTTTTTGAAATCCTCAATGTGCTCTGCCATTGAACACTTTTGTTTGAGATTATCAATTGGCTAAAGAAGGTGTTTCGCTTTGTATCCTCATAATGTGCTATCATTTCCTTCATGAAAATTGACCACGTAACAAGTGGTTTATGATAACAAAGGCCTTTATACCATAAAAATTGATCCGGTCTAAATATGAAGATGTAATATGTACCTTTTGTAATACTTGCACCTCATGTAGATCAAAATATTGCTCCATCTATAGTATCCAATTTACCGGATCCTTGCCATCAAACTTCCTCATATCTCCTTTTCTTGATTTTAGGAGCTCGATCTTGCAAAGACTATAACTCTGTAATTTCAGCTCTTCCAGTTTTGAAATTGTGACCTGAAGTATCCCTCTATGTCCTCTTTCCAATGCCACCAGTCTAATCAAAATTGGATTCTCCAAGAAAGGGTTATGCACAATCTTCCAAGATGACCTGATTATATACCTTTTCAGAATAGCGAACTTGTATGAAGTTCCACGTGTCACTGTTTTGACCTTTGGATCTGAAAAATATACACAAGAAACTACAGTTCGTCCTATTTCTGTAACTTAAAAAATTTCAATTTGATTCTCAAAGAGACATTTATGACGATTTTCCCAAGGTGACATGTTTGGAATGTAATTTTGGGGTTTGCACAAACCCTAAATTCCTCAGACTATATCTCCAAAACTATAGCGATACAGGATCTGAAATTCGAAGCCGAGGTTCAAACCGATTTCTTCTCAACTGGGTTTTTGGTTTAGCTTCTGAAACTTCATAGAAAAACAGTTATAGTGAAAATCCCACGATGAACTGTTTTAGTTGAAATTCTAGAGCTTGCAAAAACCCTAACTTCCTCAGATCATATCTCCAAAAATATAGTGAGACAAGCTCTGAAATTTGGACCCGAGGTTTAGCTCGAGCTCGTCTCAAATGGGTTTTTTGTTCACTCTTGAAATGTCGCAGAAAACAAGTTATAGCGAAAATGCCATGATGACCTATTTTGAGTAGCGAAACCCTAGAATCCAAAGCTCTGATACCAAATGTTATGAAACCAGCTCACAAAAAGATAGAAAAGATAGATGAACGCCTTAGAAATAAGCCTCTTCAAGAGGGCAACCTCCTTTAAATTACACAAATGAACAATTCTTGGATGATACAAATGACAAGACCTCCTTTCTATATATAGGAGTCTAAGGGGTCATAACATAATCAGATCCGACATAACAATAGTAATCTAAGGGCACACTAATAACAATAGTGGGCTTATATGGGGCACAATAATAACAATATGGGGACTACATGGGCACAACAATATAATAAGGGGGTTGTACTAACAACAATAAAGGGTTACACTATTAGTATAGGGACCTAACACATCTGCAAAAAGGGTGGGCTAGTAAAAACCTACCCTTAAAATCTTATCAACAGTTGTTTTCCAGTTGTTGTGGCCACAACCACCACCCTATTTAAACATGCTCTGGTAGCAAATTTGAATGGGTCCCCTAGAAGTTTTATCTTTCACTTCTTCAAATGATATGTTTTTATCCCAAGGATTTAAACTCTGTGCCGAGTCAAATCCCCAAATTTTAATGGTTAAGCCCCCTTTATAAATATCTTTTGCATGATTCATCTATAACCCTTTCCAGCCCTTCATTCATATCCTACATCGAGACCTTTTCAACCCTCAAAAACCTTCAATCGCACCTTTATTTCCATTATAACTCTTTACAATGGAAATGCTTCACAAACATGCATAAATCACCCTTTTCTGCCTATCGTAATCAAGACAATGCATACCATAAGGCACCAGACCTAACGGCATTATTAACCACATTATATATATTTCGGGTCCGGAGTCCCATTGCATATCGCAATCAGCCGTCCCAGGGCTTGTATATAACGCACACCACTATACTCTGGACCCGACAGCATTATTAACCATATATATATATATCGGGCCCAACCCCATCGTATATTGCAATTGGTAGGGTCCGGGGATTATATATAAGGCGCACCTTTGTCTTCCGAACCCGATGATAACTCTAGGCCCGGCTGCATAATATTTCAAGTCTGGCCTTATGGCCAACCGTGGGTTTTCCGTGTATTCCTGTGTATTCGATAAAGTATTGAGGCCCAGGGTTTTCAAAGAGAAGTCTTACATTGTGGACCCGCCAGGGCTATTAAGCACGGCATATACATATTTCGGGTCCAGATCCCCATCGCATATTGCAATCGAGCTTCAATGAAACCCAAGGTCCATTCACTCGTCATTGAAGCATTGCGATGCGATGTGGCAGACCCGACGATAACTATAGGCTCGGGTATATATCATTTGAAGTCCGGCCTTATGGCTCGGTTGCGGGTTTTCCCGTGTTTTCCTATGTATTCGATAAAATGTTGTGGTCATGGTTTTTAATGGAAAATCCCATATGGCAGACCCGATAGGGTATGGGTTCCCATCTATAATATTTCAAGTCCAGATTTCGGATCTGGTTCTGTGTTATGCGATGATTTTCCATGTAAATCAAGTTTACGCTTGCAGGACTTAATCAATGTGTGAATTAAAAAACAGGGGCCGATTCTTTCACATTTGTTCCTGTTGATGTTATAAACGTTTAATGAAGGCAAGGCTTATGTTTTTAAGCATTTCTATCATATTTTCATAGGCATAGCTGATGTTTATTATCTCTGCAGGCAAGGACCAACAGAAGGCAAGCGAGTTCGAAGAACGGATGTATAAGCATCAAGTATGGCTCGAGATAAAAGATGCATGAGCGGATACGAAGAGTTTATCTATGTGGATATGTTTTATTTAAAGTTTTGGCTTTAAGCGTTGGTGGTCATGTTTCCAGGGGTTACCTATGTGTTCCAAAGATTATGTGGTCTTGGGCCTTATCATGAAAAAATGACACGCATACCTCCTCCTTTCAATCAACATCTATCCATTTCCCTGGGAAATGAAACGCTCCAGTCGATGTGGCCCTTACGCGTCAGCCATTTCACCGATTGATTCGTGGCCTGTATATTTTAATTTGTATATTGAAAAGAGGGGGAAGGAGAAAAGTCAGAGCAGACCGAAAGTCATTTCCAACTACATAAGTAATACCTCCGGATAGGAGAGGAGGACTTTTTTTGGGCAGAACAACTTTTGATTTATTATGAATAAAGCAAATTGTTTGTGTCTAAGAGGACCCTTTTGTTTCAGATTTGTTTGCCTCTTCTTTCATGTGTTTAGGATCAGAGTGTTGTTGTTGGCATAAAGATAAATGTGTTTTTCTTTGTGCATATTGATAACATACAGTTCATGGTTATTCTTGGTTATTCGAATGTAATTCAATAGCATGCTTAACTCATGAAAGGTTGTTGATTCAAAACATTGTTAAACATCAGTTGCAAGTGTTATTTGTATGGAAAAGAATGTGTATTCCTGTATAAGTGATTGAATTGCAATTAGGATTTAATATAGCCTTGTTCTCAGGTGAACCAGTAATTGATTCCTTTTGACTTGGAATCTATATATGATGTTTAATCTCTTTGGTTATGCTCCTGCAAGATAGATTAGGATAGTTAGGACTAGATCAGAGTAGTTAGAAGTAGTGTAGATAGGATTTGATACATATAGGTTAGCTATTTCTTTTGTTGATTTAATTGAAGTCTTCCTCAGGGAAGCAATCTCTTAACACCTTTGACAGTTTACGAGATCCTTAAAACCTGTTGGAGCTAGCCATCCCAAACGAAAGCAGATCTAATTGGGGTCTATGATCGGGTTAGTTCCCCTTGTTAGTATAGCAAAAATTCACCATGTCAACAAAACGGCACTAGAAGGAGGGCCTGAACTGCCGTCCACAGTTTTTCAGGATCTCATCTATGAATTCCACGCATGGATTCAAAAAGGTTAATGTATGGATCGTAAAGGTCAAAAAGATCATTCTACCCATTGGGAAGAGCCTAATTTTGAAGAAACAGAGATCCCTCTCAGTCCCGTGTCCGGGTCACCCAAAGAAGAGAGACTGTGGGAGTATCCTATCATTCAGGGACAACCAATCAGAGTGCTTACTCGTGCCTACACTCGCTCCCTATCTCAGCTTCCCATCTTCCATTCCTTACCTCTGACAGCTAAAAGAAAGCCAAGGATCCTTCCCATCAGTGAAGAGACATCTACAGCCCTTTCTCTTGAAGATATTGTGCTAGACTCTTTGCAAAGTATCAACACTCCTTGGGAAAAAATTCCTGAGGATTCCCCCTCTGAAGGTAATCCCTGGTGATTCGGGAAGGGATTCGGGAAATCCTAGGAAAGAACGCCTCAAAAAAACCCTCAATCAAAACCTCCATACCCATAATATGGCTAACGTTCCCCCTCCGGGTGGGAATCAACCTTTACTTCCCACTCTGGGTGGGAATCAGCCTCCACTAGCTCCTCTAGGTGGGAACCAACCTCCACCTCCTCCGGGAGCACTCCCTCCTTAGTTTGCATAGGATGCCATAGTGGTACCTGGGTAGTAGCATGCCTTACCCAAGAATGCATAAAGGGTATTGCCTAAATTCGACCTTAATTGGGGAGACACTGCTGATAACCATATTCACTCTTTCTTCCTAGCCATGCGCATGTTAGGGGTAGCCGATGAGGATGTGGTATGTCGCTTATTCCCTTTTACTCTGATTGGTGCGGTCTCCACATGGTACTTTAGCTTGAGAATAGGATCAATCACCTCATGGAGTGCCTTTCAATAGGCCTTTTTAGACAAGTTTGGCGATGATTAAACACTTGCGGCCTTATTTTTAGAACTATCCCATTTAAAAATGGAAGCCAAAGAAAAGGTCAAGGATTTCAACATTCGGTTCAACACTTTGTTCAGTAGAATCCCAGCTAATGCTAGACCCACTGATGAGGTGCTCATGGAATTCTACATCATAGCTCTCCCTGTCCCTACTGTGATGTGTGTCAAGAGAAGTAATGCAAAAACCTTACAAGGTGCTATCGATGAAGCAATAAAAGTCGAGAATGAAATGATCAGTCTCACAACATGTCATCATACAACCGAAGGGAAGAAAGCCTCTCAGTCATCCAAGAAGAATAATGGGAGTGATAACAAAGCGGTTGAGGGCAAAGAAAGGGACACTATAGATGTGGAAGGTTTGCATTGGATCATTAAGAAACTGACAAACACAGTCATCGATATGAAAAGGAATTATAGAGAGAGTACTAGTGGGAATGGAGGAGATTATAACAACAGAAAGCCTTTCAAACCCTTCTATCGTAAGAAGATAAAAGGTGGTCATGGTCAACTTGTGTTTCCTGCTCCACCCAGTGAAGGGAATTTAAATATGGAAGAGCTGGCTCTCATCGGATCGCTCCTTAACAAAGAAGAACCTATAGTGGAGCTGGAGCCAGAATAAGAAAGTGAGGAAGAATACCAAGTAGAAGAGCTATTGGGTCCCTATAATACTAGTGATTACCCCATTACTATTGTAGTTGCATCCCTTATTAATATTGTTGTGCCCCTGTTATCCCCATATTGTTATTATTGTGCCCCATAGAATCCCTCTATTGTTATTTTTGTGGCTTTATATTATTATTGTTAGGTCGGCTGGGTTATATTATGACTCCTTAGACTCATATATATAGAAAGGAGGTTTTGTCATTTGAATCATCCAATAATTGTTCATTTATTTAATTTAAAGGAGGTTTCCCCATCAAGGAGGCTGAATTCTAAGGCGTTGATCTATCTTTTCTATCTTTTCTTGAGTTGGTTTCATAACATTTGGCATCAGAGCTTTGGATTCTAGGGTTTCGCTGCTCCAAATAGGTCATCGTGGCATTTTTGCTATAACTTTTTTTCTGCGATGTTTCAGAAGCTAAAAAAAAACCCATTTTAGAAGAAATCGCGCTAAACCTCAGGTCCAAATTTCAGAGCTTTTCGCGCTATATTTGCAGAGATATGATTTGAGGAAGTTGGTATTTTTGCAGACTCCTGAATTACATTCCAAACAGGTGACCTGGGGAAAATCGTCATAACTTTCTCTCTGAGCATCGGATTGAAATTTCGTAAGAAGGTACAGAAATAGGATGGACTGTAGTTTCTTGTATATATTTTTTAGAGCCAAAGGTCGAAACAGTGACTCGTGGCACATCGTACAAGTTCGCTCTATTGAACTAGTCTATAATCAGGTCACTGTGGGATATTTCGCATAACTCTTCTTTGGAGAATCCAATTTGGATCAGATTGGTGGCATTGGAAAGAGGACACAGAGGGCTACTGCAGGTTGCAATTTCAGAACTGGATGATCTGAAAGTACAGAGATACATCAAAGGCAATATCGAGCTCCTACAAAGTGAAAAAAGGTGTGTAGACTCTTTTAAATTTTTGCTTAAGATTGGTTTGAAAATTTATTTTGAAGGAATTCAAAGGGCATAGTGGAGCATTACTATCGGTAATTGATGCCCCGAGGAAAGAAAATGCAAACACCTAGTAAGCAACCTGAAAGCTCTAGCATGACTCATGAAGAAGAGGAAGAAATGCTACATGATATATCAAAATTACAAGAACAAGTGCAACAAATGTCACTCTCACAAAAGCTAACAGAAGCTAAGATAAATGGCATGGAATCTAAGATAAAGGGCATGGAAGCTAAGATGGATGATTTGAAGATATATTTGAAGACAAATTTGAAGAGAGACATGGAAGATTTGAAGACAGACATGGCAGATTTGAAGACAGATTTGACAAATTTTCTACAAGAAATACTTACTAATGGTGAAAAGGTAGTAAAGGAAACTCATGATGCGAAAACAAGAAATGTTAATCATGATTTCTTAGACTCTAATGTGGGATTGAAGACCCACCATATTCCAAAAATCGATATGAGGAAGTTTGATGGCAAGGATCCCACAACATGGATATTACAGATGGAGCAATTTTTCGATCTCAATAATGTGAAAAACACAAAAAAGGTATGTATTGCAACTTTATATTTGGAACAAATCAGTTTGTATGGTATCAATGGCTTTGCTCTCGTAAGAAAATTATCACTTGGGCAATTTTTATGGAAGAATTGACAGCACAATATGAGGATGCAAAAAGAAACACTTTTTTTAGCCAATTGATAAGTCTCAAACAAAAGGGTTCAATAATGGAGCACATTGAGGAGTTCCAAAAATTGAACATAAGGGTAAAAACTATTCCAGAGGAGCATAGGATTGATGTGTTCATAGGGAATTTAAAGGATAATATCCAACATGATGTTCACCTTTGGGAACCTGATTCATTAGAGAAGGCATTCAGGTTAGCAAGAAAAATGGAAAGCAAAATTATGGCAACCAGGAAGCATACCACTCACCACTATAAAGATGGAAGTGTTGTTGCCCCTAGTCTTCCACAACCTATAAGGTTGACACCACAACAATTGGAAGAAAAAAGAGCAAAAGGGCTTTGTTATAGTTGTGATAGCAAATACACTAAAGGTCATAAGTGTGCTGAGAAGAAATTATTCTACATAGATTTCGAAGAGGAAGAAGAAAAGGAGCAAGAAAGGTCAAAAGAAGAGGACATACTCCAGGAACAAAGCCTAGATAAAGAAGAAATGAATCCAACCATATTGTTTAATGCATTGGTAGGAATTACCACTCCTCAAACCATCAAGATAGAAGGACAAATCAGGAAGTACCCACAATTTTATTCATTGTAAGATAGCAAAAGAATTGAATTGCTTCTTATATATAGCACCAGAGTTTCAAGTGATGGTTGCAAATGGAGGAACAATAAATTGCTCTGGAAAGTGCCATAATGTCAAGCTATCGATGGGAGAATATGTATTGACGAGCCCAATGCTTTCCATTCCAATGGGAGGTGCTGATGTTGTACTAGGAGTCCAATGGCTACAATCCTTGGGTACAATAGCTTTTAATTTTCAAGAACTTTTCATGAAATTTTCTGTGGAAGGAAAGGAAGTTGAATTAAGGGTATTGCAGGGAAACCGGGAAAGATAATCAGCTCTAACGGTATGACAAAGCTTCTAAAAAATGAACCAAGGGTTTTAATTGCACAATTATGTTCGCTAGATGTTTCCACATTGGAATCATCTATTTCTCCAGATCTCCAAAAAGTCTTGGACAATCATTCCAAGGTATTTGAGACTCCCAAAGGTCTCCCACCTATTCATGATCATGATCATGCTATTCATCTGATTCCAGGAAGTGTTCCTCCAAACATCAGGCCATACAAATATCCCTATTCCCAGAAGAGTGAAATTGAACGTATGGTTGCAGAAATGCTAGAGGCTGGTATAATTCAACCAAGTCAAAGTTCTTTCTCAGCTCCAGTAGTATTAGTGCACAAGAAGGATGGATCATGGCGCATGTGTCCGTATTATAGGGAGCTCAACAAGCTCACTATTAAAGATAAGTTTCCCATTCCTGTCATTGATGAATTACTGGATGAACTGCATGGATCAATTTACTCCACCAAGTTGGATCTTCGTTCAGGATATGATCAAATCAGAATGAAGACTGAAGACATTCCGAAAATAGCATTTAGAACTCATGAGGGTCATTATGAATTTTTGGTCATGCCTTTTGGCCTTACCAATGCACCTTCAACATTTCAAGGTTTGATGAATTCCATTTTCAAACCATTCCTTAGAAAATTTGTGTTAGTATTTTTTGATGATATACTAATCTACAGCAAGTCTTGGAAGGATCATGTTGAACATGTTGACAAGGTGCTACAACTATTGGAGGAGAAACAATTATATGCAAAAAGATCCAAATGTTTCTTTGGAGTACAAGAGGTGGAATATCTGGGTCATATTGTATCTCATGAAGGAGTTAAGCTAGACCCTAGCAAAATTAAAGCCATTAAGGAATGGAAAATCCCCACATCCATAAAGCATCTGCGAGGATTTCTCGGGTTTACAGGGTATTATCGCAAGTTTGTTAAGAATTATGGGAGAATAGCAGCACCTCTAACAACATTATTGAAGAAAGATGCATTTTCATGGACTCCAAAAGCAACAAAGGCCTTCAAACATCTTAAAGAGGCAACGTGCCAAGCACCGTCTTAGCTACACCAGACTTCACAAAAACCTTTATTGTGGAATGTGATGCTTCAGGAAATGGAATTGGTGCTATTTTAATGTAAGATGAAAGACGCATTGCTTTTGAAAGTCGTCCAATCAAGGGAAAGTTTTTACACAAAGCTATTTATGAGAAGGGAATGTTGGCAACACTCCATGCACTTAAGAAATGGCGACCCTTCCTAATGGGAAGACACTTCAAGGTAAAAACAGATCATGATAGCCTTAAATACTTTTTAGAACAAAGATTATCCTCTGAAGAGAAACAAAAATGGGTCACAAAGATGTTGGGTTATGACTTTGAAATCATCTACAAAAAAGGGAAGCAAAATGTGGTGGCAGATGCACTCTAGAGAAAGGATGAGGATGTGGAAGCATTGTTGTGCGCCATTTCTATTATCCAACCAGATTGGATAAACGAAGCAAGGGAGGAATGGAAGAATGACGAAGAAGTGTGGGCACTTATTCGAAAGTTACAACAAGATTCCAGTACGTTTGATACATTTAGCTGGCAAAATGATTCTTTATGGTACAAAGATCGCTTATACCTCTGTAAGAATTCCCAACTAAAACAAAATATTCTTATGGAATTGCACACTTCTCCCTTAGGAGGGCACTCAGGATTTTTAAAAACTTACCACAGGGTTAAGAAGGAATTTTTTTGGGATGGCCTTAAATCGGATATTCAAAAATTTGTGGCGGAATGTTTGGTTTGCCAACAAAATAAAGTTGAAACAATTAAGACACTAGGTTTATTACAACCTTTATCCATTCCAAGCCAATGTTGGGAGAATGTTTCAATGGATTTTATCACAGGTTTACCCAAGTCTGAGGGAAAGAGTGTCATCATGGTGGTAGTTGACAGACTTACCAAGTATGCACACTTTTGTGCATTATCACATCCATTTAAAGCCAGTATAGTTTCTACTGCATTTATGGAAACAATTCAAAAGCTACATGGAAACCCAAAGATTATTGTAAGTGGCAGAGATCCCATTTTCACTGGAACTTTTTGGATAGAATTATTTTCTTGTCTTGGTACTCAGTTAGCTCATAGCTCATCTTATCATCCTCAATCTGATGGGCAAACTGAGATAGTAAACAAATGTTTGGAAGGATATCTTCGTTGCTTTGTATCTGATAAACAGACACAATGGGTCAAATGGTTGCCTCTGGTTGAATGGTGGTATAACACTTCCTTCCACACAGCAACAAAAATGACCCCATTTATGGCACTTTACGGATATCAACCACCATCCATCACATTATATTTAAGAGAAAATTCTAAGGCTCAAGCAGTGGAACATCACATCGAACATCAACAACAAGTCCTCCAACTCTTAAAGGATAACCTCGTGTTGGCACAGAATAGAATGAAACAACAGGCATATCAACATCACAGTGAAAGAAGTTTTGATGTAGGTGATTGGGTATTCCTACGGCTACAACCATATAAGCAAATGTCCCTCAAGCAAGCTAAGAAGGATAATAAATTATCACCAAAGTATTATGGTCCGTACAAGGTGTTGCAAAAGATTGGTACTATGGCATACAAATTGGAGCTTCCTGCAGCTTCTCGATTGCACTCAGTTTTCCATGTTTCATGTTTAAAGAAGGTTATAGGTGACAAGCTCCTAGTTCAAACAATATTGCCAGAACTTGAAGAGGAAGGAAAAATTGTATTGGAACCAGAAGCAGTCACAGAAACAAGAACTCGACAACTACGAAATCGATCAATTTCGGAGTATCTTATCAAGTGAAAGAACTTATCTGCTGAAGATTCCACATGGGAGGATGAGAATTTTATAGAGAAGCATCCAGAACTACTCAAGCATTGAGGACAACACTTTTTTGAAGGAGAGGGGCATGTAGGGTCCCTATAATACTAGTGATTACCCCATTACTATTGTAGTTGCATCCCTTATTAATATTGTTGTGCCCCTATTATCCCCATATTATTATTATTGTGCCCCATAGAATCCTTCTATTGTTATTTTTGTGGTTTTATATTATTATTGTTAGGTCAGTTGGGTTATATTGTGACTCCTTAGACTCCTATATATAGAAAGGAGGTTTTGTCATTTGAATCATCCAAGAATTGTTCATTTATGTAATGTAAAGGAGGTTTCCCCCTCGAAGAGGCTGAATTCTAAGGCGTTGATCTATCTTTTCTATCTTTTCTTGAGTTGGTTTCATAACAAGAGCCCTTGGATGAAGAATCTCAAATAAATGTACTGTGGGAATTCTATACAAATGAAAACGATGATGACAAAGGAGATAGCACGATAAAAATCCACACTAATGAAATCCACACACGAAGTAAGGGGCCACTTGCGAGTGTGATGAGGCCTGTAGACCAGACCAAGAAAGATGTTCGCCCTTTGAAGGCATCCACTCCCAAAGTTCTGGTTGAGAAAGGTAGACCTAGTGGTGAGTCCAAGAACACTCCAGTTGCAAACTATCCAGAGAAAGAGAATACATCTCCAACTGCAACGAAGGTGACTCAAAATGGAAAACTCCCACCTAAGAATGGAAAAACTGGTATGTTTACCCTGCCCTACCCTATTTATAACATTTATTACAACATTGTGGATGATCTTAAGAAATCTAGGGCTAATATAACATACTTCAATTTTTTGAAATTAACACAGCAAAAAGATCTGCTCTTGAAAGCTATGAATGAATAGAATTGCAAAACTCCCACCATCCCGAGCAACCAAACCAAGAATTCAATGTCCAGAACTATTAGTACCCCCAGTACAGCCCAAATACCATCAGCTATGGAAGCCACTCTGTCTAAAATGAATCGAAACCCCCAAGATGTCAGTGCAGCCATGATAGGGAGGAAATCAAAATCCATGACTCCACCTTTCCTTATCACATTTGAAATCCTCAACATGAACGTACACAATTGCTTAGTAGATTCTGGTGCCTCATCCACTGTGATGCCTTACGTTGTTGCTAAAAGACTACATGCGATACCCGAGAAAACTGGGACTCGAATTATGCAATTAGACAGGACAAATGTGAAAGTAATTGGGGAATTGAAAGATGTGTTGATTCGGATGGCTGCTAAACCACAATACACACAAGTCATTGATATAGTGGTAGTCGATATACCCGAGGCTTATGGAATGCTGCTTAGTAGGGACTAGTCAGCAAAAATTAATGGATATTTCTCAAGTGATTGGTCCCATCTCTTGCTGCCTCAGAAGGGGAAGGGTGATATGTTGAGAATTGATCGAGAAAGAAAAATGAAGTATGTGGTAACGGAATTAAATGGCCGCAATGAACCTGTAATGTTTACCAACTCTATCCTTGGGAATTATAGTTTCAATGTTTGTGCCACGGAAACCTGTTTTGGGGAATTCCAGGTAGAGACAATTGAAGAAACTGCAATAAACACATAGTTGGAAGCTCCCCCCTATAGTCCAACTGATGAACCACCCTGTACTATAGTAGATGATAGGACTAATTTCGTAGAAAGCAGTTCAATTGATGTAACATTAAGTTCTATATTTTGGACACTCTATTTTGATGGCTCTAACTGCTTTGAAGGTGTGGGTGTTGGTAACATTCTCATTGACCCGCAAGGGAACCAACATCTGATGGCCAGCCGGTTGGAGTTCACGTGCACCAACAACACAGCAGAATACGAGGACTTGCTGCAAGGCCTGAAAAAAGCCATTGATATGAAGGTAAAAAATCTTAAAGTTTTTGGTGACTCACAGATAATTGTGGACCAGGTAAGGAAGAGGATACACTACAATTCGCCACACCTAGTGAGATACCAACATGAGGTATGGAACTTAGTTGATAGTTTTGATTCTTTTAATATCACGTACATACCTCAAGGACAAAACCAAGATCTCGATCTGATGGCTGGTATGGCTGCAAAACTTTTGCCTGATTTTAGATTAAAGAAGAATAAATGTTATGTTGAATTGATTTTCAGACCATCCATACCTGATAACATCTCAAATTGGCAGGTGTTTGAAGATGACGAGTAAGTCCTTGAGTTCTTACATAGCGAGAAGACATTCAAGAATGCGGTCATTGATGAAAAAGAGCATGACAATCTTATGTACGAGAGGCAAGATGAGGAAAAGGATCAGCCCAATATGATTCCCAAGTTAGTGGTCAAGATGGAGCACTTATATGACCTGCATGATAAGTTCAAGAAGCCAACTAACTATAAAATGCATAGCTCATCCATGAAGTATGAATCAGTCAACCTTGGAACCAAGGAAGAGCGAAAAAATATCAATTTGGGCTTGGGGTGCTCTCCACAAGAGAAGGCTACATTTGTCAAGCTATTTAAAGAATACAAGGATGTCTTTGCATGGACATATGGAGACTTAAAAACCTTTGATACCAGCATTATGCAGCATGTAATTCCTTTGGAAAAGGAGGCTAAGCCCTACCAACAAAAGCTTAGTAAGATGCATCCAAGGCTAGAACGATTGGTGAAAAAAGAATTAAACAAAATGTTGGATTCTAAAATCATCTTTCCAGTCAAACACACCCGTTGGGTAGCTAATCTCGTGCCAGTAAGAAAGAAAAATGGAGACATCAGGCTGTGTATCGATTTCAAAAACCTGAACAAAGCATTGCTATGGGGTAAAATGCACGGTATATGGAGAATGAAGATACCCTCAAAGGTCTTCCCAAGACCTTCGGCAGACTATAAGATTATCTGCAACCATCACAAAGTTACATGCATGTTCATAAACAATAACTAACTATCAAAGTAGGAGAAGGAGATTACCTCAAGCCTCCGTGTATATTTGCTGGAGAGCACAATGCAGCTAGGTGGAAATCCCTTGAGCCGGCTCCAGATCAAGTCTTGCACATAGAAGAGACAAGCATAATCACAGCATACAACTCTGATAACTAATACATGAATACATAAAAGAACATCTAATTGCATATAACTAAGTTACTCATGCTAATAGGTATTGAACAAACAACTGAATGAATGATAGTATCAACACCACGCAGTAGACAGTACAACTGTAGTTCTATATTAATGTTGGAAGAGTGATTACAACCATCTGTTGCATCAGCCTTCCTCTACCCCTTCAGCTTCTCTCTCTCTCTCCCTTCTTGCTCACTTCTGATGATATGAGACAATGCTCAATAGTCAAGTATGCTATCCTTTCAAATGCTCTAACCCCTTTCACAATAGCCCTAGCTTTGCTTATGTAGCAATTGAGTTAGGGTTGCCAAGTTCCTCCTTGAGTTCACTAGGGAAAAAGCAATGAACTTGCCATGCTTTTCAGCTCTTTCCCATTTGCCTCCTTCTTTCGGATTAGAAATCCTCCAAATAGGTTGATTTTGGATGTTTCCTTGCTTTTCTTGAGTAATTTTAGGAACAAATATCTAGATATTTATGAGTCAATTCATTCCTTTGACCCTTGGAACTTCACCAAGTTTCACTAATGTTGTCCCCTAACTAGCAACTTGAGTTAGTAGGGTCACTAACGCACCCTTAGGCTTGGTAACAAGCTTTATAAAGCAGGTTGTTAGTGTACAACCAGCGTTAGTGTGGAATCAAGGCCTGTAATTGTGGTCTTTGCTTCAACTATCATGTCTTTCCCCTCTGAGTTGATGAGGAGGTCAATTTGTTGTATAACAAGCATCGCAAAAGGATAACTATCGTGTCCCTTCTATGGAACACATTCTTCAGTGCATTTCTGGGTCTGAAATGTTTTCCCTATTAGATGGGTTTTCAGGATATAATCAAGTGTTGGTATCTAATGGGGATCAGCTTAAGACAACCTCCAACACTAAATGGGGCCCCTACTCATATCGTAAAATTCCTTTTGGACTTATTAATGTGGACGCCACATTCCAGAGAGCTATGGACATAGCTTTCCGAGTGTTGATTAACAAATCAGTAGTGGTTTACATGGGTGAAATCACTGTGTATTCATATCATAGAAGGGATCATATTTATCACCTGAAACAGATTTTCGAAAGATGCTGAAGGTATGGAATATCATTGAATCCCAAGAAGAGCGCCTTTGCAGTCACAGAAGGGAAACTACTGGGTCATATCCTCTCTAAAGAATGGATTTTTATTGATCCTGAAAGAATAGAGACCATCATGACAATACAACCCCCTGCAAATAAAAGGGCAATGCAATCTTTCTTCGAGAAGATCAATTTCGTTAGGAAATTTGTCTCGGGCTTCACAAAAATAGTGTGTCCTATGCAGCTAATGATAAAAAAAGACATTGTGTATAAGTGGAGCGATGAAGCTAAGAAATCGTTTTAGTGAATCAAGGAGGCCATCGTAGAAGCTCCTGTGTTGGTCAGCCCCAATTTCAGCAAGGAATTCTTCTTGTACACTTTTGCTTCTGATGTTTCATATGCCGCAATTCTCACTCAAAGAAATGATGATGGCAACGAAGTCCCTATTTCTTATATGAGCTCTAACCTTCAGGGAGCAGAACTGAACTACCCAGACATGGAGAAACAAGGCTTTGTGGTTTTTAAAGCCATAAAACACTTCCGTCCTTATTTATTAAAGGTCAGGACTAAAGTAATCATTCCCCATCCTGCTATAAGAGCCCTCTTCGTGCAGAAGGAAATGGGTGAACGGAGAAGGAATTGGATAACTGCACTTCAAGAATTTGACCTTGAGATTAAGCTGACAAAGATAGTTTGAGGGCAGGGATTGTGTAAGCTAGTAGCAGAAACCTTGGAGGATAAAGAAAGGGAATCCAAAGAACTAGAAGTGCAGAGCATGCAAAATGAACAAGTAGAAATTAGGGAGGAGCCCCTATGGATTAATGAGACGCTAATGTTTGAACGCAAAGCGTCGGAAGCCCTTTTGGATCCCGAGTCATGGTATTACGGCATACGTTTTTATTTAACACTGGGATCATGTCCTGAACACATGGATGCATTACAACGAAGAGCGCTCAGATTGAAATCTAATCAGCATCACTTGGCTAATGACACATTATACAGAAAAAAATTATGATGGGATCTGGCTGAGATGTTTAGAAAAGGATGATGCCAACCATGTCTTGAAAGAAATGCACGAAGACCCAGCAGGTGGTCACTATGGCGGAGAGACCATTGCTCACAAAATATTAAGAGCCAGATATTATTGGCACACAGTGTTCAGAGACTCACATGCCTACGGTTGAAAATGCAAGGTATGTCAAATTGCCGTAGGATGAGAAAGAAAGCCAGTCATTCCCCTCAAGCCCGTTATGATTTATCGCCCATTCCAGCAATGGGGACTAGATCTCATAGGTGAGATCACTCCAAACTCTTTGCAGCAGCATAATTATATACTCACGGCGACTGACTACTTCACCAGATGGACCGAAGCCATCCCGCTTTGGAAGGTAAACGAAGATGAGGTAATATCATTTGTTGAGAAATTTATTATCAACAGGTATGGCATCCCTGACGCTCTCATATTTGACAATGCGTCTTACTTTACATCACTGAAATTGACTAAATTTTCTATTGATAAATCAATTCACATAAGGTATGCATCAAACTATTACCCCCAGGGAAATGGATTTGCAGAGTCCTCAAACAAAAACCTCATTCGCATAATCTGTAAATCTATCCCCGACAACCAGAGGAACTGGCACAATGCTCTAACAAATGCCCTTTGGGCCGATAGGGTCACCCCAAAAGTGGCCTTAGGAAACTCCCCATACTTCCTCGTCTATGGACAGGAAGCCATCTTGCCTCCCAATGTTACCCTTCCCTCTTTATAGCTCTCCCAAGATTCGAAAGGAACCCCTTCAGCCTTACTTCAAGAAAGGATCAACCAACTGGTGAGGTTGGAGGAATTGAGAGATAAAGCTAGAAATAAATTTAGAAATCACCAAATGATTGTGAAGAGGTGGTTTGATCGACATCTGGCAGGAGATAAAGATTACCAAATAAGAGAGCTAGTCATGAAATGGGACAAGTTGAATGATCCAAAAGGTAAGCACATGAAATTCCAACACTTATGGTTGGGCCCATTCCAAGTTGTGGAAAAAATTGGTCAAGGAACTTACAGATTGAAAACTTTACAAGGAGAAACTGAAAAACTCCCTGTTAATGGCCAGCATCTTAAGAGATACTTCCAATAGCCACCATATGGTGGTTACCTCTTGAGTAGGTTAGGATTCATTTCATTTTTCTGTTAGCTTAGTTATATTTTCGTCCTTTCCATTCTTGTTTTTCCCACAAAGTTTATTTTCCTTTTGTTTGGAATTTTAGTCCTTTTTAGCCAACTAGTTTCGGTCCTCCACTCTCGTTTTCACTCTTATAACTCTCTTCAGATTTCCCTCATTCACCACCTTCAGCTCTTGCCTCCCTCATTAACTTTCTGATGAGTCTGTTGATCCTAAATGCATCGTTACCTTGCAAATCAAGCAAACTTTCAATGACCCTATGAGAACTAGAAAATTAGTGGTGGAATTTAAACCAAAGCCACTCATTAGCATCTGTTGGGAGCTAGGTAAGATCTGTTGATAACTTGGATACCTGGAGCATGTAGGGGCATCTTTATAAAAAAAAATGTGTAACTACAGTTGGACCGACATGGAGGAACATTGCATTTTTAAATAAATCCCAATCAGACCTAGCCTATACTTGCCTGTAAGGTTTACAATCATTCTCCATTGGTCCCATCCACCACAATAAATTGTCCAATACCTGTTATCTACAAGTAAACCTCCTTTCATGGGCTAAGCTCACTGTCATATACCCTGTGGCAAATCCAATTGTGCTCTAGTCCTTGTGCCTAAAACTGGAAGGACTTATTTAAAAGAAAATGAAATGTCAAGTCCTTGTGCCAATCTGGAAGGACAGGTTGTTTGGGAAGCTAGTTAGAGTAGGGACTGTTGTTGGGCTCAGAGTACCAGTTGACACAGCAAGCCCAACCTTGCTTAAGCGTTTTAAAAGTATGGCATGATTCATGACTATGCCCCATTCAATCATATGAAAATATAGCACTGAAATTCTCATATAAAATGCAGATAAAGATATCTACATCAAGTTTGATGAGTAATAAAGAGCTGAGGTACACACCTAAATAGGTATCGACAGACCAATGATGGCCCCGAAAGGATTTTTGAAAGTGGGAAACAGGTAAAGGAAGGTCAATAAATCCCATAATACTACCATTGGAGAATGCCTATCAAAACCCTGTCAAGAAGTAGATGCTATTTGTCTTTATCCCACCTGAAGTAATTAATGTTGAAGTGGAACCCATGCCTATCCATCTGTACAGTTTGCATTTCAAGTTTATCTTCACACCCTAATGTTCTATTGATCCAAGGTTTATTTGCAAATAGAGATAACTGGTTCACTCAGCGGTTCGCCATTTGTTGTGGCCATAACCACCACCCTATTTAAACATGCTCTGGTAGCAAATTTGAATGGGTCCCCTAGAAGTTTGATCTTTCACTTCTTCGAATGATCTGTTTTTATCCCAAGGATTTAAACTCTGTGCCAAGTCAAATCCCCAATTTTTAATGGTTAAGCCCCCTTTATAAATATCTGCCACATGATTCATCTATAACCCTTTCCAGCCCTTCATTCATATCCTCCATCGAGACCTTTTCAACCCTCAAAAACCTTCTATCGCACCTTTATTTCCATTATAACTCTTTACAATGGAAATGCTTCACAAACATGCATAAATCACCCTTTTCCACCTATTGCAATCAACACAATGCATACCATAAGGCACCGGACCCGACGGCATTATTAACCACATTATATATACTTCGAGTCCAGAGTGCCATCGCATATCACAATCGGTCGGGTCCCAGGGCTTGTATATAACGCGCACCACTATACTCCAGACCCGACGACATTATTAACCATATTATATATATATATATATATATATATATATATATATATATATCGGGTCCGGAGCCCCATCACATATCGCAATCGGCAGGGTCCAGGTGTTATATATAAGGCACACCTTTGTCTTCCGGACTCGACGATCACTCTAGACCCAGCTGCATAATATTTCAATTCCGACCTTATGGCCGGCTGTTGTGGAGGTAAATCCTCTCTGCGGACAGAGACGATCCCTACTAGCCCAGACCGGGTCTAGCAACAATCATACAATGCTATCACGCAAGTTCCTAATTGCAAATAAAGAGCGGATGGTGAGAACCTACTTGGATTCCAATGCTAATGTTCGTAGAAGAGATATCGCCCTCGTTCCTTTTCCTCGGCCGGTCACGATCCCCACGATCTCCGTGATTGGACACTTGCACATGCAAAGAACAACACAAATACAAGCATAAAATCTAGTAGATGCAATTATATATCAGTCAGAAAAGATATAACTCAACATCAAACATAAGACAATGAGAGTGGAACTATAATGATAGTCATCTATTATTAATAAATAACAAAGAAGAATACAACCATTGTTCTGACGTCAAATCCTCCTTTGGCTGGGTAGTCAGCTACACAAATCTTGCGAAGCTTGTTGGGATGGGAAACAAGCCTCTCTCTCTCTTTGGGTGACAAGAATCTCCTTACTTAGATTTGGCCTTATGGGTGCAAAGAAGGCTCTTGCAGCTTCAAACTCTCTATCACTATGCTGGAACCAGAACTACTGTAACTAGCTTGCTCAAGGCATAGAGGCAAGCTTTTATAGATAGAGAAGAAAGAGATAGGATCAACCACATTATTCATGGGATTGGTTTTATCACTTGGAAACTTCCATGAAAGGTGGCAAACCACTTTCCCTTCTATGGAGATTCGAAGCCAAACCATCCTAGCTCAACATAGATTCAGTTGGTGAATGGGTTGAAGAGAACCTTCGGAAGCTTGTTGGTTAAAAACTTTACTCAATTCGGTTGGCGCGAGTGTGGCTCTGGGACAGGGCGCCAATGGCGTGCCCTTTTTAGAGGATTTCCCTCATTGGCGCGGGTAGTGAACTGTGGACCCGCGCTAATGCAAAAAGAGTTGTTTTCATGGATATTTTGCAGGAGATGTCTTCAGGGAAAATGAAGTTCATACTTAGAGGAATATGATGCAAGTGGTTTCAAGTCATGTCACTTCTCACAGGTCCCGGAATGAGTCCTCCAATGTGCGGGTGAGGGGGTAATAGGGATGGTGACAAACAGTGACAAATTGTTGTGTAACACCGGCCGCAGGTTTTCCTTGTATTCCTGTATATTCGATAAAGTATTGAGGCCCGGAGTTTTCAAAGAGAAGTCTTACATTGCGGACCCGTCGGGGCTTTTAAGCACAACATATACATATTTCGGGTCCGAAGCCCATCGCATATTACAATTGGGCTTCGATGAAACCCAAGGTCCATTCACTCACCATTGAAGCATTGCGATGTGATGTGGCGTACCCAACAATAACTATAGGCCTGAGTATATATCATTTGAAGTTCGGCGTTATGGCCCAACCACGGGTTTTCCCGTGTTTTCCTGTGTATTCGATAAAATGTTGTGGTCGCAGTTTTTAATGGAAAATCCCATATGGCGGACCCGATAGGGTATGGGTTGCCGTCTATAATATTTCAAGTCTAGATTTCAGATCTGGTTCTGTGTTATGCAATGATTCTCCATGTAAATCGAGTTTACGTTTGCGGGACTTAATCAATGCGTGAATTAAAAAATAGGGGTCGATTCTTTCACATTTGTTCCTATTGATGTTATAAACGTTTAATGAAGGAAAGGCTTATGTTTTTAAGCATTTCTATCATATTTTCATAGGCATAGCTAATGTCTGTTATCTCTGCATGCAAGGACCAAGAGAAGGCAAGCAAGTTCGAAGAACGTATGTATAAGCATCAAGTATGGCTCCAGATAAAATATGCATGAGTGGATACGGAGAGTTTATCTATGCAGATATGTTTTATTTAAAGCTTTGGCTTTAAGCATTGGTGGTCATGTTTCCAGGTGTTACCTGTGTGTCCTGAAGGTTATGTGGTCTCGGGACTTATCATGAAAAAATGACATGCATACCTCCTCCTTTCAATCGGCATCTATCCATTTCCCCAGGAAATGAAATGCTCCAGTAGATGTGGCCCTTATGGGTCGATCGTTTCACCGATCGATTCGTGGCTTGTATATTTTAATTTGTATATTGAAAAGAGGGGGAAGGGGAAAAGTCAGGGCAAACCGAAAGTCATTTCCAACTACATAAGTAATACCTATGGATAGGAGAGGAGGACTTTTTTTGGGCATAACAACTTTTGATTTATTATGAATAAAGCAAATTGTTTGGGTCTAAGAGGAGCCTTTTGTTTCAGATTTGTTTGCCTCTTCTTTCATGTGTTTAGGATCAGAGTGTTGTTGTTGGCATAAAGATAAATGTGTTTTGCTTTGTGCATATTGATAACATACAGTTCATGGTTATTCAAATGTAATTCAATAGCATGCTTAACTGATGAAAGGTTGCTGATTTGAAACATTGTTAAACATCAGTTGCAAGTGTTATTTGTATGGAAAGGAATGTTTATTCCTGTATAAGTGATTGGATTGCAATTAGGATTTAATATAGCCTTGTTCTCGGGTGAACCAATAATTGATTCATTTTGACTTGGAATCTATATATGATGTTTAACCTCTATTATTATGCTCCTGCAAGATAGATTAGGATAGTTAGGACTAGATTAGAGTAGTTAGAAGTAGTATAGATAGGATTTGATACATATAGGTTAGTTGTTTCTTTTGTTGACGTTGGGTAGCAGATCCCCCACGTAACGGTTTTGGGGCTTAAAGCCCACAATTTAGGGTAATGATATTATAAAAGTTCCGCGAAGTGCGTGGAGCGCGAACTGTAATGGGTCAAGTCAAAGGGTTGTCCGCGCGAAAATAATTTAAAATAATAGAAAGTGAGTCGACCTGCCCATGGTCCGCGGACCATGGGAAGGTATAAATAGAGTGAGGCTCTAAGGGTAGAAGGTAGCTTTTGATTAAGATCTGATGTATTATGGGTTTGTGAATGCAATAGTCGCTCTGAGTCTGTAAGTCCAAGTCATGGGTGGTAGTAGTTAGAGTAGGCTCTGCAGGTGTGTGCGTAGAGGCCTGGTAGAGTCCGCAGTTGGGTGCGCAGACCCCTGAAGCTGAGTGCGCAGGGTGGAACTGATTGTACTGGAAAGAATATTAATAAAGATAAGTTTTATGAATTATTGTGCATTCGGTCGCATATCTATATGTTTATGCTTATGTTCTGAGTTTATGCATATCTGTAAGATTTATGGTTGCGCGCGCTAGTTATAACTATTGAATGCTTGATTAAAGACCTTAAGAATTAGATCATATCTATAATAAACACATTAATAATAAGAATCCATGAAGTGCCTCATCGTCGAGCTATGCGAAGGCCAACTAGCTGTGCAGAGTAGCGCAAGTGCGCAGATCGATTCATGACCCTTCTAGTCCTCATCAAGACATCCCTAGGGTGCGAAAACCTGGTTCCAGCACCCTCCCATACTACCTCAGGTGAGACTTCAGTCTGCGCTCCGTGGACTGTTGCCGAAAGGGTCGGTAGTGCGAAATTTGTTTGGCTAAAACACTTCCGAACCTGGGTCAGTCCCCATCAAGCCAACAAATGGTTCCGTTGTTGGGACCAGGATCTGCCTAAGGGATGTCTGATGTCGAAACACTGGAACCCTACGAAGAAAGAGATTGAAGATTGGTTGGATCAGAAGCTTCACGAGTTCATGGTACAGGAAAACAAAACTCCACAGATATCTGAGAAGAGGTGGTTGGATCGCTACATCTACATGGAAATCCACGAGATATTCTTTGCGTCCTTCTCGACAAAACTGTATGAGTGCATCGCGAGGCTAGCTAACAGTCAGGGAAGGTGCAGACTTGAACAGCCCATCATGTGGACTCCAGAGTTGGTGTGCAGGCTAGAGGCATCTGAAGATAAAATCACACGAGTAGTAGATCATTGGCTGGATCAAATAATAGGAGGGTTTATCACTGAGTTCGTGATAGACACAATCGTGAGCTACAGCGAAGCGGAGTAGCATTTTCTCAATGGACCACGAGGTAGGTACATCAAATCCCTGAATACCTGGATTAAGATGTTGTTATGTGAAAAACAGGTGATGCGAATCCATTAATGAGTGGAATGACACAGAGCGGGAGGGCCTACAAGGGTATCGAAGGGTTAGGAAACAATCTGTTAATTTCACCTCTGCGAGAGGACGAGGAAGAGCGCGCTTGGGCTTCTCCAAGGAGTGCGGTCAATTTGATAAGGCAATACATTCCACAACTATCATCTCCATTAACACCACCACTCGTGTCACCTCCTTCACCCCCATCTTCGCCCACACCACCTCCACCAACCCAGAAGTTTAACATGGTGAGCACGATTAAGTTGCCTGTATTCAGAGGAGTAGGAAGCGAAGATCCAAATCAGTTTTGGTTTGTAGTAAGAGCAGTGTGGGAAGCGCATGGAGTTACGGATGATAACATTAAAAATGCCACCTTGGTAAGTGTGCTGCAAAATCGCGCACTGACTTGGTATATCAAGCACTCGAATGATCATCTGATGCTAGAATCGCAGAAATCCAGATCGCATTAAACAAGGAATTTAGCCGGCGAAAATCAGAGACGTAATTGATCATTGGGTTCAAGGAGATCGCGATGCTGCCAGGCGAAACCCCTTGGGATTTGGATCAGAGACTGAAGAGCACGATCTGGGAGGCTAACATGACGCTGACGGATGCACAACACCGCGCATGGTTTGTGGCATCTCTGACACCACACTTGAGGACAGCGCTATCACAGCAGAATATTTCAACCAAGGCAGAAGCATTGGAAATAGCAATGAGGTTGCATGAAACTCCGATACAGGATCCTGGGTCAGGAGTCCAATAGATCCATGCACAACTACAAAACCTATGCTTATAGATGCAGAGTTTGAAATAGGATAGGGCGCCCCAGCCAAAAGTGCAAGAAAAAGTGTGGTGCATAAAATGTAGAAGCCAGGGCCATGATAAGGATCATTGTCCCGTATTCGCAAACTATTTTGCAGGGGGGACCAATGTCATTGAGACTAGAGGCACATGCAGGGCCAAGCATGGCACCCGCACTTTGGTGCGCGATTTTTCAAGTAGGAGGAAAGCACGCGACAGACAGCTGTCACTTGTTGCAGAAGTATACCCAGACTCCGCAGCAACTGTACCATAACTTCTATAGATCAATGGGTCATGATGAGTGAACGTGTTGGAGCTATGAGCTAATGATGGATAGGACCCCAGCCTATAGAATGCAGACTAAAACGCAAGGTTTCGATCCAGCCGCAGGGGCACGCGATGGATTCCAAGGACGTGGACGAGGGAGAGGAGGAATGGGACCTTTACAAGGGCGCAGACAATTGATTTGTTATAATTGCGAAGGGCTAGGGCACTATGCTCGCGATTGTACCAACCCGATGAGAATATCTTGTCCGTACTGTGAGCAGTTTGATCATGAAATGGTAGATTGTCTGACGCTGATCGCCCAAATGCACGAGAAAGGGGTACTATAGCCTACTCCAACTCAAAATATCCAAATGATGAGGTCTGAACCACGCAAAGAGGACCCCAGCGTAAACATGGTACTCAGAAGCAGTGCAACTACAGGGGAAGATAAGAGGAAACAGCCCGAAGAAGATTCGAAGGTTCGCGATGCTCCTACAAAGGAACCTGAGTCTGAGATGGAACGCGTGAAGGAAACATTTAAGGAAGCTAAGAAGAGCTTCACAGAGGCCTCTACTTCAGGTAGTAAGGATCAACTTGAGCCGGGAATGGATCCTTCTATGCTTACTACCTTTTTAGAGACATGTATGAAGCTACTACGCGACAATAAGGTAGTTAAGGGACTACAAGAGCTAATCACTAGGTGCGCAGGGTCAGGAGAGCCATGTGTGGTCCAGAAACTGGGAAAGCATGCTTTGCGCACCGGGCGGGAAATGCGATTGACGGTACAAATTGGTGAGTATGAGATGGATCAGGTCATCCTGGATTTGGGGTCATATGCGAATGTATTACCAAAATAGATGTGGGAACGCATGGGCAGGCCCACGCTGCAGTGGTCTCCTATTCAATTATAGATGGCCAACCAACAAAAGATCTTACCAATGGGAAGGTTGCAAGGGGTAACAGTGGACATTGAAGGCATAAGTACGTAGACAGACTTTGAGGTAATAGAAATTGTTGATGACAGTAATCCATACCCCACGTTGCTAGGAATAGACTGGGCCATGGACATGAATAGGGTCATCAACCTAAAAGGACGGAAGATGATATTCAAGAAAAAGTTGCTTCGCGTAATAGTTCTGTTGGACGTAGCCGAAGGAGCGCGCTACAATGAACCTGTGTGCAATGAGTACAGTGACGATGAACTAGACTGCATCTACCAGATAACGGTGCAAGACCAAGATTGGGTGAATCCAATAGCGGACGGGAGAATCTCATGGAAGTGCGATAGTTCCTGCACGTCAGATTCAAAGGAAGAGATAGAGCAATGGCAGAACCAATTGCATGAAGTAACGACGCTAAATTGTAATATGATGATTAGATCACTGTGACACATGACAACCGAAGTAAGGAAACTAACAGATGACGGCGCAACAAATGGGGAGGAATTTGTAGACCACTGTGGAACTACAATCATGGAGTAGAAGCGGCACAGTGCGCAAAAAGGGGTGTTGCGCGTGACAACTACACAAGGGTGGAGTACACCTTGGAAGATTAGGTGGAACGGACGCGAATGTAGAAGGTGGTTGTGTGTATAGGTTGGAGGCCATCAGCATTGAACGCGGTCTGGGCAGCCAGGACAAAGTAGTTTGGGCACCCACCTACGATGAGGGATGCAGCTGTATGCTGTGCAACCACCGCCCCAACTAAATCTATGCATACCAGGGGCTCGATGGGCCTATAGGACCATAAACAAAATGGGGTATGCGAAGATGACCCTATCCGCAGTCAGACGCGATGAAACCAAGAAGGCGGAGAGAATTTCCCCGACCACCGCCCCTACAGTTCGGACTAAACATAAGGACCTGGGCAAAGGAATTCGGTGTTGCAGGAAGCCATTCGACGCAGGAGCTTGAAACTTTGCGGACTCGATGAAGAATGGGCACGGTTGAGGAGGAAAAGTTCTATGTTGAATGAAGAAATCAGCAAAATGAAAACCGAAGTCGCACAAGCGGGTCGCGCGAATTTGAGAATACGGGGACCAGACCTAGCTGGCCCTACTACGGTACTAGAACGTGTTGCGACCGCACCAACGGGGTAGTGTACCATATACAGCAGAGCGCAAGGGGCTACTGGATACAAAGGTACTCGAAAGGTGCCCACAACCCGGGCTAGCAAGAAAATTGAAATCCTACACCAGGGATGCGACCACCTGACTATCCGTAGGAGGCCTAGTCTCAGCACTCCATGCAGTTGGAAGAGGGCACAGGATTATAAAGGAGTCTGTAGGGGGTTTCACGGCTTGGACGTGGCACGCAAAATCAGTATGAAGCACAGAAAGCGTCCATGTACAAGGTACTGTGCTGCCGCATGGGGAGGATGGAAGGTGACCGTTGCTGTCACTATTAATGACAAGATGCCTGAGTTACAATGAAACGGAGCGGGTAGCAGGCAATTAAGATATGAAGTACGAGCCAGATCTGGAATGATCTACTGTAGATCTAATGTTAATACGCCAGAAAAGGAGGGAATGGTTGAATTTGAATTTCAACAAGCCTATAAATCACAATGGGGCATCCACCGAACAATCTATGGTATCGGGAGGAGTAAGCTATTGTGCCTTCCAATCGGTATGGAACTATTGATCATCGACGCTCAAGGAGTAAGCCTGGGGGTTTTATTATGGCCAACAGAGATGCAGGACCTTCTGGATAGTGTGATGTCGACGGCCGAGGACGTTGCGCCGAGCTCAGCACCGACAATATGGGATGTACTGAAAAATTCTCAAACACGAAGCAGGACTGGTCCGGATGCCGCTGTCTAAACCACGGGCTGGCAGGTGACCCATGAAAGATAAGGGAAAGATGGTGAATCTTGAGACAAATGATGGAAATTTAGTTAATAATTCATCTCTAATGCACCTTAAAGAATTGGATTTTGCAAACAGTAGCATCTCTCTTGCAAAAATGCAACACAAGATTTAGCAGATAGTGTGTATACTAGACCAAATATTGGAAACTTGCTGCTTTGGCACAAAGAATTCCCGCCTATGGTGCCTTAGCTAGAGCTAAAATCCTATGAGGGGCCGCCTTGTGTTAACCGAGCAGAGCATAATGAGCATCATTGGTTGAGAAAATTAGTAGAGGCAATGGAGTAGGAGCTTGAAGGAGTTTTGTAGGAGGCAAGGATGGAGCAACAGAACGTAGTGCATCACTCGTAGGGATGGTGAATCGCGACGCCTTGGCAGCGTGTCTCGCCACACCGACGAGTGACTCGGGATGAGTCACAATGATTGTGTTGGGGGCCTGTTGGGTAGTGGATCCCCCGCGTAATGGTTTTGGGGCTTAAAGCCCACAATTTAGGGTAATGATATTGTAAAATTTCCGCGAAGTGTGCGGAGTGCGAACTGTAATAGGTCAATTCAAAGGGTTGTCTGCCAAAAAATAATGTAAAATAATAGAAAGTGAGTCGGCCTGCCCATGGTCCGCGGACCATGGGAAGGTATAAATAGAGCGAAGCTCTAAGGGTAGAAGGTAGATTTTGATTAAGATCTGATGTATTATGGGTTTGTGAATGCAATATTCGCTCTGAGTCTGTAAGTCCGAGTCGTGGGTGGTAGTAGTTAGAGTAGGCTCTGCAGCTGTGTGCACAGAGGCCTGGTAGAGTCCGCAGCTGGGTGCGTGGACCCCTGAAGCTGAGTGCGTAGGGTGGAACTAATTTTACTGAAAAGAATATTAATAAAGATAAGTGTTCCTGAATTATTGTGCATTTGGTCGCAGATCTATATGTTTATGCTTATGTTCTGAGTTTAAGCATATCTGTAAGATTTGTGGTTGCGCGCACTGGTTATAACTGTTGAATTCTTGATTAAATACCTTAATAATTAGATCATATCTATAATAAACACATTAATAATAAGAATCCATGAAGTTCCTTGTCGCCGAGCTACGCGAAGGCCAGCCAGCTGTGCAGAGTAGCACAAGTGCGCAGATCGGTTCACGACCGTTCCAGTCCTCATCAAGACATCCCTAGGTGCGGAAACCTAGTTCTAGCACCCTCCCATACTACCTCAGTTGAGACTTCAGTCCACGCTTCATGGCCTGTTGCCAAAAGGGCCGGTAGTGCGGGATTTGTTTGGCTAAAACACTTCCGAACCTAGGTCAGGCCCCATCAAGCCAACAGTTGATTTAATTGAAGTCTTCCTCAGGGAAGAAATCTCTCAACACCTTTTGCAGTTTACGGGATCCTTAAAACCTGTTGGAGCTAGCCATCCCAAACGAAAGCAGATCTAATTGGGGTTTGTGATCGGGTTAGTTCCCCTTGTTGGTATAGCGAAAATTCGCCATGTCAACACCAGTATAGGTGTCCTCCACAATCTTCTGCATGAAATTCTTGGATAATTTTGTTAGCTTCATATTTTAATAAACAATTCAACAAAATGCCACCATTATCTTTCCAAAATAAAGCATTATCTATGATACAATATTTCATTGATTTCATTTTCAAGAATCTACCTTTAGTTCTTGATAAACTAGGAGGAGATTGTAAATTTAGTAAAACAAATATGATATCTGCATACCAAGGTGAATCTATGAAAGATTCACTCATCTATGGAGTAACCATCTCTTCCTGATCATCTAGGGCACTAATGAAATTTATATCTAAGGCTTGACAGTTTGATTCAGCCATGAGTTTAGCTAAACCTTGGCCTTTGATTAGTTTTGTGGGCTTTATTTCAATGTCATATTCCGAATAGTGGCAATCCATTTGCCTCTCTTTCCTTCAAGCCCATCCTGTGTTAAAATGTCCTTTATTACTGAATTTGGAACATATGCAATGATGTGTGAGTATAAAATGTATACTCTGAAAGCTTTAATAGCCTTTACTAAAGCAAGTGCTTGTTTTTCCATTATGTTGTACTTTAGTGTAGCATCTCTCAAAGATTTGCTGAAAAATGCAATAGGTTGGTCATAACCTTGATCATTCTTTTGCAACAAGGATGCAATAGTATGTTCTGAAGAAAAAGAAAAAATTATAAAATCTTTCTTGAAATCGGGACTTATGAGGACATGTGTTTTAGTAAGGCTTTTGCCTCAAAAGACTGCTTAGCCTCTACTGTCCACTTAAGTGCTGAATCTTTCTTTAACATGTTATTCAATTCTTTAATTAGTTCTGCTAAGTTAGAAATGAATCTTCTAAGAAAATTTATTTTTCCTAAGAATGATTGTAATTCCTTAATGTTTCTAGGATTTGTGATGTTTAGGATTACCTCTATTCTAGCTGGATCAATTCTAATGCCTTCTTTTGAAATTATGTGTCCTAAGAGTTTACCTTCTTCTAGCCCAAAGAGTGTCTTTTTGGGATTCAAGGAAATGCCAAATTTTCTACATTTAATAAAAACTCTTCTCAAATGATCTAGATGTTCATTATCTGATTTGGAAAACACTGTGATGTCATCTTAGTAAACCACTAGAAAGTCATGGATTTATTTTGCAAAAGCTATGTTCATTGCTCTTTGGAATGTTGCTCCAACATTCATCAATCCAAAAGGCATCTTTAAATACATGAAAGTGCCCCAGGGAGTGGTAAATGCAATCTTTGCTTGATCCTCTTGTTGGACTAAGATTTGGTTGTATCCAGAGAATCCATCAAGTAATGAAATTATGGATGACCCTACTACCCTCTGGAGAATGTGGTCCATTTTAGGGAGGGGATAGTATCCTTTAATGATACTTTGTTCAAGTTTCTGAAATCCACACAGAGTCAGATTTCTCTTGTTTTCTTTCTAGTAGTGACTAAATTAGAGACCCAATCTGAATATCTATTTGGTGCTATGATTTGTGCCTCATACATCCTTTTCACTTCTTTTTTAATTAATGGCATAAGAACTGGATTATTTCTCCTAAGTTTCTATTTAAAGGGTTTGTGATCTTCTTTGACGGGTATCTTATGTTGAATAATGCTGGTGTCATAAGACTTTACATCTTCATAACTCCAGGCAAAGACATCTTGAAATTCTTTAAACAAACTTATGTATTTGAGCTTTTCAGCTAGAGGTAAGGCTTTAGATAATTTGATAAGCTTAGGTTTTTCTTCTGTTCCTAGGTTACATTCTTCTATGTCTGATCTTAAAGGCTCCATTTTTTGTTTCCTAGCTACATCATTGGAATCAAACAAATCTTCTAGTGGGACTAATCCCTTAGGAAAAAAGTTATTCTTGAGATTTAAGATCTCAGAATCATCATTAAATAATTCTTCTATCTGTACCTTTTCCAACTTATTTATTTCTACTTCAATGAATTTAGTGGGTTTATCTATAGTATTTACATCTATCTTACCATCTATGATGTCATCTATTTTACAATCAGTATCTATGTTACAATTTTGGAATTCTCCCTCAACATTCATAAAATCATAGACTTGAGAATCTTGTGAAAAAAATCTGCCAATATTTCAAATTGTCAGGTATAACAAGTTTGTGTCTTACCTCTGCATTGTATTGGTGATTGCACTGAAAGGGTAATCTTCAAGTGCTAGCAAAGGTAGCCAAACTTTGAGCTTGCATGTTCTGTTTCCTTGGAATAACAGCAAAATCAATTTCATGTAATTGTTTAATCAGATCTAGAACAGTTTCTCTTTATTGGCTCAGTCTAGGATTATTCATAGAATACTCTCCTCTAATTTGTTTTATGATCAATTCAGAGTCTCCCATTATAGAAACTCTCTTGGATACAAGTTTTCTCACAATTTGTAATCCTAAGACTAAAGCTTCATACTCTACCATGTTGTTTGTGCATTTAAAGTTTAATCTAAAGGCATGACCTTCAGAATGGTTATTTTCCATGTTATGAATCCAAACTCCTGCACCTGCTCCTAATCTGTTCACTGAACCATCAAAGTCTAAGTGCCACCTTGATTCATGAAATATGTTTTCACTGTCAGGTGCTTTGTATTTTTCTTCTAGAGCTATGATTTCATTTTTTCCATTGTCTGAATTATACAAGATAAATGAGTCCATATCAGAATGCATCGAGTAAATAGGGTAATTCTGTGGTTTTTCTGAACTACTTACCATGTATTTCGTCAAGGTTTCTCTGTAAATATTTCTTAGCTGACCAAATACAAAGATGGTATCATATGACATGTCTAATTGTAGAGATCCCTGCAATTTTTCTCCCCATCAGCGAGACAATAGAATTCCATACTTGGGTGGTATATCAGCAACTACTATGTCCATAACAATACTCTTTGTTGGGCACTGGACTAGAGTTACACACAAATCTTTAATCAGGCCAAGTCATTTGACTTGACTAGAATTAAAGAAAAACAGGTCCTTGTAGGGTTTTGTGATATCTAAATTTAATCTTTACACGATTGCTTTAGGCATTAGGTTATGGGATGCCCTTGAATATAGCATAGCATTATGTAATATTTTATCATGAACATTTAAGCTAATGTAGAATGAAGGGATACCCCCTTGTTGATGTTTTCCATTTACTTCTGGACCAAATAATAACTCAGGTTGATCATCATTAAGGTTTACAACATCTTCGCCTTCACCTATGTTTAGTGTTTCAGTGATTTGTGCTTTGTATGATTCAATTTTCACTAGCTCTATCAAAGGAACTAATATTCTCAATTTGGCTATCTCAGTCTTAATTTTGAATGGCAATTGAGTTTTGCCTAATTGAGTGAGTTCTTCGTTAGCAATTATGGTCTGTGTACTTTTGTCTTCTTTATCAGCACTTGGTATTCAGGTTGTGTACCAACAGTTTTGTTTTGAATTTTCTTATTTGGAATAGTTTGAGTAACAGTTGAAGTTTGAGTTTCAGCTGAAGTTATGTCTACAATTTTTGGGTTGGAAGTCTCCTGAGTTCCTCTAGGGAGAATTTGTAGAACTTTGGTCATAGGAGCTTCTGCTATTTTTTTAGTTTGGGTTTGGACTGATTTCTTAGTGGGAACTTCTGTATTATTTTTTCTTCTAAGGCTATACTACTTGTGAACTTCATATATAGCAGATTCATAACCTTGTTTGTAGTCAAAGGACTCTCCATATTCTAATTGTAATTGCTGTAACATGTACAATTCCTGTTCTTCCTGAGTAAGAAAAACAACATCTTCGTTTTTAATCCCCAATAGGTTTATCTGGGTGTCCTCCTCTTCTTCATGGTTTTGTGAACCTTCAGCATAATTTTCCTGGAAAGGTGGTCTAATCTGTTGATCGGGTATAGCATCTCTTGTTTTTCCAGTATTAGGATTTTTCCTAAAGTTGGGGTTTCTAATTGGCGGTGCTTGTTGATTTTCCCACTGAGATTTTGTTTCCATATCTTCTAATCTATCCATGATCCTTTCTATACTTTTATCTAAACTGTCTATCTTACCATCTGAAATGGATGGTTCCTCTTTAATGGTAACTATTTTCTCATTTCTCATCCTAGCTTTCTTAGCTAATAAATTGGCTTCTACACTAACAACATTACTTTGCATCTGTTCCAATGTTTCAGGGTTACTTTCTCTCAATTGGTCAGACATATCAGTGACAAAACCATCAGGAAATTTGATTAGCGCCAAGTCTAGTGGAGGTTTGATATTTGCAAGGATTGCATTATAGATATTGTTGAACCTAGTACAATAGTCCTGAACAGATTCATTAGGAGCTCTTCTAATGTTTTCATATTCAGAAAATATTTGTAAATGGTTTTTCTTTCTTTCTCGTCTATTGATAAACAATCTATGGAATGCAGCTAAATCAGCAATATGATTAGCAGGTAAACCTTTAAACCATTTTTTGAAATCTCCTGCTAGTGTTTGGGCAAATAATCTCATTTGCACATCAGACTCATCAATCTCATGTAACTCAAAATAATCAGTCATTTTATTCACATGTTGTTGGGCAGTATACTGACCAGTAGCATCAAACAGAAAGATTTTACTTTGGTAGTCTTGGGGCATGGCATGTAGTTGAGTTGGTAAGACCAAAGGTGCATATCTGTCTGCCATGGCTAAGGCTTTGGTTTGACTGGGGGGTAAAGTAGTGGTGCTTGAAGAAGAACTTGAAATGGTTGTAGATGAACTTGAGATGTTTGGTTGGAGAGGAAGTTGAGGTATGAATGGTTTAGGGGAATGAACTATGGTGGATATTATAGGTGAGGTGGTAGTAAATGAAGTTGTATTTACATTTTTTGAAGACTGCGTAGAAATTTCAGGGGTAACAGCAGTTAGGGCACCTAATTCAACTGACTGTTGAAGATAGGCTTCATCTATATGCCTTATCAAAGTTGAGGTTAAAGCTTCTAGCTTGTCAAAAGTATCCAAAACATGTTGATCTAAATCAGGATGTATAGGAACCTTCTTTGATTCAATAAATTGAATAAAATTGGGTTCTATTACAGTATCATTAATTGAACTTTCAGATTTGGTACGAAACAAAGAAAGATCAAATGATAAATCAAGTTGAATATCCTCTAAACTTGATACCTCTTTAGGAACTGAATTTTCTTTAACTAACTGACTAATACTTCCTTGGCTTTCTACCTTTTTTGGTTTTCTTAAAATTTTGTCAGGATCATCAACTATTATAGCAAGGTTTGGATCTGGATGTGCCCTGGTATAGTGTGTTCTTTTGGAAGCCAGAATTTTAATTTTTTAATTTTTTTAATGAAACTTTTTAACAACTCTAAAATGACCTTAAGGTGAAGAGATTAGATTTTAAGATTTTCTTTAAGGTTTATTAGACCAAGGATTGTCCCCAGTATGGTCGCCACTATGTTATCACTCTAAAATTTCCCTAGAGTTGTTATCTCGTGTCAAAAGAAATATTAGAGGTAACCACAAACCTACTTTTGAGATCAGTATCTAACCTTCCTAATGCTCAGAGAGGGCTCTCTCTTTATGATTTAACTTTGTTGAGTTAATTGATTTTAGGCTAGTTATTTATTCTTTGATTGGGTTTTGATTTTGATTTGGTGGTGGAATCACTGACTTAGATGGATAGAAGGATGTCCTTTACCATTGGGCTATGGGGTCAAGTGTCAAGAAAACAGGACTGAATCAAGTTCTAAAGATAGTGTTCATAGGGCAAGGTAGCTGAGTAAATTCAGATCTTTTAGGCTAGATGGTGAAGTCATTTTCAGTCGAGGTCAAGGAGCAGTTAAGGATTCCTCAAACCGGATAATGAGGGAAATGATAGAGGTCAATTGAAACTAGGGAGCAATGAAGGATTCCCTACTCTGGATATCAAAAGAAAACATTAAAATGAATAACTATTCAAGAAAGAGTGTACATAAACAAATTCTATAATAATATTCCAGTTATTTCATTCATTTTAGATAACATGCAAGTATGTGAAACACTTAAGAAGATAACAATTTGACAAACAGAAAATACTTCACTGAAGCGGCCCAACACATGAATCATGTAATGTAATGCCTTTATTACTCTGTCTAGTATGCTAACTTGAAAAAATGGTACAATGAACCCTTAGGTTTCAAATCAATACAACTATAGAAATGTTAAGCAATCTACCCTCTATACTTCGAATTATGAAGTATTTATACAAAAACTTATTACAAAATATCCCAAACTATTTTTAGGAATTATTCAAGGAAAAAGAAAAATCTTCATGCAAGAAAATAGAGACAGATATGTAACTATTGTAAGTTGTCCCTATTTATTTGGCTCTGTTGTCAGATCTTTTGCTTATTTTTCTCCTTTGTTGTTGCTTTACGTTGGATGTCCTTTTACTTTCCCTTTCCGACTGATACTCTTTCATCTGATACTCTTTGACTTAGCTGACCTGTTGCTTTTCTTTCACTACTCTGTATCCACTGTTTACCTTGCATTTTCACAGGAAATCAATTAATTTTTCCCAAGTCTTTGTATCTGGTAATTTAATATTTACCATTCTTTTGTAGACTTCATCATCTTCTGTGTATTTTGCAAAGGTGGGCTTGTTTACAAAAAGATGTTTTGCCTCATGTTGGAGGTAAAAGAGGTTCTCAAAAGTCTAGTAAAGAACCTTTCATGTAGGCATCCCTTTCATAGAGGAACTATTGGCTTGCTCCCTTGCCACTTCTATGATTTTCTTGTTATAGTCTTCATGTGGCACTAACGTGTCATTTATTACCAATGGATTTGGTAGACCTTTCTGCCTCAAAGCATCAAATTTGACCATGAACCTGCTTATAGATAGCTCCATGGTTTGGCATTTGTCCTCAAGCTACATCATCAAGTTCCTCTTGGTGATTACTTTCTTCACCTCTAGTATAGTGCCAGTCTTATCATCTATGTCAAGCTCCTGCAATTCATATTTATTCTTAGAGTTAAGGAATTAGATTATTCTTAAGGCTTCTTCTGGCATATTTGCAAGTTCAGCCTTAACTCTTTGAATTGCTTCACCAACCTCTTTGACTAAATCATTTTGTTCAAAGATAACTTGTATAGATGGGCAAATTGGCCTATAGCTACTTTTTTGCTTGGGCAAGTGGCTCCTTCAATGTTAATTCCTTTTCCAAGTTCTTTATCCTCTCAGTCAACCTATTTGACTTCTGTACTTCATTTTTATGCATAATTTGAGTCAGTTTCTTCTCATCCTCTAGACTTCTTATCTATTCTTTAAGTCTATTTATTTCAGTGGTCTGAATGGACATGTCCTCCATGGCTTTGACTAGTTTTCCTGCTTCATCACTTGGATGAGTTGCTGTTGTTGTTGAACCTGTTGTTGATGTAGTTGCTGATGCAGTTGGAAGTGCTATAGCTACTGGAGTTGTTGAGGCCAATGAAGCTGCCAAAGTTGAAGGAACTGTTGTAGTGACTGTAGGGATAGCAGTGGAAGTAGCTGTCTTAATGCTAGCCTATTTCAACTGTATTAAACTGTCCAATTCATTCTCCATTTCTTTCAATTTAGAATTTAGTTGAAGAATGAGATCCATCATTTCATCCTGCTAGGTTTGGCTCTCTAGGACCTCCTTGGTCTATGGATGTTTAGAAGAAGGCAACTTTAGTTGTTTTTTCAAAGCAGCAATGTCTTCATTTTTCTTCTTTATGAGCTTTTCTGCTACCTTGATGTCATTTGGATTATATCTAATCTCAATCACCAAGTCTTCCAGTGACTTGATTCTATTATCCTTGGCCTGTGAGGATGCCTTTTCTAGCTTAAACTGTGTTGTGATGTTGTCCAGAGAGCTTTGAAGTTTCTGCACAGTTATTGCTTTGTTAGTCATTGTGGAGTAAATCATTTCACCTGCTTGCTTATGAAATTCAATTTGATCAATAGGGTGAACATCCCTGGCCAAAACTTCAAACTTTGTCTTCCTATAATCTACTGATGTTTTAGGCTGCTGGACTGTAGGCTGCAAAAAGGTCATTTTCATTTTACCAGTTTTAATGTCAAAAGCTGACATCAACCTCTTTTGATTGCTAGGAGTCTATTTGAAGTACTGGGCATATGTTTCAGCCTTCAATGCCTCATTCCTCAACTTGATTTCTTTGTACTTATCTTTTATATATTTCTCTTTATCCACTGGTAAGTTGGATGAAGAGACTTCAATACTAAGTTGTTTTTCAATAATTTGAGTATTTGAGGTGGAAGGTTGATGAGCTTCCTTTGAAACTGTTGGAGCTTTACTCTTTTCAACCAATGTGTCAGTATCAATGATTTCAACAGTCTCAATGGTCTCCTCTTGCTCATTTACAGGATTAAGCTTGGGCTTCTTCTTGTACATGATTTCAAACCTGTCATCTGTAGTATGCATTTCAGAGCTAGAGCCTTCTTCCCTGGTTCTTTTTACATTTATGTCCTGCATGGCTGGAGTCTGTAGAATGGGACTAATACCCATCTGTTCCTGTAGGGTTGGAACCTGTAGAAAGGAACTAGTATCTATCTATTTTTCCACATATATTAAGGTATTTTCCACATCTATTAAGGTATTTTCCATCCACCCTAACTAGTTGGCATGTCTTTCAATATCTGGCCTGGACTCATGCATAAAAGGGCTTAATTTGAACTTGAGCCTTAATTTGTTTATGACTCCATTAGGGTCATACTTCCACATGAAAATGCTACTGAACTTCATTTGCTGTAAAATTTTCTCTGCTTCTTGTCCAGCTTCCCTATTATTACAAATAAAAGGGCCCAATTGGTTTTTGATCTTGAACCGTGTTTTCTTTCTAGCTGACAGAAAATTGACCTCATCTAAGTTTATGATCTGCCTGAAATACTCTAATGCAAATATCCTCATGGGGAGGTATTTGGGAAGCTTGTAAGGAGTGAGCTGGCATCCATATATCATGTTTTAAGTGTGGCCCTGGTATAGATACCAGTCTCCTACTCTACTGTTCTTAGACAAATGCAAAACTCTTTTTATCTCATCATTGATTCTGGGTTGATTGCTACTGTTTAGCATGTTTACAACTGGATAAACAAAGGAATCAATGAAATCTTTATAACTGAAAATAGTGGAATATTTTTAGATTAAGGGTGTCCAAAAGATGACATATCTTAGATTGCCCTTAGTGTCCAAATTTTGGATGCTAACTAGAAACTTGTCTGACTGGAAATACAGGAACATGTGGAACAATACTGAAGAGTATTTGAATACTCTTTCATTTGGCAGTTTGATCAATTGATCATGGATCATATCTGCCAAGAACTTGGCAAAATTGAAATTGTAGCCGAAGGCTTGCATGGGCAAAAAATAGAGAGGAAAGCAAGTATAGGCTCATCCACAAATTCATCAGAGGTATACCCTAGGATACAAGACAACATGGTTACAATTTGTCTGGCCCTTTCAGAGAAAATGGTGGCAGAGTATGGAGGACTATCTATAGGAGTATGAGACTCTTCTAGGATGAATGTTTGAAAGATTTGAGCCCTCTTGGGAAGGTCCAACTTTATGTAAAGTTCAAGCAAGGCTTCAATGGAAAATGGGATCTCATTTGGGTTTGGCTAGATCTGCAGCATTTTATTTATAGATGTAGTAGTGATTGTAAAAAAAATTTTTGGTCAAGAGAGACTATGGCTCTTTGACTTGGGATATAGCAAGCTTGGCAGAAGTGGATGATTTCTGGGAATAGGTATACCTATGGGAACAAGTATTTGGGCAAATTTGATTCCCATAGATGAATGTCATCGTTCTAGTTCAGGAATTTATCTTTACTCCAGCAGTGGAGTTTTAATAGATGGCTAGAGGTGGTTGTTTCTTTAATTTTGAAATCTCTGTCGACCAATGGGAGGTTTTCAATGTCTAAGTGAGGGGTTTGCCAGGGTTTTTCACTCAGAATGCTTTGGGAAGCCATAATTTGGTTCATTCTATTGAATTATTCTTTCTGTGGCTTAGGAGTAAGCTAAGGGGATCTGGAACAATAGGAAGGGTGAATATAATCTGTAGGAAAAGGGCCTTTGGATGCACAGTGGGTTTCTTTTAGTTTGGCGGGGTCTTTTAATTAATTTAATTAATTAACCTTTCATTAATTACTATGCAAAGTTTTATATAGAGGACCGTTCTAGTTCTTTCAAGAATACCTGGAAAATAGAGATTTGGTGCGCAATCAGGGTTGTATGGTAGCAGCAGAAGTTTCTGAAGCTTGAATTGTTTGTGTGCTTCTTCAATTTGGAATCTGCAAGGTCTTCAGGTTGTAAATGAGTTGAAAACAGTTGAACAGGGTTTCCGGGCATTGGAATTGGTTGACATGGGCGTTTGCAATGAAAAATCAATGAAAAGAGTGAAAAGGGGGCCTTTTCGGCTTTTAACTACTAATGGTTAAATTTTGGCGCTGGATTAACGAATGAACAATGAGTGGTTTTCTTTTACGCGGGGAGGCAGTTTTATGCCATATCGCACCACTTTTGGGTGGAGGGCAGTATTTTTCAAGAGCACATGATACAACGTGGTACTGCCACATATCGAAACAGTGATCAACCGAAACCGTGAATCTCACGTGCTTTTGGGATTTTAAGTGTCGGACAATGGGAGCACACAATATGGATATGGGCCGTTAGATCTGGAGGTGGGAGATCAGAGGGCTATTGCGCGGCGGAGTTGCGAGGGCGGAGTTGGGGAGTGGGGTCGGGTTTAATTACAATGAAATGTAATTAATTAGAAAGTAATTAGGGGATTTTGATATATGAGATGGGTTAATAGGGTATCGGGGAATTATAAAAATGGGGGGTTAAATATATACAATGGGACTACGGGTTAGAAAATAACATAGGGGTTAAGTTTAAAGGGTATCGGGGAAGGTTTTTAATTGGGCCCGACACATTTAACTGTTCAAACTTAGGATAAAGGACTTTTAGTGGGTTTTTAAGGGAAAAGGGGACATTAATAAAAGGGGAGGGGGTATTATTTGTGATGGGAATGGTTTTCACACTAGGGAAAGGGTTTTTGGAAAGGGGAAATGGAATGAAATAAGGGGGAAAGTGGAATGAAGGGGATGGGATATTTCTACAAGGGAAAATACCTCTTTTCAAAATGAAAAATAATGAAGGGAAATTAATAAAGGGGTTTAGTGAAATGAGGGGAAATTAGTGAATTGACCTTTGCCTTTAATAATTCCTCCTACACATGAAACATAGGATCAAGTATGATGAAGGTGTATCTTGAGCTAGCAACCTTGTGCATTTCCAAAACTTCTTCTACCTACTCTTTATTTACCCTAGCATTTTCTCTTCATTCATTGGGTGCATTTGAGCTTGCTAACCCTTCATTTCTTTTTCTTTGATAAAAAAATATCTAATTCTAACCTTATAACTTCCAATGGCTCAGGTTAAACTGATGAGCTCATTATTATTCTCTACCTAACTACTGATCTACCAAGATTAAATAGTTTGGCTAGATCTTTATTCTCTAGCTATTAACATGAAATTTAAAGCATGAATGAATCAAGTTTAAACTACTTTGACCATCATGGACTTGTGGCTTTTTTGACAAGCTGCACACAATATTATTTTGCAAAGTAAAGTAAAAAGGAGTGGCATTTGAATTTCCACACTTTTAGAATCTATTTTGATCTCTTTTTGTGGGGTTCATATCTTATAATTTTTTTTATCTTTTTCTTTATTTTAGTCCTTTGATTATTCTTTTAGTATTTCACCCTCTTTACATTTTTTGTTTTTAATAAGGGAAAAAAATTTGCAGAAAGCGAAAGTATGTACAATATTACAAGACTAATCATAGTCAATTCAAAATTACGAATCCTATTATTATATGAACCTAACACATCCATATACATATGTACATATAGCAACATCAACAAAACATATACCGAAACATATACCAAAACACCATATCAAAATTGCTTTTCGTCAACTGGCAAACAAGGAAGGATACATAGCCTACATTTGATTTTCCATCTCCCATGTAACTTCATCAGGCCCAAAGTGCTTCCAATGCACTTTAACTTGCTCGGTTTCTTGGTTCCAGAGCATGAGAACCTTTTTCTGTAATATACATGGAAGCTTCGGTCAGAATTCTCCATTTGGTTCCACCTACAATACAAACCAATCATTCACATGATCAACATCTTTAACATACTTCTTAAGAAATGATACATGGAAAACATCATGGAGTTTCACTGTCGAAGGCAGTGCAAATCGATAGGCTACTGACCCAATCCTATCAACAATGTTGAAGGGTCCACAAAATCGTGTTGCCATCTTGGCACATGGTCCAGTCCGCAAGGAGCTCTTATTTGGTTTGATGCGCAAGTACACCTGTTCCCCAACCTAGAACTCCTTGAACAACACGTTCCAATTTGTATATCTCTTCTACTTATCTTGTGATAATTTTATATTCTTCTTGATCACCTACATTTCTTGTTCCATGTCTTCCAACATATCTGGTCCAATCAACACCATGTTCACTAGATCACTCCAACTGATGGGAGTATTGCAACTTCACCTATACAATGCCTCAAACAGACTCATATTCAAAGATTCTTGATACCCATTGTTGTAAGTGAACTCTACCAATGGAAGGTACTCTTCCCACTTCCGCTGATAATGCATCACATACATCCTCAACATATCCTCCAATATCTTGTTGACCATCCTTGTTTGCCCATTTATCTGCAAATGATAAGTTGTATTGAAGGCCAACTCTATGCCCAAACCTGCAAATAATTCCTTCCAAAACATGCAAGGGAACTTCACATCCCTATCTGACACAATATTTTTTGGAACACCGTGGAATCTAACCACATCTCGGATTAATAGATATGCTACATCACTAGCTAAGAATGTAGACTTCACTGGAATGAAGTGTGCAACCTTTGTCAACCTGTCCACAACAACCATGATGGAATCACGTTGTCTCACTGTCTTAGGAAACCCTGTGATGAAGTCCATGGAAATGACCTCCCATTTCCACTCTGGAATCGCAATCGGCTATAGTATTCCACCTGGATGTTTACACTCTTCCTTCACATGTTGATAATCAAAACACCTAGCCACAAACTCTGCTACATCCCTCTTCAAATTCAGCCAATAGTAAAATATCTTTACTACTGTCAGTGTCTTGTAATAACCTAGGTGGCCTGAATATGGTTTGACATGAAACTCTCTCAAAATCGCCTTCTTGAGCTTGCTGCTATCTAGTACGTATATCCTGTCTCTGAATCTGATCAATCCATCAACTATAAGACAATAATTCACACCTTATACACCTACACCTATCCCTGTACTTGTACCTATACTATCACATGCACCTGTATCTATACTATTACCTGTACCTATATCGTCACCTATACGTATACTATCACCTGTACCTATACCAATACTCTGTAGCAACCTGTGCACAATCTCCATATACCTGACATCCTGTTGACATGCCTCCAAGATCCTATCCTATAGATCTATCCCATAGGATCTCATAGCTACCAAGTGATTTACCTATACCCACCCGCTGAGAGAATCTGTCATCCTGTTCTCTTTACCTTTGATATACCTGATCTCGAAATCAAACTCACTGACCGTTGCCAACCATCTAGCCTGCCTGGCATTCAGATTCAGCTAATCAAAAAAATACCTCAACCCAATATGCGCTCATCAGTACAAACCTCCTACCAAGAAGATAGTGCCTCCACATCTTCAACACATGTATAATCGCTGCTAACTCAAGATCATGTGTTGGGTAACTCTACTCTTGCTCATTCATCTTTCACGACTCATATCATACCACATTTCCATCCTGCATAAGGACTCCACCAAGTCCTCTCTTGCAAGCATTTGTGCATATTGAAAACTCTTTGTCCAGATTTGCAATCTGTAGCATTAGTGCATGTGTCAAAAACTGCTTAAGTTTCAAAAAACTAGCCTCACACTCCTCTGTCCATTCGAACTTCTTACCTTTCCTCTACAATGATGTGATAGGATAAGAAATCTGCGAGAAGTTCCTAATGAACCTCCTATAATAGCCTGCCAAACCCATGAAATATCTCACCTCATCCACATTCTTAGGAGCTACCCATTCCATGATGGCTCTTATCTTTTCTAGATCTACTGCAATGCCCTCCTTGGAGACAACATGCCCCAAGTAGTGTACCTCAGTCTAAAAGAAACTGCACTTGCTGAGCTTAGCATACAACTGATGCTCTCTCAAAAACCTCAACACCATTGCCAAATGCTCGACATGCTTTTCCTCATAGAATATACCAATATATAATCAATGAACACAATAACAAACTTATCCAAATATGGATGCAACACACTATTCATCAAGCACATAAATGTAGCTGGAGCATTAGTTAAGCCAAATGGAAAAACAACAAACTCATAATGCCCATACCTAGTCCTGAACATAGTCTTGAATATATCCTCTTCCTTGATGCGTACCTGATGGTATCTCGATCGAGTTGATTTTGGAGAATATCGTTGCTCCCTTCAGTTCATCAAACAAATCATCAATCATCGATAAAGGTTACCTATTCTTGATAGTCACTTTGTTCAACTACTTGTAGTCAGTGCACAATCTAAGAGTACCATTTTTCTTCTTCACTAACAATACCGGTGTGCCCTAAGGTGATACACTTGGCCTAATGTATCCCTTGTCCAACATTTCCTGCAGCTGTAACTTTAACTCAACCAACTCAGGTGTACTCATCCTGTAAGGTTCATGTTGGACCTATCCCTGACACTAACTCAATAGAAAAGTCTACCTCCCTGTGTGGTGGCAACTCTTTAATGTCCTCAAGAAATACATCCTAAAACTGCTGCAAAACTAGGTACCTGCTCAACACATCAATATCCTCAACCTCCTTACCTTTGTCACTAGAAATGTTCACTACAATTAACATACACCCTTTCCTGTGACTACACTTTTCTTGCATATCTGTCTCCATCCTAGCTGATGTGGCTTTCTTCTTACCTTGTAAGACTCTTGGTTCCCCATTTTCATCAACACACTCAATGGCTTTGTCATAACAATCTACCTTGTTTCTATGAAGATACAACCAATCCATTCCCAACAACATACTGTATGATCCTAATGGTATTACATTTAGATGTGTTGTGATAGGCATACCACTCAAATCAAATGCACAAGCTCTTACCCAATGATGAACTCACTTCTTTGTACCTATAACCAACTGCACTAGTTAAGACTCTGCATGCAATTCCTTACTCAAACCACACTTATCCACCAATTCAGGACTAACATAGCTATAACTAGATCCAGGGTCAATCAAAATAGAAATAACTTGATCACAAATCTTACTGTCCATCTCAATTATATATGCCTGATGATCTGCATGTTTGTTATCCAATGTTGCATAGATACGAGGAACGCTCTGACCAACATCCCCAATTGTTTGTGCCTCCTATGCACTATATATCTTAGGCCTACCACCCTGATTCTATGGACAATCTCTCTTAAGGTGCTCCTTGCCACATGTCCAACACTCCAACTGACTAGTACCAACACCTCTATGTTGTTGTTGTGACTCATGTCCCTATCTAGATACATTAAACCTTTTTTGCAGTGCCACATTTTCTTTCTCATCTGCATTTTGAGGCCTTGTCCTCTTAGGCTTCCATTTACCATTACCTTTGTCTTTTCCCTTCCATCCTTGCTAAGATTCATTCTTACACTTTGACTTTTCATAGCAATGCTTCCGTTTCCCAATAACTTCCTCAAGTGACCAAGGCTCATCATACTCAATTTGATCTCTAATTTCTAATGGAAAACCACTGATAAACCATTGAATATTCATCCTTCTCATCAGTAAGATATGGTGCATACCGCAATAGCTCCAGAAACTTAGTCCTGTACTCTGCATATGTCATTGATCCCATCTTTAGCTCATACAAATCTTTGGCCTTACTGTCATAGTACCTTTCTGACAAGTGTTTCTTCATGAAAAGCCTCTTGAACTCATGCCAACTCAAATCATTTGTTCTGGTGTCTCTAACTTGATTCACATCTTCCCACCAATTTTTTGTTTTACCTTTCAAGCTGAAGATCACTACTCTAGCCTTCATGTTATTTGTGTACTCATGCAACTCAAATAATTTGTTCATCCCAAGTATCCAAGCCTCTGCATATTCCGACTTCTTCATATCTCCATCAAAACTAGGTGGATTCACTTTCTTAAACTCATATGGCAGGTATCTCCTATCACTCTTCCTGTAAGGGTGATAACAATGACGGTCATGATTTCTACCAGAACTAGAACTAGAATAGTGTTTGTACTCATCACCTCTCCTATCCGAAGTGTCGAACACCCTGTCATCTCTCACCATATCAAATCTATCTGACCTGTGCCTACTAGGAGACCTACTTCCATATGCCATATGCCCCATTAGTTTATGTTATATGGCTTGGGGAGGAAACCCTGTCTGCAAGATCAACAAATCAGCATGATACATGTATAACATAAACATAAAAACATATAGACATATGCAAATAAATGCATCAACACATAAACATCATTCTAGTTAGGGTCCATTCATCAATGCAAGGCCATATCAACAATGCATGCTATGACCTCATGCATGAAAACAACCATTAATCCATTGTACACATTTTCCAAATGAAACCATCAACATGCATAAGAAATGCCTAATAAACTACACATATGTATAAACGAAGGTAGTCGAGCATAAGCGATCAATTCTTGTAACCAAACCTACAAGACCGATACATGTAATCAAACATACAAGAATGTAATCAGCCAACATATAATAACATGTAAGTGACATATAACAATATGTAGCTAGTCGTACACTCATGATGATGCATTCCACAAAGTCAACATCAAATTCCATATGACAAAATCACTACAACCATGATTAACATTATACAAATGCGACAGGAACATGGAATGAAAGTGTAAGAGACACATATGCAACTGACATGCATGCATGACCAGCACATATTCCATCCAGTCCAAGGGGTAAACCATGCTCTGACACCACTTTGTAAGACCCTCCTCCCACATCTACCCAAGTAACCAACCAATCGGGGTAAACATGCGACGAGAGGCTACTATGGAATCGATAGAAACATAACACATAGACATTCAACATCAGCTTCAGGACCCTCAAGAACCAATCCAACACTTCAGACAGCTTGCCCTTGGGCCCTACTGAAGTTTTGACCAACTTAAGACTCAGTTGCTTTCATGCTATAGGCATGACAATGTCAAGAAACCCATATTCGCTCTCATAGGCTGGCTTGCCAGCATCCAGAGACTCATTTTTCTAGTTTTGTGCCAACGTCCCCAGGATTTGAGCCACTTTTTCAAGCCCAAAGCCGAGGTCATTGCCCAAAATGGAATGATAAATTAGGAGTGGTAAAATGACAAGGAAACAATGATGCAAAAACAATAAGTTAAACAAGACTTTAATCTAACCCCTATTAGCCATGATAGGAATTTCATAAAACATTTCGCAACCATGTGATCTACAGGTGTAACCAACATAATTAAACATAGGGATCTTGTACTTATCTAAGAATCTATAAGAACCATTGTTCCCTCATGTCATTTGTTGCATTACCATCTATTAGGCCATAGATAAATTATCCATTCATTTACATGTAAAAACATGTCATAAAACACACATATAACGAACATAATAAGAATAGAAATACTCAAGAAAGTACAACCATATAGACCACATATAACCCATCAAAATTCTCATAGAAATAAAAGGAGAAATAACCTTTCATTAATGATGCAAAAACCAAACCCGAGATGAGTCTTCCATGTTCCACCTGACCATAAAATGGTTGAGCCAAATCTCTCTTCAGCCATTCACCCTCGTGCCATATTCCAAGCATGAATGTGGGGCTCAAACCAAAAGAACCAACCAATGCATACCGAGGCTAAACCACCTCACCCTCTTCAATAGAAACCAGGCTTTGTCATAATCCATCCTGGATCACTAGGCCAACACAATGAACACATCATAACAGGCTTTACTGTGATCTCCACTTAATCACTAGGCCAAACAAGCATGGATGCCACCGATTTCTCCACCTACACCATGAGGAATTTTCATTCCTCCTAGTCTCTCAGGCTTTACTGCAATCCAAACCTGGATCACTAGGCCCTAAACCAAGACCCACTCTCCAGGTTTTACCACATATCCCAAACCCAGGATTACTAGGCCCAACGGAGAGAAAACCACCTCTTGACTTTACTGCATATCTTACCATTCACCGACAAGGTTTCCTAGGCCATCCAAGGCAACAAAAATCTGACTTTACTGCAACCCACAATCTAGTTCAAGGGTTACTAGGTCATGTGTTCTATCATTTCGAAGATTCACCTCACTCAGCTTCAAATCCATCCGACAATCCAACTTTACTAAAACATGAGAACCCCATCACACCACGGCTATCTGGAAATGGCAAGGCTAGGCTGAAAACATAGCTACACCTAGAAAAACCCATGCCACAACAGCAAAAGAACCACATGCAATACCTTACATGCAAAATCTAGCAAGGAAAATACACATGAAAATTGATACCTGCAATGAATCTTGTTGTAGCTGCTTGATCTTGCCTTTCCCTGCTTGATCTTTGCTTCCTCTTGGCTTTTTTTTTCCTTTTTTGATCCAATGCCAAAATGCTCCAAGAAAACTCTAAGTGTCCAAGAGAGAAAGAGAGAATAATGAGAGAGCTCCAAAACTCAACTAACAAAAGGTTACCAACTAACCCTCAGAAGCCTTTTTATGAATGAGGCCTCTATTTTCTTCATTTTCCATTATTTTCCTTAAATTTCCTCCTCACATGCAACCTGTGACCTTTCACCTCCTTTTTCTCCTAATTTCCATTATTTTCATAAATAAATGTGCCAAAAATTCCATTTTTCCTTTCCAAAGCCTTAGCCTTTGCCTTTGCAAAATTCCTTAGCCATAAACAACCAAATGAATACCCCCTAGGATGTCTTGCCCAAAATTCAACTTGGAATAAGTGTCCCATCAACCGTCATTATTATTTTTGCCTTTATTTACTTTTATTACATGGAATATTCACCAGGGATTTTACAATTACTACAACCAATCCAAATTCCTGAGTGGAAGTGGGAATTCATATCTATGGACTTCATCATGGGATTGATGAAGACACCCAAACAACATGATTCCATTATGGTGGCAGTGGACAAGTTGAGTAAGACAACACACTTTATAGTTGTCAAGTCCACCCAAAAAGCAATTGACATAGCTCATATTTGTATGATGGATATATTTAGATTGCATGCCATACCTAAGAAGATCATTTTGGATTGGGATGCCGATTTCACTTCAAATTTTTGGAAAGCAATTTTTATGGGTTTTGGAAACTAGCTAGGTTTTAGTCCAACATATCATCCTATTGTAGCAGCTACAACCACCCTCCAAAATTTTTATTTAGCATCGTTTTGGAGCCTCCCTGCCAACTTTCCACAGCACCTTGTCTTGCTTTGTCAAGTACACAAGCTTCAGTGTTTTTCCTGCATGAAGGCAGCCTGTAGATCACAACTTGATGCATTCCCCTTACAGGTTGTTCATTTGGACTTGGTCCAGCTGCTGGCTGAGCAGATCCCACAAGAAATTGCACAATTATGGAGGGCAACCAGCCTTCCCTCTAGAAATTGTGCAATCATGTCAGGCAACCTACTGGGCTCTAGAATTACGCAATTCTGCCAGTTAACCCTCTCAGTGAAAATTATGCAATTTTCCCCATCAAGACTACTCAGCCTAGAATTTACACAAATCTGGGCAGTAGTCAGTTGCTTTGCACAAAAATTGTGCAAATCTCCTGGGCAGCCAGACCAGCTCCCAGCCAGAAATGTGCATTTCCTTCCAGCAGTTGAGCAGCTTCATGCATGAGCAGTTGGGTTGACCAGTTCCACTTGGGACCTAGGAAACTTGACTTGCAGGCATGGCTTTCTTTTTCCTAAAATAGCAAAAGGCATCCCATGATTCAAGGAGTTATTTTTAGCAGCTGGAGGTTACATGTAAAGTTGTTTTAGAAACTTCCCTCCAAGTGTCACTTTTTCCTAGATTTGTGGCATGCACGTCATGAGCTCAAAACTTATTTATTCGACGCATCAGAGCTCATTCTCCCACATCAATCTCGGAGCTTTGACATCGCACTGCACATCCAGGACTCTTCGACACATCCAGCTCAAGTATTCGTGGGTAAGTTGCCTCAACTTGTGTTTTTTCAACATTTATGTCGCTTTTTGTGTTTTCTCTTGTGTGAGTGATGTTTGCTTGATTTCTTTGAATGCTTGCTATCATTTACATGTATACTAGCTTGTACTAGCATCGTTTCAATTTTCCTTGCTATATTACTATTGCCGCATGCATGAAACTATTTTGCATGATCAGTCGCTGATTCGGCAACTCGATTCACCCACATGCATGTTGATCCATTTATTGAATCTTTTATTCATGTTTTCATGCACTTTCAATCACTTCTGCTTTCACTTAGTGTCATCGTGCATTCACTTTCATATTTTCTTTCAGTTGCCCGTGGAAGAGTCTAGAAAACCTTGGCCTGGACTCTGCCTTCACCGAGACAACATTGCCCAATCTGGGGAAGGAAGGCTTTGTCTTCCTCTCCATAAATGCACATTTCTGCCCAAGCACTGTCCTTCGGGACTGTTTTGCATATTTTTGAGGGTCAGTGACTGCTGGCCAAGAAAATTGCACAATGCAGTCCCTGAGCCTACAGTCATTGCCAGCTGGAATTTTGAATTGTGCAATCCCGGCAGTTAGAATTTAGCCTGGATTGCGCATTACGCAAATCCAACAACCATTCTTGCCTCCCAGACAACCCAGACTACCTTTTGTGCATTTCTGGCAGCTAGGCACCTAGCCTCCCAGAAGAAATTCCGCAATCTTTACCTATCATTCCCCAGGTATGTGTTATGTCATTCCCTGAATTTGCTTTGGTTTTCGTTGACATATTTCTTGCCATACATCTTGCTTTGTCTCCGGATCTTTCAGGTGTTCATCTCCTCTTAGAATTACATGACCAATGGCCTCGTAGAGAGCGATATCAAAGGACACTGACGGAAGTGCAACTGGAGCAGAAGTTGAACAAGTGTCTGCATGTCTACCGATCTATGAAGATAACAAGTTGTTTCTAGATAAGGACATCAAGCTGAAATGGAAAGAGGTCAATGAAGCATTTGGAGACACTTTTGGGAAAGATCTTGAAAACCGTCAGGTGTATGTGAATATTCACAAGTCCCACTTGTACCGGATTGCATGTAAATACCTCATGTTCCCATGCGCGGACATGATACACTGGATCGTGTCGCACACTGATCCTGAGACGATGACTCTGAGCAGTGTCAATAGGACAAAGCTTGCCACCTTTTGGGCACATGATTCTGATGAGATGTATCATATGTCAAAGCCCGTGACTATCATGGAGACTCCTTTCAGCTTACCCAGCAACAGGGCCAACTCTAGAGACATTCTGAAGAACTGGGTAAAGGAGCCGACTAGATTCAGAATGACACCCAACTAGATCTATAAGACAAAGATACTGCATAAGGCATATCAATACTTGGTCATATTTTGCATCTCGACTGTATGGCCAAGAAAGCACGGAAACCTTCCCACAGAGTTGGGTGGTCGCGCTGGACCAACTAGCTAGAGAAGGAAAGACATGTAACTAGTCTGACATGTTGGCTCATCAGTTCAAGGAACAAGTAACGAAGGCTCAACAGTCACCCGGAGGTATGCATGCAGAGATTTACATGTTTGCCTACATCTTAGATGCAATCTGTGCTCGACACTAGTTCTCGAGTTTGGAGTGGGCATGGTCACCGACAGAGCCTAATGTGAACACATATTTCAAGTTGTCTGAATGCAGTTTCAGAGGAGTAATCACACGGCTGTCCGATCATTTTTTCACCCCAGTCTGCAAGATGATATTCAAACAAGATCTACCCTACATGTCAAAGGAAGCAATGGAGGCACTAATAGACATTGTTGATTGGTATGCCTCACTGTATGACACCTTCATTTGAATGTTCAATGGGGAGAAGCTTCTGCATGTTCTACTGAAGTTTGCCTTGGACATACTTGTCATGCAAGAAGTAGAATATCACATCTCGACAGGATTGACAGCTAGACTACACCGGAAGAAGAAGGAACCTTGGCCCACTCTTCCATTGTGGAATGGGTTATATGAGATCCGGAGTATCAAGTAAGTGGATGTCGAAGAAGCACAGATGAATAAGTATCCATTCAACCTCCGAAGTTACAATTCGTATGACCCACATTGCATTGTGATGGATCACTGCACGAGAGTACAGTTCAACTGGATCCACGAGGCATTTCATTGGGCCAAGGAGGACCCATGGAGATATTGCCACAATTTCTCCAGATCCAATGAACAGGTCGGCTTCACTGTAGAGTGTTTAACGAAGCAACATGAAGCAGCATCTCAGAGAGCACCAGCAGTAGTAGCAGCAGAGGCAAGCATACCAGTGCGCGACAAAGCCAAGAGGAAGATTGTCGATCGCATGGAGGAGGACCAAAGCTGCAAGTTCAAAGTATATCCATTAGTAGAGAAAGAAGCTATGGCTATAGAGGCAAAGAGGCTCCAGCGCGACATGTGAATCGCATAAAGGAAAAGGGATAAGAGAAGAATGGAAGAAGCAAAGGAGTTGCATGAACTGAGGGAGAAACTCTAGAAGGAACAAGAGCTACAAAAACAAGAGATGGAAGCACAACAGCAACAAGTATAGCAGGGGGTGCAACATGTGAAAATATATGAAAAAACACCCATACAGGTAGTGGATTTATGAGAACATCTGGCATCAGGCAGACAGGGTGAACCATCGTAGGAGCAATACTTCTCTCATGAGATATAACAAGCACTCCAATAGTTGGATGCGGACATGGAGAAGCAAGAATTGTAACGGGACACCGACCTCGTGCCTCACCACCAAGAGGTTGACTTACCCGCTTCACCACATCTAGATGATGAGCAAGTCTCAAGTGACCAAGGAGGCACTGAGATCCTTGGTGATCAACCGGAAGGAGAGATGCACAACATCTCATTCGATGAATCTCAACATAGATTTGTGCAATCTCAAAGAGTGTCAACTCCGGAGGATCATACATCTCCTGCACAAGTTGAGGAACCTCTCTTGGACCTTCCTTGGCTCACCGTAGTTGTCACACCCTTGATACCAACAAAGTTATCTAACTTGCCTCTATCAAAAATCGTGGTCAAGGCATTACCATACGACCCACTGCTGGGACTCCTACACCAAACGGTCTGAGGTCTAATTAGGACTTTGTACCAGGGAGATTCCCTGACATGTTGGTGGGTCCAGCACTGTCAACACATCCTTAGACTAATGGAATAGGTGGGAATAGTTCATGCCATTAGTTGAATTTACATACAAAAATGGGTACTAGGAGACACTGAAGATGAGACCTTTTGAGGCTTCATATGCTAGACAATGTAACACTCCCAATCTTTGGGATGATCCAATAAACGTGGTGATTCTTATACTTGATATGATGAAGGAAATGGAACAATAAGTAATTAATATCAGGAAAAAACTAAAGGAAACCTAGGATATGAAAAATATCTATGCAAATGTTGTAGTTTCTACAACCCCCTCCAAAATTTTGCCTATATCTAAATCTTGGAGCCCCTTAATCATCATGTGAACTATCGCTTTGAGTCATTGAAGTCATGTGTCATCATGTTTTTCTAAGTGTTTAATTTCTCTTTAAGAAGAATAAGTGTCAAAGCTACTTGCTTTCATGTGCTTATCTCATGATGCCTTCATACCACACTTCTTCTAAGCAATCCCATCGCACTCCCCATTGACAGTCAATGCACACTCTTGGAACTCAAGAAAGTGCACCTATTGTTAATAGAAAATAATTGCGTAGTTCCAAAGATAGACACTCCACACTTCTTGCTAGCAATGATTGTGTATCCCTTGTTGGAAGTGGTTATGCACTTCTTGCTAATAGTCATTGCACACTCCTTGCTGACACTGACTGCGCAATCCTTGATAACAATGACTACACAATCTCTCAATTCAATGTTTTCACACTGCTTAGTGACAGTCAACTTATTCTTGACGCCTAGTTTCCCGACATGCATTGAGCACACTCACCAATATTGACCCTAATTGCATGTTTTCTCTCCCTACATAAGGAGACCATCTATTGAAGTCTGAAATTGTTTCTTTTTTACTATCCTTTTACCATCTCATTTCACCTTTTTGTCACCATTTTATAGCAATCTCAGCATGCTCATGGTCAAGTTCAACTCTTAAAAAAGGTAATTATCATCCATAATTAAACTATTTGTTTCTTAATGAATTATAACGAAAACATTCCTACAATGATGGAATTATAAACATTATGCAGTTAATGTTGGTTTCCACAACAATATTCATGGTTAGACAGGTTGCAACACTTTAATAAGAGGATGAAGACTACCCAGAGATGACAAATTTCCACCATATGGATAACCATCTACCATCATGACTTGGCAAGCTACGAGGATTGAGAAATATTAAAGTCAAATAAAGTCAAACTCTGACAATAATGTGTAGCAGTCAAGTAAAGCCAGCAGAGGAATAGGACGACATCAAGTGAGCGTGTTGAAGGTTTGTTCAGCTATTACAATATGGATCGAGATGAATCTCCTATGAATTTATCTTTCAGTAGCAAGTCATAAATAGATTGAGTTTCAAAGTGAATCTATCTCGTAGATGTCAAATTAGCTCATTTCATGTCAGCGTAAAACTCTTAAAAAATCATTTTATGAAGTTTGTATAAGGTTTGTAGGCTGAGACCTGAAAAACAAGTTCGGATATTAAGTTTATAATTATTTTATTATGAAGACTAGTGATACCCTATTCCATCTTAATATGATTACTCTGTTCTCAATACGTGTTTGAGAGATCTTGTGATTGATAGTTGACCTTCACTCACAGGAGGGCCCCTTGTCGAGCTGTGAGGTTTTGTTTATAGTTTTGTTTTGTATTTCTGACTTGTTCATAGCACTGTAGTTTCTTTTAAGAATTTTTTTTCATCATAGTTACATTTTTTATAATTGTCATTTTTATTGCAAAGTACTCATAAAAAGGAAAACACTAAAAAAGGTGTGATTCTTGAATTCATCTTCTTTCCAACACTTAAATGTTCCATAGCTTAATTCGATTTCTTAAATGATGATGAAATACTCTTTAGAGGTTAAATGTGCACACAAGTAATCATTCTAAAGTTATAAGTTTTCCATTTCTACAAGTAGGAATTAGATCCTTTTTATTGCCATTTATCTTTCATGCAATTAACATAGAATTTCCTTACTACAATTAAGTGTAGAATTTTCTTTTTTCGAGATAGTGTAGAATGTTTTCAAATATGAAAAATAGAACTAGATTGTTTTTCTTGAAATTGGGTTTCTAGCATTACCTTTCACGCCATTAGAATTAAGTTTGAATTCTGCAATTTAGATAGATTTTCATTTTGTGCAAAATAGTGAATTTCAATTTTCTTAATAGAGATTTGATATAACTTTAAATTGAAAGAATCATAATTATTCTCTAAATTGCATAAAAAAAATTTGTCTTTTCTTAGGTTAATTTCATCCTAGAAACAATCTATCCATAAAAATAATCCTAGCATATATAGTGCACATTCATCTCACAAGTACATGAACCCTGATGGGCAATTAATGAAGTAATTTAAGAACAATTAAATTAACCAACATTTTGGTGCCATTGTCAGGGAGGTGTATATAGGATTTTATTTCTTATTTTCATATCATTTTAGGTACATTCAACTTTTTAAATTCATAATTAAAGCATGGTAAAAATCATTTATGCATAAAGAAAGGGATTCTAGAGGTAGATTTGTAAATAGAGGTAGAAGTTCAATTCCAACATCACCACTCACCCCCACTAGACCTCGTAGAGCCACACCATCCACTCATACTTGCATCCCATCATTGACAGGTAGACATAGACTTCCTGAGGTGTGTAGATCTGAAATCCAACCAAAAAATTCACCAACTTCCTCTACCAAAGTTGTAGTTGAAGAACCTACATCCCCAATAAAAGGAGTAATTTTCCTCTCTTCAACAGGAGAACAACTTATAGGAAAAGAGCTAGAGGTTCCTAATGAAAAGTAAGAAGAAGAAACTTATTATAACATACCATTAGTAGAGGAACCAAAAGAAGAGCTAGACAATCCTATTATAGAACCTTATATTAGCTCTGAAGAATCTACAATGGCAAGGGAAGGAGAAGGAGAAGTGCATAGTGTAGATGGTGGTGAAATTAGGATTGGAGGTGGAAGAGGCAGAGGAGGAAATAGAGGAGGAGGTCGAGGTCGAGGTGGTAGAGGTGGTAGGGGATGTAACACCCTCCTCCCACATCTACCCAAGTAACCAACCAACCGGGGTAAACATGTGATGAGAGGCTACTATGATGGGATTCAACCTCCTAGGTGACCTTAAGGAAGTGGAATTGACAGAAATACACAATACAAACCTTCCACATTAGCAACAGGACTCCCAGGAACCATTCCAACCTCTCAAGTAACCGCCCATGGGTCCCACTAAGATTTTATACAATTTAACTCCTAAATTCTCCCTTGATATGGGTGTGCATGCGTCCAAGGGGCTCTAGATGCTCCCACAGCATGGGTATGCCAATGTCTAGGGACTTTTCTACCCAGTGTTGTACTTGTGTCCCTGGGATTTGAGCCACCTTTTCAGGCCTGTTAGCTTCGCTGACAAAAGGCCCAAAATTGGGTCCATACATGTCCTAAAAATCTTCAAAGTTGCTTAAAATTCATCCAAAGGGATCCACATATACTCCAAGGCACTCCCTTAGTCTGCAAAAATGCTCAAAAATCATCCATCGATCGAAATGAGCAAGGGAGGAAATCCCTTGGAAGGGCTAAAAATCACTATTGGGTGGTGAAAAACCAAAGGAAAATAGTGAAAAACCCGCAAACGCAGGCTTAAAAAGAGAAGGAATAGCCACCATTAGATTTGGCCGATCAATGGCCCAAACCTAGGCAGCTAATCGCAATCGGCCAAGCAGAGGGGACAGACATAAGGCGGGCGCACGACACAGCCGAGCGATCACTGATGATCGAATTGGTAGGTCGCATCGGCGAGAGGCATATGTATATATATATATATATATATATATATAACATATGCCTCTGGATCCACATATACTCCAAGGCACTCCCTTAGTCTGCAAAAATGCTCAAAAATCATCCATCGATCGAAATGAGCAAGGGAGGAAATCCCTTGGAAGGGCTAAAAATCACTATTGGGTGGTGAAAAACCAAAGGAAAATAGTGAAAAACCCACAAACGCGGGCTTAAAAAGAGAAGGAATAGCCATCGTTAGATTTGGTCGATCAACGGCCCAGACCTCGGCAGCTAATCGCAATCAGCCAAGCAGAGGGGACAAACATAAGGCGGGTGCACGACATCGTCGAGCGATCACTGATGATCGAATTGGCAGGTCGCATTAGCGAGAGGCATATGTTATATATATATATATATATATATATATATATATATATATATATATATATATATATATATATATATATATATATATATATATATATATATATATATATATATATATATATATATATATATATATATATATATATCTATATATATATATATATATATATATATATATATATATATATATATATATATATATATAAAGGGGCCCGGGCATTGAGCGATCAGTGATTGCAATCGCATCACATCGTTGTATCGAATTGGTAATATATCATGAGCGGGGCTTATGCACATACATATTTGCGATGCGATAACCGGACCCGACGGTTATGTGTTACAATGTTAGATAATATTTGAAGTCCATGCCCATGCCATTTTAATGTATTTCCCGTGTATTTTGTTATGTAATAAAATACAAAGGGAAATAGGGACAGCGCCGATGTGATAAAGCATAGACCCGAAAGGGTTTCGGGAAGCAAAATGGATATATTTTCAAGTCCGCGGAAGGCCCATTTTTAATGTTTTTGTGTGTTTTCATTGTTTAAATGAAATACGATGGAACCTTTGGCCAGTGTTGATAGCGATAAAGCCCAGACCCGAAAGGGTCCGGGAAGTGGAATATATGAAATTTGAAGTCCGCCCAAAGCATTTTTTATGCATTTTGCAGTGTTTTCGCATATCTCATTATATAAAGGAAATACACAGGCCAGGCTGAATGCGACTTGCGATGGCGACAAGGCGGACCTGATGGATAACTAAACCATATTTTAGGACTTTTTGAAGTCCAAAATACACAGTGATGGGCAGGAATTAGCAGTGTTGCAGCGTTTCATTGTTTATAACCATATAACAGTGCCCAAGATACAGTTTGCTGGGAAACAGAGCCCGAAAAGGGAAAAGAGAAGGGCCACAGCACGCTGCAGCCCGAAATAGAAAGTTCAGGGAGCTCCAACAGTGCAACAGCCACACTAACAAACATCATGGAGCCTCTCTGGCACAGGAGAACTCCCAGACAGTGCAACAAGCAGCCAAAATATCTGAAAGTCGTTATTCCTCTGTCAGAAGGAGGAAAAACCTCCAAGCCATGCTTGTCTTCAGGGCATCAAATCAGTTAACAATGCATATCAGGCAGATTAAGACTCTGAGCCTCTTAGAGCTCAGGAGCATTGTAAACAGGTTATAAATAGTTTAAAGTAAGATGTAATAGAGGTTCAATTTTTGGAGGTTATTCCTCCTTTGTTCATTCAAGCTTCTCATCTGCATTCTTTAGTAATATAAGCTTCTTTTGCCATAATATTTTCAACACCCGTTCTCTTTGTTGTTCTATGCTTGCACTTGAACAATTTGTTCAGGTTTTCTTTGTGTTTAAGGCTAGATAACTGTCATCTTATCTCTGCTTTGATATATTAGATTTGCAAGCTTCTTTGCTGCCTGTAGCTAGCCATTTATATGTGTTATTATATATGCATCTGCCAGTATAGTCAATAAGCTCATTTGCTACCTGTAGCCAACCATTCATATATGTTCATGTATGTAATCTGCTGGTACTGTCAATATTCTCCATCTATCCATTAAATCTACAAACTATTGGGCATTAGTGGTCTAAAGCCTTGTGTTGTTGAAGGTGTTCATGCATGTCTTGAGTGGGACTAGAGCTAAAATGGTCATCTAACTTGAACCAAACCATCATCCATTCCAATAGTTCTGAGAACAATATTGAAGATTATATGTTACCAGGCATCTCCGATCTACAACCTAGGAGATTTTCCTAGAGTGCTAACATAATTGGTGTCGTTGTCAGGGAGAGGAAATTGAAGCTCAACTTCCCTGGGAAATGACACAGATCCAAATTTGATAATAGACAAAGTCTGGGCACATTTTTGGTTGTAATCATCTATCTGGTGACTCTACTGGAGGACGAACCTCTTGGCGACTCCACTTCATAGTTCTGGCTCAGTTTGTGAGGCATACTCAGAGAAACCCTCAAAAGTCACAAGCTGACCCAGTACCTGACCTTGAAAATATCATCAAAGAAAGAAAGGTATTGCAGAAAGGAGAATCAGGTTCAGGTAAACCTAAACAATATTCTATATCTCTTCAAGAAAATCCTGAAATAGAACAAATACATGTTGAGAGTACAGATTCTAATACTAGTAGTGAAGAAAAACTCTCAGAAATTCATAAAGCTCCTTATTCTTTAGGTTCTCCTTTTGTTGTAAGCCCAAAGGAAACCTCACCTCCTATCCATCATACTCCTTTAGTCTTATCATTCACTCCTCAGCCCTCTGTCATTCAGACTTCCAGTACTCTTATAGCCACCATAACTATGGTAGGTCCACAAGCACCTACTAAAATGGAAAGAATCATAGCTGCTAGGTATGGACCTCTAATATTGCCCACTCCTTTAAATGCCATGCCTACAGGAGAATATCAGAAATATAGGCCTAAATTCACTAGGACTGAAGGTGTTACTGTTGAAGAACATCTTGATTCATTCTATAGCTATGTTGATAATCTGGACATTAGTGAAGATGATGTGTGGATGAGAGTCTTTGTCCAAAGCCTAGATGGAGAGGCTAGAAAATGGTTCAGAGAACTAACCCCAAGATCTATAGCCGATATTGAAGCTTTAGATGATGCATTTCTGAAGCATTGGGGGGATAAAATAGACCTCCTCTACTACCACACTGAGTTTGGCAACTTAAAGAGAGAAAATGGTGAGTTGCTGTCTGATTTCAATAAGAGGTTTAACCGTATGTACAGCAAGATTCCAGCTGAAGTAAAACCCACTACTACCTCTGCTAAACTCACCTATGCCAGTGCTTTTGATTCTGACTTCTATCTACTATTGAGGGAGAGGAGATGTGCTACTTTGGCTGACATGCAAGATGTAGCCTTGGAAGTGGAATCAAACATCATGGCTCTAGAAAAGCTCAAGGGAAATGTTGATAGAAGAAGACAGAGAGGCGAGTCTTCATCATCCTCTAATCCTAAGATAGATAAAATGACCAAAATGATAGAGTCATTAACCTCTAAAATCTCCAAACTAAAGGTTGAGCAGCACTCGGGGAAAGGGAGAGCTCCTAATACCTTTTCTCCTAGAAATCCAAATCCAAATCCATATAGAAGAACTAATGAAAAGTTGTAGATTTTGCAAAGAAACAAAGGTGCTAATGAAGACCAAAGGGTAAAGGCTCCTTTTCAAAATACAGTAATGGAAGAAGAGCAGTTTGAAGAATAGGATGAGATCCATTGTCTGGAAGACAAAGGCAATGCCTCCTTTTTGACCTCAGCTGCCTATGAAAGGTCATTATTCAATGACCAGATTAACCAAGAATGGGATGGTGAAGCTGCTTTACAAATTGTAGATCAGCAAAGATATAATCTGAGGTCAAAGGTAAATGATGCCAAGGAAACTCTTGTTCAAAGATTTGTTGTCCCTATAGTACAGCAAGCTAATAAACAAAAACAACTGGCAGTTGATCCCATCGTTCTCCAAGCTCCAGCTCATGAGGTTAGAGGTCTTGAAAAGTCTTCTCCTCCTCTCAATTTTCAATCCGAAATTCAGAAGCTAAAGATACCCATGCCTCTGATTGAACTATTAAAGAATGAGTCCTTCAAAAGATCCATCCTCGAGGCCTTTGAGCCTAAAGCCATCCAAGCCTCCACTGACTGTGTGAATCTGCAAGATGACAAGTCAGTTGTTATTCTTAGCCCAATGATTGAAAATTTTGAAGATAGCTCCCTATCATTCTATGTCTCTCTGACTATCCATGATAAAACCCTTCACAACTGCCTTCTCGACACTGGAGCCAGCCATAATCTAATGCCCAAGGTTGTCATGGATGAGTTGGGTCTTGACATCACTGAGCCTTATCATTACCTGTTTTCTTTTGACTCTAGAAAAGTGAAATGTTTGGGAGTAATCAAAGACCTAGCCATCACTTTGTCTTAGCTACCCATGAAAAGCATGATGATGGATATTGTGGTAGCAGATGTACCCCCCAAGTTTGGCATGTTACTTTCCAGAGGTTGGATCAAGAGACTAGGTGGATCATTACAAAATGATCTGTCTTATGCTACTGTCCCAGTTTTCAGAGGTGAGAGCAAGAGACTTTACAGAGAGGTGCAGTTGGCTTATATCATTAGCGATGAGAAGAATCCCACTAATCATCCCATATACGCTATTGACACTGATTTCGGAGCATGTATTCTTCATATTTAAGAATCCCAGTTGGCCACCACGCAGCTTAAAAAACTAGTTTGCCAAATCGCTGAGGAAGGAGACCCACATATTGTTTTTTTATGGGGCTTGCTCTAAAGAAGCTGCAGGGGCAGGTATAGTCCTTGTGTCCCCAACACAAGAATACATTCATTTGTCTTTCAAATTAACCTTTCAGGTCACAAACAACATCACAGAGTACGAAGCTTTGATTTTGGGCTTGAACGCTGCTAAAGAAATGGGTATCAAAAACCTAAAAGTGTTTGGGGACGCAGAACTCATTATTCAGCAGGTAAATAAAACTTTCCAAGCTAAGCATCCAAGGTTGAAAGCATACAGGGATGAGGTATGGAGGCTCAAAGATTCTTTTAATGATTTCAGCATTTCTTATATTCCAAGAATAAAGAACCAGCTTGCCGACTCCCTTGCTGTCTCTGCTAGCATGTTTATTCCGTCGTTGCCTCCCAAATTGATATATGAAGTTCAAATAAGATATAGACCATCTCTACCTGACAATGTCAAATATTGGAGGGTTTTTGAGGATGATGAGGAAATTAACATGCTTTTGCAAGTCGTTGGGGAATTTTCTAAAATGTGCATCGATCAGGAAAACGAAACCATGGAAGAAGGCGGCCAATCCAAGTTGAAAAGCAAAATTGGCCAAAGAAGCATCATCCATCTACCCAATAATCACATACCAAAGGGATTGGTGCCTCTAGAGAGGTTTTTCGATCATAATGATGTGCCCTATAATGCGACCAAACAGAGAGGAGTCTGATGTCTGTAAAAACAATATAGGTAGCCCAGCCTGTCCAAAAAACATAAATTTGTCCATGTATTTATCCTCTACCCAGGATTCTGAGTATTGTACCCTCATGAAGCAATTCGCTGACTTTTTTTCCTGGGAATACAGCAATCTTAAAACCTATGATGTAGTCATCATTCAACATAAGATCCCGCTGGAAAAGAACACCATCCCTTTTAAGCAAAAATTAAGACCTATCAGCCCTCTCTTATTGCCTTTGATCAAGAAAGAAATCAAGAAGTTGTTGGCTGCCAAAATCATAGTCCCCCTAAGGTATTCAAAGTGGATAGCCAACCTTGTGGTGGTAAGAAAGAAAAATGGAGAAATCAGGCTTTGTGTCAACTTCAGAAACCTGAGCAAGTGCTCTGAAAAAGATAACTATCCCCTGCCCAAGAAGGAAAACTTGCTGCAAAGAGTTTCAGGGGCCAGAGTTATGTCTTTCTTAGATGGATTTTCAGGTTACAATCAGATAGTTGTACATCCTGAAGATTAGGAAAAGACCGCCTTCACTACTCCTTGGGGCACTTTCATGTACTCCAAGATGCCTTTTGGACTGATGAATGCTAGGGCTACTTTTCAAAGGGCCATGGACATAGCCTTTGTGGGAGAGAAGGACAAGTTTGTCCTTATTTATCTTGATGACATAACAGTCTTCTCTAGCAGCCACAAAGACCATTTACAACATTTGAAGAAGGTCTTCCTAAAGTGTAGACAGTTTGGAATTTCAGTCAACCCAAAGAAGTCACAGTTTGCTCTAGAAGAAGGCAAACTTTTGGGACATATTGTTTCTGTTGAAGGTGTGAAGATTGATCCAGCAAGGGTTCAAGCCATTTAGACATTGTCCATCCCAAGGTCAAAAAGGGACATTCAATCCTTCTTGGGTAAGATTAACTTCGTAAGGAGGTTCATTCCAAACTTTGTAGAGCTTGTAAAGCACATCACTTCCATGTTGAAGAAAGGAGTAGAAATAAAATGGACAGAGGCTTCAAGAAGCTATTTTGAAGCCATCAAGCAAGCTATCATGGAAGCTCCCACTTTAATCAACCCAGATTACACCAAGGAGTTTTGCATCTTCTCTTTTGCCTCTTATGATACACTTGCAGCAGTTCTGTTGCAGAAAAATGTTGAAGGCGTAGAGCACCCTGTGGCCTTTTTCAGCAAAACTCTAAGGGATGCTGAATTAAGGTATTACCTTATTGAAAAACAAGCTTATGCTCTCATAAAATCCTTAAAAATGTTCAAAATTTATATTCTGCATTCCAAAGTGGTTGCATATGTACCTTCAACCTCAGTAAAAGATGTCTTAACGCAGCTAGATATTGATGGGAAGAGAGCTAAATGGATTGCAAAATTCATAGAATTTAACATAGAGGTGAAGCCCACTAAGCTTGTCAAAGGCCAAGGCTTGGCTAAACTTATGGCTGAAGAGAATTGTAGCTTGTTAGACATAAATTCCATGAGTCTGAATTCAGATTATGAGCAGGTAGAGGGAGCAGCAGAAGAGCAAGAGCGGAATCAGTCTTTGGCCAAAAATCTAGCCACATGTGAATGGTATTACAGCATAGTTCATTTTTTGCAAAATCTAGAAGTCCCTTCAAGGTTTAGCTCAAGTCAAGCTAGTGCCATTAAACTCAGATCAACCAAATTCTATATTGATAAAAATTTGCTTTATTGGAAAGACCCATCAGGAATCCTCTTGAGGTGTTTAGATAAAGAACAATCTGTGGAAGTCATGCATTAGTTCCATTCTAGCATCTGTGGAGGGCATCATCATTGGAAAAGCACAACTCACAAAATTTTGAGGGCTGGATATTATTGGCCTACCTTGTTCTCTGATGTGTTTTATTTTGTAAAAGCTTGTGACAAGTGTTAGAGGTTTGCAGGTAGACAACAACTAAAATCTCTGCCCTTAAAGCCAATACATGTCAATGGTCCCTTCCAGCAGTGGGGCTTGGAATTTATAGGTGAGATCAACCCACATTCCAGTGGCCAACACAAATGGATCTTAGTAGCCACTGATTATTTTACCAAGTGGATTGAGGCTATACCCACTAAGAATGCCAATCATCAAGTTGTCATAAAATTCTTAAATGAGAATATTTTCACTAGATTTGGTTGCCCAACCAAACTAGTCACTGATAACGCAGCAGCTTTCAAAGCAAAAGAAGTGGTGGACATGACTGAATCCATGGGCATTCAAGTGGTGCATTCTACCTCATATTATCCTCAAGGCAATGGCCTAGCAGAATCATCTAACAAAAGTCTGGTAAGGGTAATCAAAAAGTTGTTAGAGGACAACAAAAAGAGTTGGGATTCCAAGTTGAAATTTGCACTATGGGCTGACAGAGTTACCATCAAAAATTCCATAGGGAATTCTCCATTCAAACTGGTTTATGGTGCTGATGTTGTTTTCCCCATCCAGCTCATTCTCCCTATGGCTAAGTTCTTGCAAGAAGACCAAGATGAGGAGAATGATATGGTAAGAAGAATGAATAACCTGGTTGAACTACATCAGATGAGAGAGCAGCTGGTTGAGAAATCAAAGGCTCATTAGAAGGCAATCAAAGAAACCTTTGACAGGAAGGCAAAAGTGGAAATTTCCAAGTTGGCGATTGGGTGCTTAAATGGGATGCATTTAAGGAAAAGAGAGGTAATCATGGCAAGTTTGACTCCTTGTGGACAGGTCCTTTTGTCATCACTCAAGTTCAGCACAACAATACATTCATCCTGCACAATCTGGAAGGGGGAGATACTTTTGGTAGCCCAGTAAATGGGCGGTTCTTGAAGCTCTATTTCATTTAAGGCCTTAAAGCCTTGGTATTGTAAATATGTTTTTCTTTCAGTTTTTATGTTTATGCTAAAAGGACTCCATGCCCAATGGAACACTAGAAGGAAGATTTAATTTTTGTTTTATAGGAAAGGCATTGATCTATGGTTCTTGAAACCTCACAGGGAGGATTTCATCCCCAGAAGGAGCCAATGTTAGCTTCGCTGATAAAAGGCCCAAAATTGGGTCCATACATGTCCTAAAAATCTTCAAAGTTGCTTAAAATTTATCCCAAGGGATCCATATATACTCCAAGGCACTCCCTTAGTCTTCAAAAATGCTCAAAAATCATCCATTGATCGAAATGAGCAAGGGAGGAAAGCCCTTGGAAGGGCTGAAAATCACTATCGGGAGGCGAAAAACAGAAGGAAAACAGTGAAAAACCTGCAAACGCAAGCTTAAACAGAGAAGGAACAGCCACCATTAGATCTAGCCAATCAACAGCCCAGATCTAGGCAGCTAATCGCAATCGGCCAAGCAGAGGGGACAGACATAAGGCAGGTGCACGACACCGCTGATCAGCGATCACCGATGATCGGATCGGCGGGTTGCATCGGCGAGAGGCATATGTTATATATATATAAAGGGGCCCGGGCATTGAGCGATCAGCGATTGCAATCAGATCGCATCGCTGTATCACATCGGCAATATATCACGGGTGGGGCTTATGCACATACGTATTTGCGATGCGATAACTGGACCCGACGGTTATGTGTTACAATGTTAGATAATATTTGAAGTCCACACCCATGCCATTTTAATGTATTTCCCATGTATTTTTTTATGTAATAAAATACAAAGGGAAACAGGGATAGCGTCGATGCGATAAAACCCGGACCTGAAAGGGTTTCGGGAAGAAAAATGGATATATTTTCAAGTCCACAGAAGGCCCATTTTTAATGTTTTTGTGTGTTTTCATTGTTTAAATGAAATATTATGGAACCTTTGGCCAGTTCCGATAGCGATAAAGCCCGGACCCTTTCGGGTCCGGGAAGTGGAATATATGAAATTTGAAGTCCGCCCAAAGCATTTTTTATGCATTTTGCAGTGTTTTTGCATATCTCGTTACATAAAGGAAATACACAGGCCAGGTTGAATGCGACTTGCGATGGCGACAAGTCGGACCTGATGGATAACTAAACCATATTTTAGGACTTTTTGAAGTCCAAAATACACAGTGATGGGTAGGAAGTAGCAGTGTTGTAGCGTTGTCACACGGAAAGAGTCGATAGTGCAGACACAATCAACCTCCCTAGAAGCTTAAGGCTTTCTAGTGACAAACAAGACAATTAAGAGCAATCCTTCTCTAAATATGCATTCATCATACAAGAAATCAAGTGTTTAGATCCTACCTGTAACCCAACGCTGTTGTAGTAGTCCAGCCTCGTCGATCCGGATGAGCTCCTCCTTCTCTTCGAAACCTGCATTCACTAACAATCAAACGATTAAATAGCACCTGAATATCTCATAAAACAAAACATATTTAACATACAGACCAAGGAGTATATGAAACAACTCATAAATAACAAATTGTTGAGAAGAATGGACTTATTTGTATTAATAGGAAACAAAAGAAACCATTACAACCTGAGCCTTGGTGTTGTGCAGGTCCCTCCCAGGGTCCAGCAAGAGTTTTCCTTTACTTTGATAAGCTCACCCACTTCCAAATGAAACAAGAAAGGATGGGAATCTCTCCTCACAAGCTTCCACAAGGAAGTCCTAATTCCAGCAGCATCTACCCTTAGGAATGTTCAGCTTTCAACCTCTCCTCCTTCTGGCCCAATGCCTGTATTTATAGTGCTCTAGAGGAAGTTATTCAGGTCCACCATCAATGGGATAAGCCCCTCTTTGGATGGGATAGCTCCCCTCTTGATGGGATAAGTTCCTCTTTGGTAGGGATACATGAACCATCTGGAGGCGCTTCATACACGTCAAACAAGCTTCTAGAATGCTCTAGAAATGACCACAAGTAACTTTTTTGGAGTGAAACTTGCGCCTTTTGACCTTTACAGGAGTATGCACCCATTGCTTTACAGACAGAGCGTACAAGTACGCAGGTATTGTGAACTTGGGATGCGTACACGCAGGTAAGGCTAAGAGAAACTGCATACCCAGAGATATATAGACTTTTAATGACTTTCTCTCTTTTTTGGAGTTTGACATGGAGAGCAGAGGTATGAGGCTTGCCAAGGAGGATAGTATGACAGTTGATGAAGCCATACTAACTGCAAATAGCCATGGTGACATTTTTTAGTGTAACAGATTGCCCCCTAAACTGCGAAGCCTGTAGTAGATTAGGTTTTATATCATCTAGGAAGGGTGAAGTACTTTATCATTTCAAGGATTATCTTGTGGAGAGCCCAGTCGGAACCTGCAAGTATTCAACACAAAATACATATATAAGATGTTATCATCGCTGAGGTAGGCATTCCCATACTCAGATTGAAAACTTTAACTAATTTACTAACTACTGCTCTGATACAGGAATGATTTTACAGTACATCATAATCATAGACTTTTGTAGACATAGTATGGACGCAGCCATCTGTTTATGATTAGTCTACTATATAATGAATACAAAACTCCTCGCAGCCTGGCTGGTAGAAACTAGATCCAGGGTCTTCATTTCTACTTCCCGAATTGGTACGATTCCATCCATGCGAATAAATGAGTTGATGTCGAACATGGTAGAAACCACTTGATTACCAGTCAATGATGTAAACTGTTAACAAGCATGAGAGAGACCACCAGTGATGTCAATGGTTCTCAAAGTACCAAGTACAATCCACGAGATGCGAATGAATGGGTTGATGTCGAACATGTCACGAAATCCTTCGATCGAAAGTCAATGATGTAAACTGTCGTCAAAGGCGAGAAACCTGCCATTGATGCATGCAGACTTCAAGGTACTGACGATTTCTAAATCATCTTTCTAGATAATGTGCTGATGTTGATAGAAAGCGACCCGTTGCAGGCAAGCCCACAACACGAAATCATAGTTCAAGTTGAAGAAATGTTGCTGTAAGGACTGACTCAGGGATGGTCAAAATGGATGACAAGTATTTTGCATATGAATGGTTTATTTGCCGAGACCTCTTGAACACATAACGACACGACAGATGGCTTGGTGACGATTGACCCAAAGTTAATACCCAGAAACGGTTGAAGACTTTCAAAATGGTTTAATCAACTTTAAGACAAAGGATTTCCCAACCCAGGTGAATGAAAAGTGTCGTGTTCAAGAGTGGTAATAAGGTTTCTCTGTGACAAAGGATAACAAATAGGCTCATTCTTCTCTCTTTTCCCCCACCATTTCTGGCAAGTACCTCTTTATTTTTTACAAGCTTCAGGAGGATAACATATGCTTGATTATAAGCTCATCCTTCGGATGAGTCCAACTTAGTTTTGATTCGAACCCTAAGAAGGAGTGGTCCGTTCCTGTTTGTAATCGAACAGGTCCTTTACTGTGAAATTTTAACGAGTCCAGTATAGGAGAAACTCAGCGTTTTTCAATTTTAGAGAGTCTGAAAAAACTAAAGAAGACTCCAAGTTGAACTTTTTCGTAAATTTGTGTCTCCCAAGCCCGAAAAAGTATAAAATGATACCTGAGAGAATCGCTTGATCTTGCGACCAAGGAGTACTTTCATGATTAGTGCCTTTGACCTGAAAAGTAAAAAGCGATCAAGGACACGTCGTTTTATTTCCAGTATCGAGTTTGAAACGACAAAAACCCGGCGATCTTTTCCTGTTTTTTACGGTCAGAAAAGGGCTATAAGGGGACCATCTTTTAATTCCGTTTTAACGAGTGTAAAAGAAACACTCGGCAATCTTTTCATGTTTTAGGAGTCAGAAAAGGGCTTGAAAAATGTCCTAGAAGTCCTTTTGTCCTGCACAAAAACAACACATTACTCATACCTGTTTAAGATAGGCAAAAATACATTGAAAAATATCCTTTCACGGTGAAAAATAAACAAACTTAGCATTCATTTATCCAAAAAACCTATAAAAAGACTTTTTACCATGTCATTTTTACCATTTTACTGTTGAGGGAGAGAAAAGGGCTTTTGACAAGAAACTTCCTGTGGACTTTGCGAAGAATCCGACCGTCGGAATCGAGCGCCGTCTCTTTCAGGTATTTCACAACATCCTCCTCTTTGTTTTCATCCGTTTAGAATTTCATTTTAAGCCCTAGTTTGATTTTTTGGGGGCTTTGGGGTTTCAAGATGCGCTTTTCGGGGTACGCAGGTGCCCCATGGGTGACCTGCGTACCCCGACATTTTCTCCATTGGGAAAATGGTCGGGGTACGCAGCCCACCTTCAGAATAGCTGCGTACCCACGCTCTATTTTCTGAACGCGGGGTGCGTACTCCGCGCAAAGCAATTTTCAAAACCCCAAACTCAAAACCTAACCATCAATTCTTGATTTAATGAATTCTAATGAATGTTTTCTGGTGTGTAGATTGCCCACCATGCTTGATTGGCGCGAAAGAGAACACGAAGATGTCGATTTGGCCGCAATAGATCATCCACCTTCCATTGATGCTTTGAAGGCATGCGGTCTCTACAAATACTGGGCCATACCTGGCATGAGGGCCCAGGTGCGATTCTTAGAATGGCTGGTTGAAAGGTGGAACGTTCAGGATCAATGTTTTTACATCGGAGGGCACCAGCTCGAGATAGAGCCCTCAGACATATATTTTCTCACTAGTTTGCCTAATAGGGGCGAGCAACTGACTCTGTCCGGGACTAGGCCGGGTGGCCAATCCCTTGCTAGTCTTCGGCTAGAGTGGTGCAATAATCAGCACCAGGAGAAAGGGATAGAAATCAAGTACATATCCCTGCCTGAACTTATGGTAATTGCCTTTACAGTTACCAGACTCTGCGGCGCAGCCGCTTTGCATATTGTCACCGGGTCCCAAATGCGGATGGCGATTGATTGCTACCGAGGCACCATTTTCAACTGGTGCGACGCTGTGTTGGCCAATATGAAGGACCAACTGACTAGGGCAAAGAATGGGCAATTAAAGACCTTTGGGTATGGGCCTCTAGTTGTAAGCTTTGCCCTAGAGAGGGTTCCGATGCTGATCCCACAGCATCTCACTGTTGCAGTTGGGCCTCCTCGGGAGCCAAAGTTGATGCGATGGGTTGCGGTGATGGCCCGGCATCCTGATGAGGGAGCGGGAGTTGTCCGATTTCCTGTGGGTTATTTTCACTGGTTGGAGGACCAGGTCTTTGTGATCCAGGATTTTCCTTATGCCGGAGTGGATTTTCGCGGTGATCCGGACATGGTTCTTCCACAGGGAGAACAATGGGACGACAGAGGTACTTCATTTTTCACAAGTTTTTAAATTATCTATATTTTTTTTGTTTTTATATCGTCTCAAAACTGACAGTGACAATTTTCAAAATGCAGATGTAGGTCCACAGCGTCTGGCCAATCTCCGGCCATTCGAGAGAAGAGTACCAGTTGCACCAGCACCGGCCCCACAGGATGCGGCCGCAGAGACCTTAGCCGAGTTGGAACAGGACCTAGAGCGTCTTACGGCGGACATACCAGAGACGACTATAGACGATATTCCTATCCAACTTCAGCGCTATGTGGTCGCAGTCCCAGGACCTTTCAGGAGGTTCCTGTGTAGGGTAGCGCGGGCAGTGGTCTCATATAGAGAGCACCACCAGTGATTGGCTAGTCACTTTTTGTAGACACATGTGACATTTGGTTTTTTGTACTTATCATTTTTGCCGATCATAAGGTGTTTTTCAACCTATGATCGAAGACGATGTATATTTTGACACACTCCTATCTATATATATCATTATTACCGGCTTATCTTGTTAAACATGTATGATGAAATGTTTTTAAATTTACATGTATGATTATCGCAAATGTCTATCTAACATTCGAGAAGCAATTGCATCTGCTAATGTATTTAATGACCTTGGAATATGCTGATATTCAATGTAATCAAATTCACGTTCCAAGAAACGCACCCTCAAAAACAATCTTAATAACACTGGATTTCTAATGGCATATACTCTATTAAGCTGTAATACAACGAGTTCAGAATCTAACCTCACTATCAAACTCCGAATCCCAAATGAAATAGATTCAGATAATAACTCAATCACTGCACTGTATTCTGCAATGTTGTTTGTTGTTTGACCGAGGCTCACCCCATGCATAGAAACTAACTCGTCAGAGGGCGAATAGATAACCCAAGCTGCGGAAGAGATATTCCGTGTACTACGACAAGCACCATCAGCGAATCCAATGTACGTTTGGAGAGGCGTCGACATCTGCAATATCAAGAGTAAAACCAAGATAAGCCAGAATAACGATGAAAACACACTTTCTAAGCTAAGCACACTGTCTAAACTAACAAACACACCAGCTAGAAAGAAAAATTAACCTAACTAACCTAACTAAAATCTCCACACCCATCATTTAAGCATAATACCTCTTTAGGTAAAGTCCATTTCTGGGTTTACCCAAAGAGTCCCCATCAAAATCTACCAGCTCATAGGCCCCTTTTGCTAGCTTTCGCTTGACAATGTAGGGCCCATGCCACATAGGAACGAATTTGCCAGCACCTAATTTATCGTTAGCTTGATCATATAATAGCACTAGGTCTCCTTCCGAAAAATTACGAGGGGTCACGTTGCGATCATACTGAGCTTTCATTCTTTTTGCGTGAGTCTCGATTGCCAAAGCAGCGTCACGTCGAGTCTCATCTAATTGAGCTAAGTATAACAAACGCTTCTCCTCTTCGGAAGTAGCTGGAAGTAATTCGACAACCATTTGAAGTGATGGGATTTCGCATTCAATAGGCAGCACAGCTTCCAAACCATAAACTAGTTGGAAAGGAGTGAACCCTGTTGATGTTTTTACTGAGGTTCGGTACGCCCAAAGCGCTGAAAATAACATGTTGTGCCAATTCGACCGATGAATACCAATGATTTGTCGGATCATGATAACTAGAACTTTGTTGATGGACTCAACCAAACCGTTTGCTTGGGGATAATAAGGAGTAGAACTATCATGACATAAACCAAGCTGGCCTGTAAGTTCTGTCATCATAATGTTTCGAAAATGGCGTCCATGGTCAGTGATTATCGCTTGCGGGACACCAAACCTAGCAATAATGTGATTGAATACGAAAATTGTTGTTGTCTTGCCATCTGCCTCGAATGTAGGCATCGCCTCGGCCCACTTAGTAAAATAATCAACCGCAAGGATGATATACGCATGCCCCCCGGCCAAGTGAGGGTTACATGTAATAAAGTCGATACCCTATTTGGCAAAAGGACCAACGGCAATTATAGGGTGGAGAGGAGCAGGTGGTGCGCGCATCTTGCGATCAAACACTTGACAGTTGTGGCATTTTCAGACCGCAATGATACAATCTTTAAACATGGACGGCCAGAAGTAGCCAGAACGCAACACCTTCTGAGCTGTGGCATACCCAGACATATGACCGCCACACGCTCCAGAATGACAGTCATTCATAACCCTTTCTGCCTCTTCGTGAGTTAAGCAACGACGAAAAACGAAGTCCGCCCCACGACGATAAAGAGTATCTCCAATAATTTTGTACTGTTGGGACTGAAATCGAATTTTCCGACGTTCCGACTTGGAAGCTTCGGGCCGAAAGGATTGGGTTTGGAGATAGACGATTATATCCCCATACCACGGATCTAAAGTGCTGATGAGAAACAAAGATTCGTCCGCAATGGGTTCTTCTGCCACAGTTTCCGTGTCAGCACGCGGGAAGTCACACATCAACTCTGCAAAAACTAAAGATTTCTTAGACTTAGATTTTTCAAACTCTAAGTCGAACTCTTGCAGGATAACGATCCATTTAGAGTACTTGCCCCCTAGCAATTGTTTAGTCAAAATGTAAATCATAGGGTTGCAATCCGAAATGACTGTAGTTTTACGGAGAAGAATGTAATGACAAAAACGTTGGACAGCTTGAACGGCCGCCAGGGCCAATTTCTCCACATGCAAATATTTTAGCTCAGTGGGATTCAACGTCCTACTAAGATAATATATCACATGTTCCGTTCCGACTTCATCTTCCTGAACTAACACCATTCCAATAGTGGAATGAGAGGCGGCGAGGTACAAAAAATAATCTTGATTGTAGTTGGGAGGATGCAACAACGGTGCATGGGTCAACGCCCCGCAATCTACGGGACTTCCTCAACAAATCGGCCACGGTAACAATCTCAGGAGACTTGCCCCGAAGTCTACGGGACTGTCTCGGTAATTCCGCCACAGTTAAAACCTTTAACTACTGCACACGCAAACAAAGTAAAATCTCAAAGCAAACCACCTAAAGTCTCTAAAGAACCAAACAAATTTGAATCATACGCCTAAAGAATCTAGGGCGTCAAACCATACACAAACAGTAGCCTTCCGACCGAAAACACTAGTTGGTGATGAAGCCCAACATCGCCGAATTCAGTACAGAAGTGGAGGGTGGAACAGTTACCCCGGCAACCTGCTTAATGAATAGACCAGCACAAGTTCCTCCACTTTAACCGTCTCGAGTGAAGTGAACCCCCCGGAAAATCCAAGTGAGTCTAGCCGACGTCTGCTCCAGGTACAGTGGGATCTTCCCTCCACCGTCACCTCGGGTAGAATCCTAAAGATAATGGTCACTAAGGTTACCAACAGCAACAAATACACCTGGGGGAACAGTCTACACTCCGACAGCACGCAAGGGCAGAGTATCAAGCTCAATCCCCTTGTCGGCTCCTTGACAATAATCCAAGGTTTACCGACAAGTGACCCCTGGCTCCTCGACAATGGTTAATCCGAGGTTTACCATTTGTAATACGTGCGTGTCTGGCGTCGTTCCCAACGAGGGAGGATTGATCCCCTCACTGGTTCGGACACAAGCTCGTGCTTCTCCTTTAAGAGGAGCTTTCCCAGAGTATAAATGCAACAGTTGGATTTATCCTACCACAAGATAAGCTACTTGTTTGGTTTTGCTGTCTTGGAGAGTTAATTACTCTCCTACACCAAGACACTAGCCTGATCTATATTGGTGTTTCAGAGCCCTAGTAAATAAAAAGTTACTACGTTGATTTTACTTTAAGCGTTAATTTTTTATGGCTTTTCTTTAAGACAAAAGGTAGCAGAGATGAAACTGATGGTGTGTAGACTCGACTCAAATCCACTAAAAAGATGCACTTAGGATGACTTATACTAATTTTTCTTTTTCAATGAATTCCCTAGCTAAGAGAGTTGGAGAATGCAAAATTTATAAAAGACAACTTTCTTGGCAAAGACAATCAAAGAAACAATCTCTTTATCTTTTCCAAAACGTACCACACATGACCACTAATTATTCTACGAAAATTCCTTTTCCTTTCAAAGACTCAAATGCTACCAAAGCAAACTTTCCTTCAAAAGATATTTTTGTATTTTTTTCTAATTAATAAAGCATGTAAAACTTACTGTAACAAAAATCAAAGTTAAAAAAGCTATGGCAATCAAATCAACTCAATTTCACTCAAAAGCAAATCTAGAGAGATGCACCTAAAAACTAAATCAAACGAGGCAAAAGCCTACTAAAGATGATTCTTGGATGTTTTACTCAATCAAAATGAAACTAAGGACTAGTTAATGCAGAACCAAAAACCAGTCAAAAACAAAAATCAAAATCTTTTGTTCTTTTTCTCAAGAATAAAATTCAAAGTTCAATCAACAAACTTTTTCGAGATTCGCAAAGAGAAGACACAAAGGTAGGTCTCTCACAAGGATGAATTCTATGACAGGTCCGACTCTTAAGAGGGTTGAACAAAACCAGGGAGATCCAAAGTTTGACAACCTCTAACGCCAAAGTCACTACAGGACCAGTTTAAAAATCAAACCCTAAGGCAAAATCTCTATGAATTTCACTAAAACTCTCGACACTGACGAAACAAGCTTAGGTGAAGATTTATGGCAGAAAAACAGTGGATCTGGGTAGAAAAAACAAATTAAAAACAAAATCCAGAAGGCAGAAAGAAGAAAATTGAAATTTTCTTAATTTTGACAGGGTACGCAGGCGACCTGTTTGCACAGGTGCGAGTACGCTCTGTGCACAAAGTTACAGTGCGTACAGGTACGCACTGTGCTCAACTCAGAGGCTGCGTACTTCTAGCAAAACTAAAATCTAATTTAACCCTAAGCTAGCCCACCCAAAAAGACAGTCAGACAGCCAAAAACCAGAAAACAAACGACTTTTCTCAGATCAAAGTTTCATACAAAGGAAAAATCATTCACATCAATGGAGTTCCCCAGCGGAGTCGCCATTTTGTCACACGGAAAGAGTCGATAGTGCAGACACAACCAACCTCCCTAGAAGCTTAAGGCTTTCTAGTGACAAACAAGACAATTAAGAGAAATCCTTCTCTAAATATGCATTCATCATACAAGAAATCAAGTGTTTAGATCCTACCTATAACCCAACGCTGTTGTAGTAGTCCAGCCTCGTCGATCCGGATGAGCTCCTCCTTCTCTTCGAAACCTGCATTCACTAACAATAAAACGATTAAATAGCACCTGAATATCTCATAAAACAAAACATATTTAACATACAGACCAAGGAGTATATGAAACAACTCATAAATAACAAATTGTTGAGAAGAATGGACTTATTTGTATTAATAGGAAACAAAAGAAACCATTACAACCTGAGCCTTGGTGTTGTGCAAGTCCCTCCCAGGGTCCAGCAAGAGTTTTCCTTTACTTTGATAAGCTCACCCACTTCCAAATGAAACAAGAAAGGATGGGAATCTCTCCTCACAAGCTTCCACAAGGAAGTCCTAATTCCAGCAGCATCTACCCTTAGGAATGTTCAGCTTTCAACCTCTCCTCCTTCTGGCCCAATGTCTGTATTTATAGTGCTCTAGAGGAAGTTATTCAGGTCCACCATCAATGGGATAATCCCCTCTTTGGATGGGATAGCTCCCCTCTTGATGGGATAAGTTCCTCTTTGGTAGGGATACATGAACCATCTGGAGGCGCTTCATACACGTCAAACAAGCTTCTAGAATGCTCTAGAAATGACCACAAGTAACTTTTTTGGAGTGAAACTTGCGCCTTTTGACCTTTACAGGAGTACGCACCCATTGCTTTATAGACAGAGCGTACAAGTACGCAGGTATTGTGAACTTGGGATGCGTACACGCAGGTAAGGCTAAGAGAAACTGCGTACCCAGAGATATATAGATTTTTAATGACTTTCTCTCTTTTTTGGAGTTTGACATGGAGAGCAGAGGTATGAGGCTTGCCAAGGAGGATAGTATGACAGTTGATGAAGCCATACTAACTGCAAATAGCCATGGTGACATTTTTTAGTGTAACAAGCGTTTCACTGTTTATAACCATATAACAGCACCCAGGATACAGTTTGCCAGGAAACAGAGCCCGGAAAGGGAAAAGAGAAGGCCACAGCACGTTTCAGCCCAAAACAGAAAGTTCAGGGAGCTCCAATAGTGCAACAGCCACACTAACAAACATCATGGAGCCTCTCTAGCACAGGAGAACTCCCAGACAGCGCAACAAGCAGCCAAAATATCTAAAAGCCATTATTCCTTTGTCAGAAGGAGGAAAAAACTCCAAGCCATGCTTTTCTTCAAGGCATAAAATCAGTTAACAATCCATATCAGGCAGATTAAGACTCTGAGCCTCTTAGAGCTCAGGAGCATTGTAAACAGGTTATAAATAGTTTAAAGTAAGATGTAATAGAGGTTCAATTTTTGGAAATTATTCCTCCTTTGTTCATTCAAGCTTCTCATCTACATTCTTTAGTAATACAAGCTTCTTTTTTCATAATATGTTCAACACCCATTCTCTTTGTTGTTCTATGCTTGCACTTGAATAGTTTGTTCAGGTTTTATTTGTGTTTAAGGCCAGATAATTGTCATCTTATCTCTGCTTTGATATATTAGATTTGCACGCTTATTTTCTACCTGTAGCTAGCCATTTATATGTGTTATTATATATGCATCTGCTAGTATAGTTAGTAAGCTCATTTTCTGCCTGTAGCCAGCCATTCATATATGTTCATGTATGTAATCTGTTGGTATTGTCAATATTCTCCATCTATCCATTGAATCTACAAACTATTGAGCATTAGTGGTCTAAAGCCTTGTGTTGTTGAGGGTGTTCATGCATGTCTTGAGTGGGACTAGAGCTGAAATTGTCATCTAACTTGAACCAAACCATCATCCGTTCCAATAGTTCTGAGAACAATATTGAAGATTATATGTTACCAGGCATCTCCGATCTACAACCTAGGAGATTTTCCTGGAGTGCTAACAAGGCCCAAATACTAGGTCAATGTCCAAAACTCAATGACACCTTCAAGAATAAAAGATAATAACAAAAAAATGATACAAATGCAATTGCTTGAACAATGAATTGACTAGACCCCTAATAGCCATCACAGGAATTTCCTCCAACATGTCATAAATATGTAATCTACGGGTTTAAACAACATATCTGAGCATAGGGATCTCATACTTATCCGAGAATCGCTAAGAAGTGTTGTTCCATTATATCATTAGCTGCATTATCATCTATTAGTTCATAGATACATTGTTCATTCATTTACCAATAAAAACATGAGGAGAGCCATACATCATCACTGTCATAAAACATGCTTATAACTAGCATAATAACAATAGAAATATCAAGTATAAATTAGTCATAGAATCCACATATACACCAATACATTTACACATAAGATATCAAGGAAATAACCTCTTATTAATAAATGCAAAATCCAACCTGGGATGGGACTACCACATTCCACCTGACCGTAGAATGGTTGAGCCAATTCTCTCTTCATCCATTCACCCCTTGTGCCATATTCCAAGCACGAATGTGGGACTCAGACCAAAATAACCAACCAGGGCATCCCAAGGCTAAACCACCTCACCCTCATACATAGAAACCAGGCTTTACCGTAATCCATCCCATATCACTAGGCCAAACAATAAACATGTAAGAACATACCTTACCATGATCTCCACCAAATCACTAGGTAAAAATAAGCATGGATGCCAACATATTTCTCCACCTACACCGTGAGGAATTTTCTTGTCTCCTAGTCTCTCAGGATTTACCGCAATCCACACTAGATCACTAGGCCCTAAATCAAGACCCACTCTCTAGGCTTTACCGCATATCCCATCCCATGATTACTAGGCCTAATGGAGACCACCCACCTCTAGGATTTACCGTATGTCCCTCTATTCACCAATCGAGGATTCCTAGGCCCACCGAGACACATAATACATGGATTTACTGCAACCCATAGTCTGGTTCAGGGGTCACTAGGCTAGTGGCTTTACCACAAGCCATAGTCCGATCCAAGGATTACTAGGCCATGTGTTCTTTCTTTCGTAGATCCACCTCACTTAGCTTCGAATCCATCCAGAAATCTAGCTTAACTAAAACATGAGAACCCCATCACACCATGGCTATCCGAAAGTGGCAAGGCTAGGCTGAAAAAAATTGTCACACCTGGCAACCCATGCCATAATAGCAAAGAACCACATGCAATACCATGCATTCCAAATCTAGCAAGAAAAACATACATGCAAATCGAAAACTGCAAAAAATCCTATTGTAGTTGCTTGATCCTGCTCTTCCTTACTTGATCCTTCCTTCCTCTTTCCTACTCTGCCTTTCTTGATTCAATGCCAAAGTGCTCCAAGAAAACTCTAAGTGTCCAAGAGTGAGAGAGAAAGAATAATGAGAAAGCTACAAAACTGAATAGACAGAAGGTTACAAATTGATCCTCATAATACTTTTTATCAATTAGGCCTCTATTTTCTTCATTTTCCATTATTTTCCTTCATTTTCCTCCTTACATGCAACCTACAACCTTTCACCTCCCTTTTCTCCTAATTTCCATTATTTTCACAAATAAATGCCAATTAATGCCACTTTGCCTTTCCAAAGCCTTAGCCATTGCCTTCGCCAATTTCCTTAGCCATAATAAACAGAAATGAACAACTACTAGGATGTCTTGCCCAACATTTAGCTTGGAATAAGTGTCCCATCAACCGTGGTTATTATTTTTCCTTTATTAACTTTTATTACATGGAATTTTCACCAGGTTTGTTACAGAACCATCCCCCTTGGGGGACATCATCCTCGATGTTCAACCACACCTATACCTTAGCAAAATTGCTGAAAGAAAACATATTTCCCATGGAGCTTTATAAAATAGCTCGATGCAGTATTTACAATGATCGCCCTACTGAAAAGAAAACCAACATGAAAACATAACAACATAACAACTATAATGACATGACACCCATACCACTTATTGGAGCTTTATAACATATCTCATGGTGATATTTACATCCATGTATATATGTACATATATCTAAACATTACACCAAAACATATGCCACAACATATACCAAAACATCCGCTCAACCAGTGAATAAGGAAGGATACATATCCCACATCTGATCTGCCATCTACCATCTAGCTTCATTGGGCCCAAATTTCTTCCACTGCACTTTAATCTGCTCGATTGCTTAGTTTCGGAGCATGAGCAACGTTTTTTGCAATATACACTGAGGTTATGGCTGGAATTCTCCATCTGGCTCCAACTGCAATACAGACTAGTCAATCACATGATAAACATCTTTAACATACTTCTTAAGAAATGACACATGGAAAACATCATGGACTTTCATTGTCAGAGGTAGTGTAAGTTGGTAGCTACTATCCCAATCCTCTCAATGATCTTGAAAGGACCACAAAATTGTGGTGCCATCTTGGCACATTATCTAATCCGCAAGGAGCTCTTTTTCAGTTTGATGTGCAAGTATACCTATTCCCTAACCTATTCTGCTCTGCATAGTTCTTCTACCTATCCTGTGTTGCTTTCAAATTCTTCTCGATTACCTTCATTTCATGTTCCATTTCTGCCAGAATGTCTGGTCCAATCAAGACCCTGTTAACCAAATCACTCCAACTGATGGGAGTATTGCAACTCTACCCATACAATGCCTCAAACAGACTCATCTTCAAAGATTCCTAATAACCATTGTTGTAAGCGAACTCTACCAGTGGAAGATACTCTTCCCACTTTCGATGTTGATGCATCATGTACATCCTCAACACGTCCTCCAATACCCTGTTGACCCTCTCCATCTGTTTGTGGATGATAAGTTGTACTAAAGTCCAACCCTATGCCCAAACCTGCAAATAACTCCTTCCAAAACTTGGAAATGAACTTCGCATCCCTGTTGGACACATTATTCTTCGGGACTCCATGTAATCTAACCATGTCCCTAATGATTATATGCACTACATCACTCACTAAGAATGTAGACTTTACTAGAATGAAGTGTGAAACCTTTGTCAACATGTCCACAACAACCATGATGGAATCATGTTGTCTCACTGTCCTCAGAAATCATGTGATAAATTCCATGGAAATGACCTTTCAGTTCCACTCTGGAGTCGCAATCGGTTGTAGTAGTCCACCTGGATGCTTACACTCTACCTTTACCTGCTGAGAAATCAAACATCTAGCCACAAAATTTGCTACATCCTTCTGCAGATTTAGCCAATAATAGAATTTATTCACTACTGTCGGTGTCTTAGGATAGCCTAGGTGACCTGAATATGGTTTCGCATGAAACTACCTCAAGATCAACTTCTTGAGCTTATTGTTGTCTGGCACATATATTATGTCCCTAAATATAACAAATCCATATATCGTGAGACAATAGTCCACATATTGTGCACCTGTACATATACATGTACCACTACCTATACCTATACCTATACTCTGCTGCAACCTGTGCACAATCTACATATACCTGTCATCTTGCTGACCTGCTTGCAAGATCTTATCTTGTAAATTTGTCCCATAGGAGCTCATAGATGCTATGTGATTTACCTGTATCCACCTGCTAAGAGCATCTGCAACCCTGTTCTCTTTACCTTTGATATGCCTAATCTCAAAATCAAACTCATTGATCATGCCCAACCATCTAGCTTTCCTGGCGTTTAGATTCGGTTGGTCAAACAAGTATCTCGACCCACTGTGATCACTCATCAATACAAACCTCCTGCCAAGAAGATAGTGCCTCCATATCTTCAATGCATGTATGATCTCTTCTAGCTCAAGATCATAAATCAAATAGTTCTACTTGTGCTCATTCAGTTTCCATGACTTATAGCACACTACCTATCCTTCCTGCATAAGGACTCCACCAAGTCCTCTTTTTCAAGCATCTATACATACTGCAAACTCTTTGTCTGGATCTGCAATCTTTAACACTGACGCATGTGTCAAAAACTGCTTAAGTTTCTCAAAACTGGCCTCACATTCCTCTGTCCATTCAAACTTCTTACCTTTCCTCTGCAATTATGTAATAGGACAAGAAATCTGTGAGAAGTTCTTGATGAACCTCCTGTAGTATCCTGTCAATCCCATGAATGATCTCACCTCATCTACATTCCTAACAACTTCCCACTCCATGATATATCTTATCTTCTCTGGATCCACTGTTATGCCCTACTTGGAGACAACATGTCCCAAGTAATGTACCTCAGTCTAAAAGACACTGCACTTGCTAAGCTTAACATACAACTGATGCTCTCTCAACAACCTCAACACGGCTGCCAAATTCTCGACATGTGCTTCCTCACTTTTAGAATATACCAATATGTCATCAATGGACATAATAACAAACTTATCCAAATAAGGATGCAACACACTATTCATCGAACACATAAAGGTAGCTGGAGCATTAGTTAAACCAAATGGAACTACAACAAACTCATAATTCCCATAACTGGTGCAGAAAGTTGTTTTGTGAATGTCCTCCTCTTTAATGTGTACCTGATGATATCCTGATCTCAGATCAATATTTGAGAACACTGCTGCTCCCTTTAGCTGACCAAACAAGTCATCAATCCTCAGAAATAGATACATGTTCTTAATGGTTACTTTGTTCAACTAGCTATAGTCAATGCATAATCTGAGAGTACCATCCTTCTTCCTCACAAACAATATCGGTGCACCCCAAGGTGATACACTTGCCCTAGTGTATCCCTTGACAAGCATCTTTTTCAGCTGAAACTTCAACTCTATCAACTCTGGAGTGCTCATCCTGTAAGGTATCTTTGATGTTGAAGTTGCCCTGGCACCAACTCAATAGAAAATTCTACTTCCTTATGAGGTGGCAACTCTAAAATCTCCTCGGGAAACACATCCTGAAACTACTATAGAACTGGGTACCTTCTCAAAACATATTCATCCTTGACTTCCTTACCTTTTGATGAGGCCCAACAATGGGTAAATTACATGGACCTTAATGCACCTCCAACTTACTAAAATCAACTTTTCTCATCATTCTTTACATGTTTTAATTATGTTTTTCTTAATGAGGAGAGTAAAGATGAGATGTCATGTCTGGTGGTCTAATGTGCATTGATTGCAGGTTTTGGAGAAAATTTTAGCTAATTAAAATCCAGGAACTTGAATGGAGACAAGCAAGAAGGATTCTAGGATACAGGATCTCCCTCCTTAACTCCTCACTCACTCGAAGATTCCTCAATCAAATCTCATCAGCTCGGAGTTGCAAGCAATCGAGTCATGAAGTTCATTGGCAGCCAAGCCAATGGCAGTTGAAGACCAGTTGATCTCGAGATTGGGAGCTAAGCCTCCCTATATTTAAGGAAGTTGTTGGTAACTTCAGTTGTATAAATCAAGAGGCCTAGAACCTCATTAGGATTTGGATTTTTTTGTTCAAAATAGCTAAGCAGTTTTCGAGTTGAAGCATTGTAACGAAGCAGTCTTATGTGTTTCTGATTTTTTAATAAAAATGAGCAGCATTCCCTAGATCTAGCATTGAGTTAACTCAGAGGGACGAAGCTCTTGGGTTAGGGCCCAACCCTAGCAGTAGAGGTTCCTCTTGTTGTATATGTATTCTTAGGTTATACTCATAGTCAGTTGCTAAACTGATTTTGGTGTTGTTAATTTGCAAGTATTGGTAGATTTAATTAGTTTGCTTCCATTTCTGGATAGTTATAACAGTAGCATTATAGTGATAAGAAGATATTCCAAAAACGTTGACAGCAAGTGGTTTTCACCTCATTTCTCCCTTTCAGGGATCGTGGTTTGAGGAACACTTCCCATACAGCCCAAAAAGATAGAATTCTTTCTTTTTGCATTTTCTAGGGTTTTCCTACTAATTAGGTCATTATATTTTAGTTTCATAGGATAAGTTGCAATTGGAATTTCTGATCTCTTAGGTTTTGCACTAATTTCATCTCACTTTTATATTGGTTTCAAGCACTTCCATGCATGAACTTAGCAAGTGAATGATGACAACTTTGTTTTCTTCTATTTGAATAAACCCTTCTTATTTCTAGATGAATTTATGTATAAATGCCAACAATGATGTGTGTTGTTGTAGGATTTTCTACATTGTAGGGGGACCTCATCTCATCAACCTCAAACAAGCCATATCCACATATGATTGCCAAAAGTCACTAAGGTCTAAATTTGAATTCTTGTCTTATGAGGAAAACTTTCCATTTCCGTTGAGCAATCCAACCATCTTGAAGCTTTGGCTTGAGTTATGAGTAAGTGCCTACCACTCACAGGCCTTATTCCCTCCTTATTCACCTTTTCCAAGCTCCATCCCACCTTCTAGACCACTCCCTAAGCTTTTGGCCTGTTCCTGTAGTAAAACAGGGGATCGTGTACGTGAACTAGTACATCCTGTAGACATCCAGTAGGAAAACCTGTAGCAGCTTGTTTTGAGCCCGAATTGAGAAAAATCATCACCAAAGATAGGATTAGGCCCTTACTTGACCTCCAAGCCATCATAAAAATTGTACTCCTCTTCCTCCACACCTGTCTACCCTGCCAAGGAACAAAGAAAGATTAGCATTTACATTTTTCAAGAAAAAAGATAAAGAAAAAGAGTCCTTTTATATTTATTCATGCACACAACAGTTAGTACTCTCTAGATCAGATTTCATGCTTAGATTATTTAAAACCTCACATGTGTTAAAGTAGGGTTATTTTGCAAGAAAGGTATGTTAGCAAGTAGATAGAGGATTTCATGTTATTTTGCAAGCATTTCTTTCAGTCTTTCATTCTTGCAATAGGCAGCATTTCTTTTCCCCCAATTAGGGTAAATTTCCCCTCTCCAAGTTGGTAATCAGACTTCTTCTAGTCAATAGAAGGTTGGTTTGAGAAACCCTAGTGGTCTATCGCCCCAGCTCAGTAGTGAAAAAGAGTAGACCAATTACATCTATTTGTGTATACAACATTGTCACCTCCAAGTTTGTATGAACCCCGAGTTGATGAAGTAAAGTCGGTAGCCCCAGGAGTTGCAACATCCTTGCTGCAATACTGGTTCTCATCACCTTTGTCACTAGAAATATACACTGCAAATAACACACACCCTTTCTTGCATCTGCGCTTTGCCTGCATAGCTATCACCATCCTAACTGACGTGGCTTTCTTCTTCCCCTGTAAGACTCTTGGTTCCCCATTGTCATTCAAACACTCAATGGCTTTGCCATAATAATCCACTTTGGTTTTATGAAGGTACAACTAATCCATTCCCAACAACACACTATATGATCCTGTTGTAGCAGCTACAACCACCCTCCAAAATTTTTCCTTAACCAGTTTTGGAGCCTCCCTATCAACCTTCACAGCAAATTGCCTTGCTTCTTCAAGTCCTCAAGCTTCAGTGTCTTTCTTGCTCAAAGGCAACCTATCGATCATAGTTTGATATTTTCCCTTCATAGGTTGCTCATTCAGACTTGGTCCAGGTGTAGGTTGAGCAGCTTCCCAGTGAAATTTGTGCATTTCTGGAGGGCAACCAGTCTTTCCCTCCAGGAATTGTGAAATTCCCTCTGACATCCTGTTGGTCTCCTGGATCATGCAATCCTGCCAGCCAACCCTCCCAGCAGGAATTGCATAATTTTTCCCATCAACAAGCAATTCAGCCCAGGATTTGCGCAAATCTGGGCAGCAATCAGTTGTTGGGCCTAGAAATTGCGCAATCCCCTTGTGCAGTCAGCCCAGTGGACAGTAAAAAATGTGCATTTTTCTCCAGCAATTGAGCAGTTGCTTGCATGTGCAGCTGAGTTGACCGGTTCCCATCCAAGACTGAGCAAAACATACTTGCTTGCATAGGCTACTTCTTCAAAGGTAGCATGCAAAGGTATCCCTTATTGCAAGGATCTATGTTTAGCAGTTGGAAGTTACATGCAAGGAGCAATTCAGAAACCTCCCTCCAAGTGTTGCTTCCCCTAGATTTGTGGCATGCACATCATAACCTCAATGTTATCAAAACTCATCAACCGAATGTTGCAGATCTCATTGCTCACATCAACCTAGTAGCTCTAACATCCCACATCACATCTAGGAGCAGTCAGCACATTCAACTCAGTTGTTTTGGGGTAAGCCGACTTCCCATGCCTTGTGCTACATTTCTGTCACTTTTTGTGTTTTCGCTTGTGGGAGTACTATTTTCTTGATTTCTTCAAGCACCTACTGTCGTTTACATATATTCTAGCTTGCCCTAGCTCTATTTCAATTTTCGTTGCTATCTCACTACTGTTGCATGCATGAAACTGTTTTGCACGAACGTTCGCCCAACCGGCGAACTACCTCACCCACATGCATGTTGATCTATTTGTTGAATATTTCATCCATTTTTTGCATGCACTGTTAATCACTTCTGCTATCACTTAGTGTCACCATGAATTAATTGACTTACTTGCTTTCAGTTGCCCATCGGCGAGTCCGGCCAACCTTGGCTCGGTCTCTGCGTTCACCAAGGTTGCATTGTGCAATATAGAGAAGGAAGGCTCACCTTCCTCTCCAGATTTGTGCATTCTAGCCCAACACTAACTTCTCTGGCCCATCACTAACTTCTTGGACTGAATTGCACATTTCTGGAGGTCAGTGGCTGCTTGGCCCAAAAATTTGCACAAATATGTCCCTGGGCCAACAGTCTTTCCCAGCTGGAATCATGCATTCCTCAATCCCAACAACCAACTGCCCAACTAGATTGTGCATTTTGTAGTTCCAGCAGTCAATTAGTCTCCCAGTAGCCCAGACTATTCCTTGTTCAATCTTGGTAGTCGGTCTCCTAACCTCCTAGCCGAAATTGTGCAACCTTCATGATTATTCACCCAGGTATGTTGCAAGTCAATTCTCATATTCATTTTGGTTTTCGACTAATGGATTGATTGCTATAAGTGTTTCCATGTCTCTAGGTATCATAGATGTTCATCTGCCTCTCAGCAGTACAGGTACAATGGTTTCCAACAGAGCAGAGACAAAGACACCGTTCAGAGCATACTTAGGGATGCAGTCGATCAAGTGTCCATAGGCTTACCTACTCACGAAGACATCAAGTTGTTCATGGACAAGGACATCAAGCAGCAACATCATAGTAAGAAGCATCATGAACAGCAACTGAAGGCAACATACTAAATGAAGCGAATGCAAGAGGAAGGTTGTTGACAACATAGAGGTGAAGCAAAGTTGCAAGATCAAGCAGATCCACTGATAATGAAAGCAACTTTGGAGACTCAGGCTATGAAGTGACGGTGCGACATGAAGATCACACAAAGGTAGAAGATGGAACAAACAAGGAGTTGCATGTGCCGAAGCAACAACTCAGGAAGAACATGAAGCTACATAGACAAACCAATGAGTTGTAGCAGGAACCTGGACAGCAGTGGGCGCAACATGCACTCACGAATGAAACTACACCAGTACAAGTTAAGGATCCATCCTAGCAGCTGACACAGACATGGTGAGCAGTGTTGTTGATCACATGCAAAGGATCCATCAGCATGTATGTCATTGAGTGCATGCATGCAATCCAACCCATTCAACACACTCACCAAGGTGAAGACAAGAAGCAAGTCCAACTGGGGTTGAACATGCACTTTCGGCAAGTTGATGCGCATGACCACCAAAACACACTTGAAGATCATCATAGACACTATGCATCAGTGTGCTGTCGGTTCAACCGTCCCATGAAGACCATGCGCATGTTAGCAGATGAGTAAGATGAAGGGGTAGAACCAATGCACCAGTTGCAACAAAGGCAAGAGTTTGCTTCAGTAAGATTTCACCATGAGGTGCATACACACCATCACGGATGACCAAGCTCGGCATCAGCTCAACAGCTTCACCATCACAAGCATGTCAAAGATTTGGCCTCAGCACAGTGGACTAAGTGTCATTAATGTCTTGCAAGGCTTGCTCAAGCCATTTTTTCTCACATGAGTACATGTGTATTGTAATGTTGATTCATGTCAAGTGTAAGTCGAGTGTCAATAGTTGGATGTAACAGTCATAGAGTAGGTGAATAGTCATGAGGGTAGTTGAACTATCACAAAGGGGAATGTTAAGGGTCACCCCACCCTTTGCTATAAATAGTCCCTCATAACTCATTGTAAGGGCTTTTGGTAAGCCAAGCTTCTACTAAGACTATCTTGAAGAAGGCTTGGACAATATTGTAACGTGCCTTGGCTTATCCACTTCACGGAGCTAGTACATCTCTTTGGAGGAGTAGGCGGATGTGGTTGTAACGTTCTACTGATAGGGCTAGCAAGTTTACATGGTGTATTGTATGATTGTGACTTACACTTCTTTATATAATAAAGCCAACACAGTTTCATGCATATGTTGTTATTGTAGTTGGATTGCTCCGGTTGCCTTAATGATATATGTTGTTTAACTTACGTACTTGTGTATGAACTGATTCACATGCAATTATATGAATCTTGTTGTTAATGTGTTGCATATGTTGTTAATGTTGTCACTATCTGTGTCGACTGCTTTGCCGAACACCAGACAGACCTTTCTCTGAACCTTTTTGTATCAACCGTCACACTCGTCTCAGACTAATCCATGAGTGTTGTTCAGGTTAACTTACCTTGTATGTTGGGACTGCCGCATCTATGTCAACTACTCTACTGGAAGCTGTGCATGTCCTTTGTGTGGTTTGTTCCTAGCAGGGTTGGGACTGATCCCTTTCAACCTGGAACTCATCTTCACCTTTCTCTCCCCTTTGAAGTGTTGGAATCTATCATACTCATTCCTTAACTCACTGCATCAGTCACACCCTTGCTATTGACAGAGTTATCTTACTTGCCTCTGTGCGACATCGCGGTCAAGGCATTACCTTATGACCCACTGTTGTGACTCCTACACCAAACGGTTTGAGGTATAATTGGGACTTGCTACATGGGAGATCCCCTTGACATGTTGGCAGGTCTAGCACTGTCAACATTTCTGACATTAGAAGGAGGGCCTAATGACAAGCAGTGTCCTCTCATCCAGTTTTGAACCTTTGCATATCTTTCATGGAATCTTGCATTTTTCTTCCCCCTAGGTGTTTTTCAAATCGTGAAGATGTCTCCATCTCGGGGAAGCTTTTCAATCTCTTGTCCACTCACATGTACGATGGTGAAGGCAAAATGGCCTGGCCTGAGCACTTACATAACTTCCTTTCCATGATTTATGAGGAAGATGAGTTTACTGATGAACAAGCCGGTCTACTGCTTGCATTCACACTTCGCGAATCCCCATTTCGTTGGGTGCTCAGCCTACCGGCTGACACCGTTCACTCATGTAAGCACTTCTGTGATCTTATTGAAGACACGTTCCATCATTTTGATCCAAACCATCTTGACCTGAAACTGTTACAGCAACGGAAGGCCCTGCATGAATCTGTTATTGATTTTTAGCCGTGACTTACAGTTTCAAGCTCTGAAGAGATAGATGAAATTCTCTTATCTTTGGGACCAGTTCAAATACTGCCTTAAGAAATTTGCACATCCCAAGAGAAAGCTTGATGTCAAACCTCTCTCAACCTTCCTCGTTGATGGAACTGGACAATCCCATGCGAGAGTAGGCACTATCTCAACGGACTGTCTGTCTCCCTTTCATTCAACAGTTCTACCATAACCCAGTGATGTTGAGGATCATGTTCATGCGTTTGTTCATTCTTCACACCCTCCCAACATCACTCCACTTAATTTTCACGTAGAGTTGGTTGTGAGTCCTTCGAGTTCCCATATGCATTATTTTCTTCGACCTCCGTCTTCGCACCCAGGTGTTCCTCTAGATGATGTTGTCTTGTGTTCATCCATTCTGGACTCTTCACTTGTTGTGAATGAGGAACAACCCACTGACGGAGTTCGTGTTGCACAACCAGCATGCGATGTCATTCATGAAGAGTATGAGTGGGAGCTTGAACATCAACACTCGGTGAAGGATGACTCCCTTCCATCCGAGCCCCCTCCGTTATGTCCTAGCTTCTTTGGTGAACCTTCCATCCATGATTTCACATGTGTGTCTTCATCGATGGATGCACCCATTTTTTATCACTCGCAGGACTCACCGAATGCTAGTCCATCATTCAACAATGGATAGGATAAGTTATTCATTGAAGATCCACTTGAACCTTCATCTGTCTTTTCCGAAAACACATAGGATGTGTTCGTTCGCTTTTCATCTACCCCTCTGTTTTATTCATTTGATCACGAGGATGCTGAAGAATTCATTGATTTTTCTGATTGTTGCGGTCATGATCCATTTGCTTCTATTTTTTATCACGATCATGAATCTATCATAGTTGATCTTTTGAAGTCACCGGTTTATGATGATCTACCCATGATGAAGTTGAGACACCCAAGACTGTCGAGGTACTTTAGCCTGAGCTGATGGTTATGTCAAGTCCTCGCTCTCTTGGTGTTAGTCTCACTTCCGATCATGAAACTGTTCGATCACCCAAGGCTCCTCAACACTCATCTGTATGCATTGAAGATCCATTCACACACAGATCACACTTCCTCCACTTGAACTACAGGATCCCATTGCTCATGCATTGGAGGAGTCTTACATTGCAAGCACTCGTGCATGATGCACGTTATCTGTGTTTATTTCGTTTGTATGCATGTCTCAATCAAGAGTGCGCTTTTGCTTCAAAGTTTCACGTAGTGTCACACAACACCATGATAAGTCCACGGGCTATTCATCATGCACATGCACTCACTTATGTCCTGTGGGCACTTTGAAACACGAAGTGTGGTTGTCTTCACTGTCATATCTTTCTTGTATGTTGGTCCGCACAAATGGGTTACTCGTGGACCAAACCTTCACCCACATGGGTCTACCAATGCGGCGGTGGCTGCATTAGAAGTATCACTTCACATGATCAAGCCCATGCACCATTAGTGTCAAAGTAGGAGTAGTTTTTGCTTTCAGTTGTTTGCTTGCATGCTTGTTTGCTTGCATGCTTGTTCGCTTACATGCTTTGTTTGCTTGTTTGTTTACTTGTTTCACTTTCATTTTCTCTTCTGCTCTTGCTTTGATTTATTGGTTGTTAGTTCGTTCACTTGTTTCTTTCATAGGTTAGTTTGCATGAAACCATGTGTGACTCATGAAATGAGCTGGGTAAGGTACAAGAGGGTTTGTACAACTATCACTACTTGGTTATCTGTCATCTTGCCTTTGTATGATGAACTTGTTACTCTTATTCCATGATATGTCGAAGGAAAATACGTACTCTTCGAAGTGAACCTTGGTGTAAACACAACGCTTGTCCGCTAACTAGTGCCACCTTCTCTAGTCGATTGTTTTTGGGTTAATCCTTTTTAGCTCAGTAAAGTAGAGTACGTGAGGGGTGTTAAGGGATAAAGTCCCCTAGGGCTTTGGGTCAGAACCCTAGCAGAGTAGGAGTAATCTACAGCAAGAAACAAGCAAATAACTCAGGAAAATTGCTTAAACGAGCAAACTATGGGAGGATGTACATACACGGGGGTCCTTCATTCAGGTAGTTCCAGCCAGGGTTCAAACCCTATGCAACTCCTCACGATCTTTGAACCTGCAAAACAACCAATTCAAAGACACACAGTAGCATATAGATAAAGCATTATAGTAAAATCAACTTTATAACATATAAGTAGATGGTTAGTTATACATTGAAATAGTCATTCACACATAAACCATCACAATAACATCAGATGCATGAACAAAGTTGATATCAAGAACAAGACAATGTTTCTTTTATTGCAGATAACTATAATAAAAACATAGAAAGAGTTCACCTGAGTCTTCCTCTTCCGGCTCCAAGTGGAACCGTCCTCTAGGTCCGTCTAGTCCCAGTCTTCAAAAGGCTCCTTCCATAACCAACACAAGGATATCTCCCACAAGTGAAAGGATATCAACTCTCAAGGAAACAAGGGTTTCCTGAACTTGGGGAAGTGCTTGAAGCACAGGGATCTTCAGACTTGATCAGGGGATAATCTCAGCAGAGTAATTCTCTATTTTCTCTCCTCCTTAAGGCCTTCCCATTGAAGTCTTTTTATACTTCTCCCAAAGTAGTTTTTTAGTTGGGAAACAGTTGGGAACAGTTGGGCCACGGGCACTAATAGGTAATCAACAGGTAAAACCCGTGATCTCCACCCATAGTTAAGGAAATTTAATTTTTTTAAGTGTTTTAAGACATATACGTGGGTTGGGTATATACTGACCCACGTGTACACGCATTTAATACAGGGCAAAGTCGCGTACAGGGAGTAAAACACTGTTTTTTAAATATTTGGACCAAGTCTGGAAGGAGGGGTTGCCCTAGGCCATAAACCAAGCATCACAAATACATAAGGTGATATTTGGAGCTATAACAAGGGGGAAAACCTTAACAGGCACATCAGAGATACAATAAACTACTTCTCTACTAGAACAACCTCCTCTTCTCTCAATAAGTCGAGATCCCTCTTCCGCCTCTGAAATGAATAAGTGTTATGCACAGTAAAAATGAAAAAATGAAAAAAAATGAAAAGTAAAAAAAAATTCAAAATGAAAAATGAATAAGGCGAAAGAAGAGAAAGGCTTCTTGCGCAGGGAGGTGATGCAAGTAACTCCGCTGGGGTACTGACCAGGCTCGCTGGCAGCGGAGCCATGCTTGTGTTCCTATGTGACTCCACCGGGGTACTGTCCAGGCCTACTGGCAGTGGAGCAACACCAGAGATGAAACTAAGACTCTGACGACTATATTGCTTGTGCACCTATATACCCCTCAACCTCAATCGGAACAATTGTGTTGCCTTGGCTTGGAATGTGCATCAATCGACCAAGGGCTTGGTAGATGCTACATATTACAATCAAGTTAGTGTGAAACCAAGATGAGATAAGAACTGAACAATACTTCCGGAAATGTTAGAATTTTTTTTCACGAACAAGGTCTATGCAGAGAGCTGGAGTTCTACCAGTGTGTCGCCAAGTGTTGTAGCGGCTACAACCACCCTCCAAAATTTTGCCTTAGCCTATTTTGGAGCCTCCCTACCAACCTACACAATAGCTTTCCTTGCTTCGTCAAGTCCTCAAGCTTCAGTGTCTTTCTTACTCAAAGGTAGCCTGTCGATCACAGTTTGATCTTTTCCCTTCACAGGTTGCTCATCCGGACTTGGTCCAGCTGTAGGCTAAGTAGCTTCCTAGTGAAATTTGTGCATTTATGGAGGGCAACCATCCTTTCCCTCCAGGAATTGCGCAATTCCCTCTGACAGCCTGTTGGTCTCCTGGATCACGTAATCCTTCCAGCCAACCCTCCTAGCAGGAATTGCGTAATTTTTCCCATCAACAGGAATTTCAGACCAAGATTTGCTCAAATTTAGGTAGCAGTCAACTGTTGGGCCCAGAAATTGTGCAATCCCCTTAGGCAGTTAGCCCAGCTGACAGTTACAAATGCGCATTTTTCTCCAGCAGTCGAGCAGTGGCTTGCATGTGCAGCTGAGTTGACTGGTTCCCTTCGGCACTGAGAAAAATAGACTTGCATGCATAGGCTGCTTCTCCCAAGGTAGCATGCAAAGGCATCCCTTGTTTCAGGGATCTATGTTTAGCAGTTGGAGGTTACATGCAAGGAGAAATTCAGAAACCTCCCTCCAACTGTCGCTTCCCCTAGATTTGTGGCATGCGCGTCATAACATCGATATTAACCGGATGCTGCAGATCTCATCCCTCACATCAACCTAGTAGCTATGACATCCCACATCACATCTAGGAGTAATCGGGACATTCAACTAAGTTGTTTTGGGGCAAGCTAGCTTCCCATGCCTTGTGCTAAATTTTTGTCGCTTTTTATGTTTTCTCTTGTAGGAGTACTATTTTCTTGATTTCTTCAAGCGTCTGCTGTCATTTACATATATTGTAGCTTGTCCTAGCTCTATTTCAATTTTCGTTGCTATCTCACTGCTATCACATGCATGAAATTGCTTTGCATAGACGTTCACCCAACCAGCAAACGGCCTCACCCACATGCATGTTGATCTATTTTTGCAATCTTCCATTCATGTTTTGCATGCACTATTTATCACTTCTGCTATCACTTAGTGTCACCATGCATTTCATTGACTAACTTGCTTTAAGTTGCCCGTCAGCGAATCGGGCCAACCTTGGCCCGGTCTTTGCCTTCACCAAGGCTGCATTGCGCAATCTGGAGAAGGAAGGTTCACCTTCCTCTCTAGATTTGTGCATTCTAGCCTAGCACTGACCTCCTGGACTGAATTGCACATTTATGGAGGTCAGTGGCTGCTTGGCCCAAAACTTTACGCAAATCTGTCCCTGGGTTAGTAGTCTTTCCCAGCTGGAATCGTGGATTCGTCATTCCCAGAAGCCAATTGCCCAACTAGATTGCACATTTTGCAATTCCAGCAGTTAGTTAGTCTCCCAGTAGCCCAGACTGTACCTTTTGCAGTCTTGGCAATCAATCTCCCGACCTCCCGGACAAAATTGCGCAACCTTCATGATTATTCACCCAGGTATGTTGCAAGTCAGTTCTCATGTTCATTTTGGTTTCTAACTGATAGATTGCTTGCTAAGAGTGTTTCCATGTCTCTAGGTATCACAGGTGTTCATATTCCTCTCAGCAGTACAGGTACAATGGTTTCCAAGAGAGCAGAGACGAAGACACCATTCAGAGCACGTTCGGGGATGTAGTCGATCAAGTGTCCATAGGCTTACCTACTCATGGAGACATCAACTTGTTCGTGGACAAGGTCATCAAGAAGGAGCATCACAACAAGCAGCATCATGAACAACAGTTGAAGCCAGCATACTAAATGAAGTGAATGCAACAACTACAAGAGGAAGGTTGTTGACAACATAGAGGCGGAGCAAAGTTGCAAGATAAAGTAGATCCACTGATAATGAAAGCAACTTTGGAGACTCAGGCTATGAAGTGACGGCATGACATGAAGATTGCGCGAAGGAAAAATATGGAACAAAGAAGGAGTTGCATGTGCCTAAGCAGCAACTCAGGAAGAACATGAAGTTGCACAGACATACCAATGAGTTGCAGCAGAAACCAGAACAACAGTGGGTGCAACATGCACTCACGGATGAAACTACACCAGTACAAATTAAGGATCCATCCCAACAGCTGACACAGAGCAAACATGGTGAGCAGTGTTGTTGATCGCATGCAAAGGATCCAGTAGCATGCATGTCGTTGAGTGCATGCATGCAGTCCAACCCATTCAACACACTCACCAAGGCAAAGATAAGAAGCAAGTCCAACTGGGGTTGAACATGCACTTCAACAAGTTGATGCGCATGACCACCAACACACACTTGAATAGAATCACGAACATTATGCATCAGTGTGTTTCCGGTTCAACCATCCCATGAAGACCATGCACATGTTAGCAGACGATTTGGATGAAGGGGCCAAACCAATGTACCATTTGCAACAGAGACAAGAGTTCGCTTCAGCAAGATGTCACCATGAGGTGCATACATACCATCACAGATGACCAAGCTTGGCATCGGCTCACCAGCTTCACCATCACAAGCATGTCAAAGAGTTGGTCCCACCATAGTGGACCGAGTGTCAGTGATGTCTTGCAAGGCTTTCTCAAGCCATGTTGTCTCACATGAGTACATGTTCATTGTAATGTTGAGTCATGTCAAGTGTAAGTCGAGTGTCAAAAGTTGGATGTAACAGTCATAGAGTAGGTGAAGAGTCATGAGGGTATTTGAACTGTCATAAAGGGGAATGTCAGGGGTCACCCCACCCTTTGCTATAAATAGTCCCTCATAACTCATTGTAAGGGATTTTGGTCAGCCAAGCTTCTACTAAGACTATCTTCAAGAAGTCTTGGACAGTATTGTAATGCGCCTTGGCTTCTCCACTACATGGAGCTAGTACATTTCTTTGGAGGAGTAGGCGAATGTGGCTGTAACGTTCTACTGATAGGGCTAGCAAGTTTACATGGTGTATTGTATGATTGTGACTTACACTTCTTTATATAATAAAGCCAACACATTTTCATGCATATGTTCTTATTGTAGTTGGACTGCTCTGGTTGCCTTAATGATATATGTTTTTTAACTTACATACTTGTGTATGAACTGATTCACATGCAATTATATGAATCTTGTTGTTATTGTGTTGCCTATGTTGTTAATGTTGTCATCGCCCGTGTTGACTGCTCTATCGAACACCAGACAGACCTTTCTCTGAACCTTTTTATATCAACCATTACACTTGTCTTGGACTGATCTGTGAGTGCTATTCAGTTTATCTTACCTTGTATGTTGGGACTGCCACATCCGTGTCGACTACTTTGCCGGAAGTTGTGCATGTCCTTTGTGTGGTGTGTTCCTAGCAGAGTTGGGACTGATCCCCTTCAACCTGGAACTCAGCTTAACCTGCCTGCCCCCTTTGAAGTGTTGGAACCTCTCATACTCATTCCTTGACTCACTGCATTGGTCACACCCTTTCTACTGACAGAGTTATCTTACTTGCCTCTATGCGACATTGCGGTCAAGGCATTACCTTACGACCCACTGCTAGGACTCCTACACCAAACGATCTGAGGCCTAATTGGGACTTCTTACCAGGGAGATCCCCTTGACATGTTGGTAGGTCCAGCACTATCAACAAATCCCAACGGTAATACATTCAAATGTGTTGTGGTAGGAATACCATTCAAATCAAATGCACAAGCTCTTACCCAATGATGAACTCGCTTCTTTGTACCTGTCGCCAACTATACTAACCAAGATTCTGCGTGCACATCTTTATTCAAACCACACTTATCCACCAAGTCAAGACTAACATAACTATAATTAGATCCAAGGTCAATCAAAATAGAAACAATTTTCTCACAAAGATTATCGTTTATCTCAATGATAGATGCCTGATGGTCTGCCTGTATGTTGTCCAGTACAGCATAGGTGCGAGGAACGCTCTGACCAACATCCCCAACAGTTTGCGCCTCATGTGCACTATAGATCTGAGTCCTACCACCCTAATTTTGTGGACAATATCTTTTAAGGTGTTCCTTACTACATGTCAAACATTCCAATCATACAGTATAATCACCTCTATGTTGTTGGTGTGATCCATGTCCCTGTCTAGCTACATTGAAATTCTTTTGTGGTGCCACATTTTCTTTCTCCTGTACATTCTAAGACCTTGTTCTTTTTGGTTTCCATTTACCTTTAACTTTACCTTTCCCTTTCCATCCTTGTTGAGATTCATTCTTACGCTTCGACTACTCATAGCAATGTTTCAATTTCCCAATAACTACCTCAAGTGACCAAGGCTCATCATACTCAATCCAATCTCTAAATGCTAATGGAAAACCACTGACAAATCATTGAAATTTATCCTTCTCATATTTAAGAACTTAGTCATGTGCTCTTCAGTTGTCATTGATCCCATCTTTAGCTCATAGAATTCTTTGGCCTTACTATCGTAGTAGCTTTCTGACAAGTACTTATTCATAAAAATCCTCTTCAACTCATGTCAAGTCAATTCATCTATCATGATGTCTCTAACGCACTTCACATCTTCCCACCATATATCTACTTCACCTCTCAAGCTGAAGATAGTTACTCTGGCCTTCACATTATCTGTATAATAATGAAACTCATAGAACTTATTCATCTCAAGTATCCAACCCTTTTCATCTTCTGGCTTATTCACATCTCCATCAAAAGTAGGTCAATTTTCTTTCTTAAACTCATATGGAAAGTATCCCCTGTCACTCCTCCTATAAGGATGATAACAATGATGATCATAATGCCTATCAGAGCTAGCAATAGAGTAGTACATGTGTCCATCACCTCTCCTATCTGAAGTATCCAACAATCTACCTCTCTAACCGTATCATCTTTATCCAATTCTCTCTTTAGTCATTCACTCCCGTGCCATATTCCAACCATGAATGTGGGACTCAAACCAAAATAACCAACCAGGGCATCCCAAGGCTAAACCACCTCACCCTCATCAATAGAAACCAAGATTTACTGTAATCCATCCTAAATCTCTAGGCCAAATAATAAACATGTAATATTAGGATTTACCATGATGTCCACCAGATCACTAGGCCAAAACAAGCATGGATGCCACCGGATTTCTCCACCTACACCTTGAGGAATTTTCATGTCTCCTAGTCTCCCATTCTTTACTGCAATCCACACCATATCACTAGGCCCTAAACTGAGACCCACTCTCTTGGATTTACCACATATCCCATCCCAAGATTACTAGGCCTGATGGAGAGCACACACCTTTAGGATTTATCGCATATCCCACCATTCACCGATCAAGGATTCCTAGGCCCACCGAGGCACACAATACCTAGTTTTACCGCAACGCATAATCTGGTTCAAGGGTTACTCGGCCAGTGTCTTTACCACAATTCTCAGTCTGATCCAGGGATTACTAGACCATGTGTTCTTTCTTTCGGAGATCCACCTCACTCAGCTTTGAATCCATCCAGCAATCCATCTCAACCAAAACATAAGAACCCGAACACACCATGGCTATCTGAAAATGGCAAGGCTAGGCTGAAAAAAAATGTCACACCTAGGAACCCATGCCATAACAGTAAAGAACCACATCCAATACCATGCATGCCAAATATAGCAATGAAAACATACATGGAAATTGATACCTGTAAAGAATCATGTTATAGGTGCTTGCTCTTGCTCTTCCTTGATTGCCCCTTCCTTCCTCTTGCCTTCTCTTCCTTTCTTGATCCAATGCCAAAGTGCTCCAAGAAAACTCTAAGTGTCCAAGAGAGAGAGAGAGAGAGAGTAATGAGAGAGATCCAAATCTGAACTGAAAAAAGGTTGCAAAATGATCCTCATGAGCTTTTTTATCAATTAGGCCTCTATTTTCTTCATTTTCCATTATTTTCCTTCATTTTCCTCCTCATACGCAACCCGTGACCTTTCACCTTGAGTTTCTCCCAATTTCCATTATTTTCATAAATAAATGCCAATTAATGCCACTTTTCCTTTCGAAAGCCTTAGCCATTGCCTTTGTCATTTTCCTTAGCCATAATAAACCGAAATGAACACCCACTAGGATGATTTTCCCAACATTCAACTTGGAATAAGTGTCTCATCAACCATGGTTATTATTTTTCCTTTATTACATTGAATTTTCACCAGGGTTGTTACAAGGGAGAACCAGATCCTTATGGATTTCCCATATTTGATGAAGATACCATAGCCACAATGAAGAACATCTCACCCTGCATCCTTCCTAATTTCCATGGTTTGAGAAATGAGGACCCTGAAACATTTCTTTTGAGTTTGAGGTTTTATGTAGAACCTATGACTACTTACTTGATCCTCAAAAATTGAAAATTTTCCCAAAAACTCTTAAAGATGGAGCACTTAAATGGTTTATGGGATTAGGAACACATATAATTAGAACATGGGAAGAAATGACAAATGTGTTCTTAGAAAAATATAAGGATTATTGTATGCCCTATAACCTTAAAGATATAGTCTTTAAGATGATGCAAAAAGAGGATGAGAACCTTGAAGATATAGTTGAAAGATATGCTTACAACATCAAAAGAGCTAAGATGTATCATTTGGATGATGAAACACTAAAATTTCTTTTGTTAAAATCCAATAGAGATGAATGGATTGATCTTCTTAATTTAATGGGCAAGGGATATGTTTTACAACTTTCATTTGGATAAATTTGTGATTTGTGTAAGCAAATTTCAAGGGGTAACGCTAGAACTGGCAAAAATCGAAGAGATCATGTGATGTCTAGAATTAATAAATCTGCAACTGGAACAGTAAGTAGAGCTAAAATAGGAAATTTTCTTGATAATTTCAAAACAGATATCCTAGGGAGTCTTAGTGAACAACTAGATACCCTTAAGATATAAAAGAAGCAAAAAGTTGAGAATGTTGCATTATCTATTTTTTGTCCCAAGTGTAGGAAGAAACATGCCTTAAGAGAATGTCCCCTTGATAGTATAGAAATTTGTGTCATATGTGTTGAAAATCATAACACGAAGGAATTCCCTTCAATACCTAGTCTTAAAGTTGTTTTTCAAGATGAAGTTGGAACAAGCCAAGCTGAATCTCTTTGTTTTATTGCTAAAGCACCATGGTAAAATCAACAATCAAATATGACTCAAGGTTTCAATACTCAATCATATGCCCAACCACAGAACAATTGGACTACACCCATGACATGGCAACCTTGGCACTCACAATCTCAAAATCCATCTTGGGCATAAGGTTGGAAAAATCCTCATGGAAAATATCCTCAATTCCAACAACCATATCCTTCTTTTCCCCAACAATATTATCCTCCTCAACCAAATCAACCTTCTCAATTTCAAAATCCAAATCAACAAATTTCATTACCACTTCCTCAAAAACCCAACCAACTACCTACCCAACCACTTTCAAATCCAAACAATAAAAATCAACAAGGTATTTGTAATGTCGAAGGACAAAATTTTGAAGCTTGTATGATTACCCCATTAGGTCTAAATGATGTTCAACTTAGATCTGGTAAGGATTTACAAAAGAAGTCACCAACGACCACCATCCAAAAATCTAAAAAGGATGAAGTTCATAAAAAAAATGCTAATCTTGATCAAGAAAATATTCCTCTAAAGGAAGATGTTCCCAAACCATCAAAGGATGAGAAAATAAATAAAGCTCCTAAATTTCCTCTAGTAGAACAACCTTATGTTTCTTTGCAAGACCCACCTTTTCCTGAAAGGCTCAAAATTGATAAAGGAATAGAAAGAAAAATTGTTTTACCAGATTATGATATGCTAGATCAACTTAAGAATACATGCAATAAAATTCCTTTATTACAAGCTATAAAGGAAATACCAATATTTGCAAAGACTATTAAGGAGCTATGCATTAGAAAACTGCGAAGAAAAAGAAAATATATTAAAAATATCCAATTGGTAGGGGAAATTGTTGATATCATGATTGGAAAACCTACTGTTCAAAAATATCTAGATCCTGGTAGTCCCATTGTGAAAATTCATATCAATGGTATTGAGATTCCAAACACTCTGATTGATCTAGGAGCGACGATTAACATCATGAGTAAACAAACAATGGAGCAACTTAATCTTCCTATATTCAATACGCTCCTACATTATTACAATTAGCAGATAGATTTTTTATCAAACCAGATGGAGTATTAGAAGATGTGTCTATTTCTCTAGATTCTTGGGAATATCCTGTAAATTTCATGATCTCAACTCCTAAGAATAATTTAGGAGGTCATCCATTGATCCTTGGTAGATCTTGGCTAGCTACAGCGGATGAATTCATAAGCTCTAGATCTGGTGATATGCATATCTCTGATGGAAGTTCCACTAAGAAATTTACATTGTAACCTCCTACAAAAACAATAACTGAAGTAGAAAGTGAGATTTGGATAGATGTTGATAATGAAGACTTTAATGATTTTCAACCAATGTATACTCTTTCACAATTAGATGAAGAAGATCAATGATAAATTTAATGAATAATAATGATTGTTCTTCATACTTTGAGCAAGATCAAAGTTTTCAAGAACAATGCAATATTTAATATTTATAATCTCACCAAATGGCTTTGCATTCTACGAAAAAGCTTGGTAATTCTCAAGTAGAATTTTTTTCAGATAAAACGTTAAATATTAATGATAATTTGGAAGAATTTCAAAAGAGAAAATTGACACAGATGCTACAAAAACACTCTTCTACTTATGCGTGGGAGTACACTGACATGAAAGGGATTGATCCTAAAACTTATATGCATCATATTTATATTCAAGAAAATGCCAAACTAGTTAGACAACCTCAGAGAAGGATGAATCATAATCTGAGAGAAATTGTTAAGGAGGAATTACAAAAGTTATTTAATGTGAACTTCATCTATCCAATATCAGATAGTCAATGGGTGTCACCTTTAGTGATTGTTCCTAAGAAAAATGGAAAATGGAGAGTGTGTATTGACTATAGGGAATTAAAAAAAGCTACTTTGAAAGATCATTTTCCACTACCTTTTATAGATCATGTACTAGGTACCTTGGCATGAAACAAGTATTTTTCATTTTTAGATGGTTTTAGTGGGTATAACCAAATTCAACTAGCACCAAAAGATCAAGATAAAACTACTTTTACATGTCCATGGGGAACATATGCCTATAGGGTTCTTCCCTTTGGATTATGTAATGCACCTGCCACATTTTAGAGAGCAGTCTTAGGTATCTTTTTTGATCTAATTCATGATTGTGTGGAAGTATACATGGATGACTTCACTGTGTATGGTGATACTTTTGAAGAAGCTATTGAAAATTTGGAAAAAGTTCTTGTTAGATGTAAAGAGGCAAAACTTTCATTAAGCCATGAGAAATGTTTTATGATGTTCAATGAAGGGATTGTTTTAGACCACCATATTTCAAGTGATAGAATTAAAGTGGATACATCTGAAGTAGCTTGAATACAGAAACTTTGATGTCTATCAAAATACATGATATTGATCTTTTGGAATACCTAAAAACATCATATACAACATTAAGAATAACTTTAGAAAATGTGAATTAAAGGTAGTGAATAATAGCAAAGGATTACAAAAATCTAACCAAATACCATTGCAATAATTTTCAGGATTAATGTGATTGAAATAAAAATATTTATCAAATTATTAAGTTTTTGAAAAAAATAAAATTATTATTTTTTTTTAATGTTTCATTTTCATTTATTATTATAACGAAAAAGTATTTATCTAATGCTAAAATAAAATTAAAAGATGTGATGAGTGTAAAGGAATCATTTATCTAACCCAAGTACAGTACTTTCAAGAAACTTAACAACTCATAATAACTATATCACATATGGTCACATCATTCATTATGTGTATAGATTGAGTTTATGGAGAAAAGGACACCTACTTGGACAACGTGGATAGTAAGTACAATGAAAAGACATTTACCAAAGACGAGGAAAAAGGAAAAGGCACATTGCAGTTTCGTACGGCAAATAAGAGTTCTGTCACTTTCACCTTTCCAATATGAAAATGGGTTCAAACTTAATTATGATTTTGTTAACTAAGTTTTTCAAGGTGATTTAAGAATTAATAGTGGTTGTGTGTATAATTTGTTGTAAAAAAAATATCAAATTATTTTTGGAATTGTTTAAAGAGGTGGCCATTTTGTTTTTATGGTAAGTTTTTCATCAGAATTTAATCATTATTTTTTTAAAAATCTGATCGAGTGTTTAAATTATTTTTTAATTATCAAAAATGTATGAGATACACAAAAATCTAAAGCTTAACAGCAGTAACTTGGATTTCCAAAAATTTCTATCAAATTTCATCAATAATCATGTTAAATTTTCCATTCTTTTCTCAAACAAAAAATCACCTCCTTAAACTAATATATTATTTTTTTTAAATATAATATTATAAAATAAATTATACAAAATATATTTAACTCATAAAAAAATATGTTCTATATGTTATAATACAAATTATTGAAAAAAATATGAGTAAATTTGTTGTTGCAAATGAATAATTAAATAAATAATAACAAAAATTATTATATATTTTGTATTTGTTTTTTTTCAAATCAAAAGGGTTTATCAACTTATATAGAGTTTAAGATTCCTCTCAATGGGTTACATGGTCATACGATCACATATCTAAATAATAAATAAAATTAAACCAATGAAAAATATTAGATATTATTTTTATTTCTAGTGACATTTGAGGCACCAAATCCTACCCATATTTAAATAAATAAGGAGTTTTTTTAAACTCGACACTATTGCCCAAAATATCTGAGTACTTCAAATTCCATATGACACATTGGTTATGCAATATGATTTATCAAGAATATCACTCCCTGTTAATGTGTGCTTTCATTTCATGATAATCATTTGGACACATTGTATATGACACATTGGTTATGCAATATGATTCATCAAGAATATCATTCTTTGTTAATGTGTGCTTTCATGTCATGATAATCATTTGGAAACATTGTATATGACACATTGGTTATGCAATATGATTCATCAAAAATATCACTCCCTGTTAATGTGTGATTTCAGTGCATGATAATCATTTGGACACATTGTAGAAAATTATGCTTGTCACACTTAAATGTAGTGGAAGCTACAAAGATGGAAATAATGAAGAAAGGAATAATGCCATATATTTGCATACAGAGAGAAGGTATTGAAAATGAGGGGGAGTAATTTTGGCTTGGAAAGTTATCAGGGGGATGTCTTAAGAGAGAAGTTATTTGAGAGAGGATGCATTGAAAATAAAGGGGAATAATTTTGGCTTAGAAAGTTATTAGGAGAATGTCTTGAATGAGCTCTTTATTCATAATGAGTATTTAATAAATAATTTATTTGTGTCATAGTGTAGGATATGGACATCAATATTTATATACAATCATATCAAATGTTATGGAAGTATAGTTAAGGAGAAAAACATCTAGATTATTGAGAATCTTTACGATGGATCTCTATTTAACAATTCTAGAGAAGAATTCTCTAAGGGATGATGTCATTGAGGAACAAAGGATCATAATACAATCACATGATATAAATTGTGCAAAAAGGTAGACACATCAAGGGGTAGGTTTATTGACATTCAGATGGTATTATTGAGACATACAAGGTAGAGAATGTATGGTAAACACATAATAAAATATGGAAAGTATCTAAATCTTTGTAAAAAACTTGTTTAGAAAAAACTAATAAATGAGTTGTTGGAAACACAGGAACAACACTCATTGATGTTCATAGTATCATATGGGCATCGTTGTCGAATGTAGAATGAAATGAAAAGAGAATTGAAATAAGTAAAAGGGGATATGTATGCATTGATGCACAATTAGCTTGAAAGGAATGGAATGGTCAAAGTGAGAGTGATGCTAACGAATGAGGCTTTAAAGTGAAAGTGATGCTAATGAATGAGGATTTATTGGTACTAGCATATCAAAAAAATATCATGTTCATGTATTTTATTTCATATATGAAACTTTAATATAATTGTAGGTTCTAATGAGTTGTATTATAGAACTCATTATAGAAACTTCAGTTCTAGGATTAGTAATTGATAGTCTTTGTTTATATCTTATGTTAAGATTGTTGAAAATTACATATGCTCTTCTCTCTTATTCTAAGATTTGAATTTTGTGAAAAAAAAATAATCGCAATTTAGTTATAATGTTTTTATATAAGGTAACCATATCAACAGATAAGATTAACTCGTAATGATTATTCTCCATTATAATTTTTTTTATGTTTACAATATCCTTGTTGAGTTCCATATTTATTGTTCTCATATTTAAATATTAATAGAAATCCATACTTTTTAGTAAAACAGTTACACTTCCCTAATTTAAGTTTTCTTTTAAATTTTGACCTAATAATTTTATTTTATTTTTTAATATATTAACAAATATATATATTATGGTTTTATGTCTAGTATATAAATAAGTAATTTTTTAAATTAAATTTGATATAATTGAAAGATGATATTTATATTATAATTTTTTTGTAAATCAAGGTTTTTGCTATTAACTCATAAAGTTACATCTTCTCATGGCATTTCTCAGAAACTTGTTTGCCTCACTCTTACTAGATTTATTGTCCAACATTTGCATACCCAAATACAAAGAAAACTTCTAAAATGACAAATTTTTACATAAGTTAACTAGCAAAAAATACCAAAACACCCAAAAAACTAAAACACAACCAACTAACATCACATCTCATCAAAATTTACTAGAACAGAATGATCTGGGCTCGATCCAGGAGACAAAAGGGGCTTGAATTCACAGTGCACATGCCCTTCCATGTGAGTGAATCATGCTTCCAAATGGTCCAACTACTCCTTGATACATCGTTGTCCTCTCCAAAGGTTGACCATCTGATCATGCACCTACCACATGTTTCGTTGGATATGGTTCATGAAGTCCATAATGTCATTATGGTCGTCTTTCCTAGCTCTGTTTGTTGGGTTGTGTTATATTCTTTCCACGACTAGCCACGTAGTTAACTGGGGGGTTAAAGGGGGGGCGGAATCCCCCTTCATTACGTCAAGTAGGGGATCACAGGGGGGGCGGAATCCCTCCCTGTCCAGGGCATTTGAGGGGGATGGGTAGCCCCCCTCTGCGGGGTCCAGGGCAATGCCCCGGGGAAAAAAATTGGACCCTATATTAGGTTGGGCGGACTTACCTATAGTTTTGTGCATGATTTTCGCACATGGTTTTGGACGCGATGGTTTTCAGTCCATGGTTTTGGATGCGATGGTTTTCGGTCCATGGTATTGGATGCTTCGGCATGTATAAATATGTATTGTAACATTGAAAAGAACATAATGAAAAATCAATCTAGTAGTCCCGGTTTTGGGATCCATGGGAAAATATCTGTGTACATGTGTTTTATGTGTTATGCTCTCGCATTGTTTATTTTCTGTGTTTTAGAATTCATATGCAAGTAATTTTTGTACAGGGTTAAAACCTACATTTGGTATCAGAATTGTTTTGGATTCAAGGGGATGTCTTTGTTGCTGAGGGGTTTTGCTCGGGCCTATTGTAGACCCTGTTCAGTGGGAGATCTGCGAGATCGATTCTAGTGGTGAAAGAATATGGCAAGCAGTGGAAAGATAGAGATCGAGAAATTTAATGGTCAGAGTTTTGAGTTGTGGAAACTCAAGATGGAGGATCTATTGGTGGATAAAGATCAGTGGATCATGGTAGATCTGTGTACTAAACCAAAGGGAGTGTCCGATGAAGAATGGAAGAAGTTGGATAGGAAGGCAAAGAGCACAATACGATTGTGTGTCTCAGATTCAGTATTGTTGAATTTATCAGGGGAAGCTACGACGAAGGATTTGTGGGACAGGTTAGGGACTTTGTACCAATCTAAGTCTCTGGTGAATAAATTATTCCTGTGGAAAAACTTGTATAACCTGAGGATGAAAGATGGAGACTCGGTGACAGAGCATCTGAACGCATTTAATACTGTGGTAAGTCAGTTATTGTCTGTTGATATTAAAATTTTAGATGAAGATAAGTGCATCAGTTTGTTGTGTTCTCTACCAAATTCGTGGGATAGTCTGGTTATTGCAATAGGTAGCAACAAAACTGCCTTGCAGTTTAATGAAATAGTCTCATCCTTGCTGATGGAGGAGATGAGACAGAAAAATATGGAGAGCTAGAACGGTGATGCCTTGTTTATGCGAGGACGGTCCCAGAACAGAAACAAAAATAAGTCATCGAGTGGGAGATCTAAATCTCCAGGAAAACCTGTAAATGTGGTTTGTGGGAAATGCAGAAAGGAAGGGCACTACAAAAGGGATTGTAAATCTAAAGCTCCTGACAAAGGAAAGGGATCTCATGATGCTCCTTCTGCAGAGGCGAAAACCACCTCAGACGAAGGTGGGGATGTGTACTTGGCTTCTTCAAGTACACATGTAGATCATGAGGCATGATTGATTGACTCAGGTGCATCCTTTCACTTCACTCCCCGTAGAGGGTGGTTCTGCGAGTATGAGAAATAAGTAGGGGATGATCGGAAGGTTAGAATCGTTGGTCGTGGAAAAGTAAAGTTGAAGTTGCAAGGTGGAAGGGTTAGAACACTTCCGAGTGTTCTTCATATTCCTGCATTGGCCAGAAATCTAATTTTTGTAAGCAAGCTGGATGATGCAGGTATAAAAATAGTGTTTGAGAAAGATACCTGCAAGATGGTTCGGGTAGCATTGGTATTGATGCGGGGAGTTCAGATTGGAACTCTGTACAGGATACAAGGTAGCACTGTTATTGATGTGTGCAAAAATTATGTGGTTCCTGAAAGTGGAGCAAAAAATCTAGTGGTCTCTGGAGAAAAGACCATGATATGGCATCAAAGGCTTGGACATATTGGAGAGAAGGGCCTTTGAATACTTCATGGTAAAGGTATGGTAGAAGTTATGACTAATAGCTCTCTGGATTTTGATTTCTATGAAAATTGTGTATATGGGAAGCAGAATCGGGTGAGTTTCCCCTCTGGTGGTAAGAGGGCGAAATAGGGCGAAATAGATATTAGAGCTTATGCACAATGATGTGTTTGGACCTATGAAGGTTCCATCACTAGGTAAGTTTGTGTACTATGTATCATTTATAGATGACTTCTCAAGGAATACATGGATATATTTCCTTAAGAATAAATATGAAGTCTTTGACAGGTTTAAAGAATTTAAGGTTCTGGTGGAAAACTAGACAGAGAAGAAGATAAAGGTGTTGAGGATAGATAACGGTGGAGAGTTTTGCGATAAGGAATTTGAAGAATTTTGTAAGAAGTGTGGTATAGCATGGCAGAAGACTACTCCATATACACCTGAGCAAAATGGAGTTGCAGAAAGAATGAACAAGACGTTGATGGAAAGGGCAAGAAGCATGCTCAGTGGTATCAGGTTAGGACAAGAATTCTGGGCAGAGGTGGTGGAGACAACATGTTACCTGGTCAACAGATCGCCTTCATCAGTGTTGGAGGATAAGACTCCACAAGAGGTATGGACTAGTAGGAAACCCTCTCTTTCACATCTGAGGATATTTGGATGTGACGCATATGTACATGTTCCAAAGGAGAAAAGAACCAAGTTGGATAGTAAATTTGAAAAGTGCATCTTTATTGGGTATAAGAATGGTTTAAAGGGTTATAAACTTTGGAACCCGGTAACAAGGAAGGTTGTGTACAGTCGAGATGCGGTGTTCAGAGAGGCGAAAGATGTTATTAAACATGAAGTCCAACCAAAGGAACCTGAGAAGATAGAGTTTGAGCTTAAGGAGGAAGAATTAGACTCTATAGTAGAGGAGGAATCAGAAGATGAAGAGCCACAAACTCCGGGTGTGAGAAGATCAGTTCGAGAAAAAAGGCAGCCAAAAAGGTATAGTCCATCTACTTTTTGTTCAAATTTTTCTTTATCTATTAATGATGGTGATCCCAAAACTGTGAAGGAAGCAGTAGATTCAGAGGATGGCAAGCTCTGGAAAGAGGCCATGGTTGATGAAATGGCATCTTTGCACAAAAATGAGGCATGGGATCTAGTGGAGTTGCCAGCTGGAAGGAAACCCATTGGAAGCAAATGGGTGTTCAAGAAGAAGACAAATGCAGAAAGAAAGGTGGAGAAATACAAAGCTTAATTGGTAGAAAAAGGCTATTCCCAGGTGCCGGGAATTGATTTTGGTGATATTTTTTCTCCTGTTGCCAAGGTAGCTTCTATTAGATTACTTTTATTTGTTGCTGCTGCTTTTGATTTTGAGGTAGAATAGATGGATGTGAAGACAACATTTCTTCACGGGGATCTAGAAGAGGAGATCTACATGAAGCAACCTGAAGGCTTTGCGGTGAAGGGTAAGAAAGAATTGGTATGAAAGTTAAAGAAGTCTTTGTATGGGTTAAAAGAGTCACCAAGGATGTGGTATCAAAAATTTGATACATTTATACGGGGACTTGGCTTCACCAGAAGCAAAGCAGATCACTATGTGTATTTTAAATTAATTGGTGACCATGTTATTTATCTGGTCTTGTATGTGGATGATATGTTGCTGGTTGGAAATGACAAAGAAATTATCCAGGATTTGAAGACCTAATTGTCCTCCAAATTCAACATGAAAGATATTGGTGTTGCAAACTATATTTTGGGCATGGAAATTAAAAGAGATTAGGCAAAGAGGAAGCTTTGGTTAAACCAGAGGAAGTATGTCGAGACAATATTACAGAGGTTTAATATGCAGGATAGTAAACCAGTGAAGGTTCCTATTCCTGTAGGTGTAAGGTTATCTGCCGAACAGTGTCCTAAGACACAAGAAGAGGAAGAGGACATGTCCTGTGTTCCATATGCAAGTGCAGTCGGTAGTTTGATGTATGCAATGATATGTACTAGACCAGACATTGCACATGTAGTGGGAGTATTGAGTAGGTTTATGTCAAAACCGGGGAAGGAGCATTAGACAGCAGTGAAGTGAGTTTTCAGGTGTTTGCGTGGCACTAGTGATTATGGTTTGTGCTACCAAGGAAGACCAGGATTAGACAGAGTGTTGGATATTCATGGCTTTGTTGATGCAGATTGGGCTGGAGATGTGAATCAGAGAAGATCTACAAGTGGGTATGTGTTTAACCTATTTGGAGGTGCAGTCAGTTGGATGAGTAAGAAACAATCTGTAGTGGCACTATCAACTACAGAGGAAAAATACATGGCATCTACTCATGCAAGTAAGGAAGCAGTTTGGTTGTAGAGATTGTGTTCAAGTATGGGGTTAGTACAAGGAGCTATAAGGATAGACTGTGACAGCCAAAGTGCAATTTTCTTGGCAAAGAACCCTGCTTACCATTCAAAGACAAAGCACATTGATGTTCAGTATCACTTTGTGAGGGATATGATAGAAGACAAAAAGGTGTTGCTGGTAAAGGTGGACACTTTGAAGAATATTGCAGATGCATTGACAAAATCTGTGAGCTCTGATAAGTTCTCTTGGTGTAGAGAAACAATGGGTGTTGCAGGGTTGGATAAATGACTAAGCTCTCCTGTGGTCCCCTGTGGAAAGAAAACGACAAGAGAAAAAAAAATGGACCCTATATTAGGTTGGGTGGACCTACCTATGGTTTTGTGCATGATTTTCGCACATGGTTTTGGACACGATGGTTTTCGGTCCATGGTTTTGGACACGATGGTTTTTGGTCCATGGTATTGGATTCTTTGGCATGTATAAATATGTATTGTAACATTGAAAAGAACATAATGAAAAATCAATCTAGTAGTCCTGGTTTTGGGATCCATGGGAAAATATCTGTGTATATGTGTTTTCTGTGTTATGCTCTCGCATTGTTTATTTTCTATGTTTTAGAATTCGTATGCAGGTAATTTTTGTACGTGGTTAAAACCTACACGGTTGAGTTGTTCCAGTGAATTTTTCAACTGCAAAATGAGCCTATCATTGTCATCATATCCAAAGACATTCTCCACAGAGGGAAGAGATTGAGAAGGCAGTGGGTTAACAGTTTCACCCTAACAGAGCTTGGGTTATTGTCCTTGTCCCTGAAGGTCCCTCCCCTCCATCACCCAATGGGCCCAGCCTCATTGCGAAGGCATATTTATCTCCCACTTTAAGTCTTGTAGCTCCATAGAAAATAGAAATAGTCACTCTCCCCAATGTAAATGCCACTTTTTAGGAAGATCCTAACTATCCCCCACAGAAGTCACCCAAGCATGCAAACGCGAAATTGCTTCACCACACCCATGTCTAACTCTAGAAACAGGTAACCCCACCAATCTCCTCGAGAGGATTGAAAGGTACATGAAGAGGGAACAACATACACCCAGTATCCCCATGGCCACAATGGAAGACAATTGTATAGACTCACCACTTATGTTCAGATAGCTTAACCATAACTAACCCAAAACTAGGGCACTCAAATGATTATGGTAACACACCAATTTCCCCAATCCAACTTAAAAGAAACCAGCACTCCCCTTACTACTCGTCCAGTCACCATTGATAAACTTAGCACAATAAAAGTTAATAAACACACAAATAACCGATGGAAGCAGAAAAAATGGCATAAAGATTTGAACCTGACATGGATAACCCCCAACAACTCTGTGAAGGTAACCAAAGAGCCAGTTTCAATAATGGAATCTTTTATTGTTAGTCATTTTTATTTTATGTTTAAATATATCTATTATAATATGAAATTATATTTTGATTTATAAATATAATGTGATGGAAAAATATATCAAAATAAAATAAATAAATGAATCAGTAAATTTTTATGGACAAAATACAACTTTAAATAAATAATTTAAAGTATATATCTATCTTAACTTCGAAGCTACCAAGTGTTGAGAGGGATCAAATCTCTTAAGATGCAAATCTCTTTTTTAGTGCAAAACTTGAGGACATATTTGCACCTCAAGAGATTAGATTCCTCTAGGCTCATCGTAGACCCGTAATTAAGATAGATCTATGTTGGTTTTGAACAATACACTAATAAAATGTTTTATCTATAAGAAAATTTTAATTTCACATGTTTTGTATAATATATATAATTATTTTTATTATTAATATTCTTTAAATTGTAACATATCTCTCTACACACACACACACATTGAATTATTTTTGTTATTAATACTTTTTTAAATGTTGCATGTCAACTTCATATTAAACATTGAAGAAATTATAAATCTCTATCATACCTTGAATTAGAACTTATTAATGAAATTAGAACTCTCTCTCTTATATGATATTAAAATCATTTACTTAATATGCCTATTGAAATATTTAATTTATAACCGACATTAAACATTTTTTTTGTTTTTATATAAAATATCTTTGAGACAAATCACATAAATGTTTTTATGTCGGCATAAAAACATTTGTGATTTGTCCAGAAGATATTTTATATAAAATCATGAATCACAAAAGCCTGCAATCTGAGATTTCTTTTGTTATTTAATATTATATGTGTGTGTGTGTGTGTGTGTGTGTAAGCTTGGTAGTTCATCTCTTTTCTATTAATTTTCCATAAACATGTAGTAATATATGTCTTTCAAAATATACTTGGTGGCCTTAACTTGCCTACAGGAAACCAGGTATGTTGGCTACCGGTCAGCATCAGAGGCTGCCCAAAATTTAAATTGTTTAATTCTTATCATCCATGCTACATTTGCCACTATGTCTATTATATGCTTAATTCTTAGAAAGTAAATGCTATTCGACATCATAACAAATTTTAACTAATAGTTTCACTTGTTCATTCATCTGAAGAGTCTATTGGTGTCGGATCTTTCACACCTGACCCGGGCATTTCACTCTGCAGCAGTGACTAAATCTATTTTTCCACTTTCTTTAATTTAAAGTTGTGGTGGTATTGTTGCATATGTACTAATTGGATATCCTGATGTATGTCTTTCAAGCTAAGCTCTTCATGTCTGTCCTCTTCTGGCTCCTCTTGGTCTTTATACGTTGTCATGGCTTTTGCCAGCAGATTTTTCATGACCCAATATAGTTGAACGGTCTGTTGAAATAATGTTTGGCACCTGCGGGTGTGTCCCGGATCCTGAATTATGTGCTCCCAGTCAGTTTCTGGGATTTCTTCATTTACCACTTTGGTATTGAGCTCCGCTTCCCATGAGGCAATCACCGCCTTGACCTCTGTTGGAGTGCCTACATGGTAGGCATGCATAAAATTTTGTATGCTCTCCTTTCATGTTGTTCTTCCTCGTTTCCTTGGTGGCCTGCTCGCGGATGCCTCGTTGGTGGCCTTCTTTCCTGCTCTGCCTCCCCTTTTCTGTCCTTGCTTACCTGCTTTTACCATTTTCTCATGTTCTTTCCAACCACGATCTCTGCTTACCCGCAGCTTTTCGTGGTTGCAATGTCAACGTTCTGGGAACTGATGAACCCTTAAATTAATAATACCTGTAATATGAACTAGAAATAATGTATTAAAACCACGAATTTTATCCTCCTTAATATGTGGTTGTTGTTTTTTATTTGGTTTTCAACATTTTCATTCTCAGTTTGTTTTGTCAAGCTCGTTCTCCCTCCCATTGAGGTCTCTCCCTTATTGCCTCACTTCTTTGCTCGCTGCCCTCCCCAATTCCCATTCCCCAAGGCTTCCCCAGGTATCCCCTTCCCCTCTTATGGACAAGCGGGCTGGAGACCTTCTTGTTTTCCTCATAGGAGTTACATTTTTCTTGCCAATTCTCTACATGGATGAAACCTCTGTGGGTCATTTTCCTCTGTTCAGGGCATGAATATCCCTCCCGCCTCCTTTTTATCTCTCCCCCTATCTGGATTTCTTGCCTCCCCCTTCCCTGGTTCTGCGGGCGGTAGCTTTCCTTGCTACTTGATGAGGTTTCGGTGTTATTCCTCTGCTCGCTTCAACATAAGTTCGAGCGATGGGAAAAGTCATTTTCTCCCCGATTCCAGAAGTCCTTCTGGGTTTCTCATAGATCTCAAATCCCCCCCCAAAACCCTTCTAGGATAGCCCTCCAAGTATACCCACACCTTGCCAGGAAACAATTATACTTAAGACCTCGAAATTTACCATGGATTTCCCCTGTGGTGGGACTGGACAGTCGTTTGTTGGCCCAGGACCATCCAGGCCCCTTGCAAAGTTTGAAATGGCCCCCCCACCCTTCCAGGACTTCTATCCACTCAAACCCATATATCATTAGCATACAATTATACTTAAACCTACAAATATTTCCATTTCTTTTCCTAACTGAACCATACATTCTTATCATGAGAAAAACCAGAGATTCTTTCCTTGTTTTCTGCATTCTTCTCCAATTGTAGAGCAATGCTACTCTATCACCACAAAAGGGTTATGTAGCTACATACCAGTTTCTACCGGTGAAGTCCAGTTGCTTCTCGTCACCTTCCTTCGCCCGACTTCCACCACCCTCTTCGTCCACGCGATCAACCTGCATGCAGATACCTTGGTGTCTTGCCACCTTTTCCTTTAACCTCCTCCCCCACTTTCCTGTCCTTATTACTGATGTACCCTTTCTCGTTTTTAATTTCCACCTCCTCCTCCTCCATGTGAAGTCCTCGATTGAGGCACCCACATCCCAGCCATTGATTACCCTTGGTCATACCCTGCCTTTCTTCGGCTGCTCTAGCCACTATCTTTTCCTCCATCCCCCTTGCCACTTGTCTCGTCCTGCATCCAGCTACCCCAAACTTCCTCCACCTACTAGCCCCCATGTTGCTTCACACCCTGATCGGGGATTCTTTACTTTCTCTTTCTCGTTTCTTAGTATTTCTGTGAGGTTATTTAACCCTTCTGTTTGATTTATAGCTTCTCCTGTTATATCCAAGCTACTCCCAGGTCTGCCACATCCCCAGTTGGCTAAGAAATTCGTTGCCACGTTTCTGGAACGATGTACATGTGTCGGGGTGATGTAGGTTATTCCTTCTATCAGACTTCCTATTTCCTGTACTAGTCTTGTTGTTCTCCAACTTTGGCTTAGTTTTTCACAGGGAGTTCCTTGCTGAAGTTTTCTCACTCTATCTATCACTAGTGTTGAATCTCCTTGCACTGCCAGCTTCTAGTAGTTTTCTCTATGGGTGATTTCTAACCCTTTTTCAACGCATAGAATTCCACTTCGTTGTTGCTTGTGGTTCCACAGTATATTGCAAATTCCCTAATTGTGTTGCCTTGGTAATCTCTGATCACTCCCCCTGCGCCTTCTATTCCAGAATTGCCTTTAGCTGCACCATCAAAATTCAGTTTAAGAAAGTTCTCCGAAGGAAACATGAATTGAGCTAAGGAGTCACAGCGTATTGGTTATTGTTTCCAAGAGTTTGGCATCAACATTCTTGGATTCAGGTTTAGCCTGTCCATGACTTTTCTTTCCTGTGGTGTGGTTTCCCCAATCATTTGAGTATCATTTCTTGGCTAGAATCATCTCTCTGATATTTTGAACTGTCATTTCCCACACTTCCATTGCTGTTTTTTCCCCTCTAAAGATTCTTCGGTTCCTCTCTTTCCATACTGCCCATAGAAGGAATCCTAAGGAGATATTCTAGGCTCGGTTCAAGATAGGGCTCTGGTATATTTTCTTTCTCCATTTTTCCATTGTTTTTTTGGTGCTTGGCTAATCTCTATCCATGTGGTCAAAGAGTAATTCATGATTTTGCCATAAGATTCTACTGTAATTGCAAGCATTCATTAGGTGGTCCATTGTTTCATTTTGTCCCTAAAATGTGCCCCTGCGTCCCTCTTACTTGCAATTGATCCCATGTTAAGGTGCGGCCATGGTAAACCACCCACAGGAAGAAGGCTACTTTCGACCACAATTTATCCTTCCATATGCGTTCCCATATGGGTTTCCCTTGTTGTTGTTGGTGTTTTGCTTGTAGATAATATCCTTCTTTGATGGTGAACATCCCTTTTGTTCTATAGCCCCATCTTAGAATATCAGATCCTTCCGCAATCGCTATTCTTCTGGTTTCCATTTCTTTATCATAATTTTCCCACTGTATAGAATTAGGTGCTTCTGGCCAGTGTTGTCTACTCTTCCATTTTCTCCATTGAGCTTTTGTTTTTGTTTCCCAGAAGTTCCTCATTGTTTGGTTTGTTGGGTTGTTCATGCTTAGGAATATTTCCGCTAGGTTGGGCTTACTGAATAATTTTTCTCTCTGCTACCAAGCTTCTTGCCAGAACCTTGCTTTATCTCCTCCTCTAATTTCCCATAAGCTATGAGTTCTTATTAGTTCCTTATTTTCTGCTGCCAGGTTCTAGATTATCGACCCTTTTATGTTCTCCTGAGTTCTTAGTTTTCCTTCTATCTATTTGGGCATCCCATATTTTCTACCCCATATCTCTTTCCATAGATCTGTTCCTCCTTGTATCCATCGCCACCATAGCTTAGCCCCCATGACCTAGTTCAGAGTATACGGGTCCCGGAGGCCCAACCCCCCTACTTTGGTTGGTTTAATGAGCCAATTCCAAGATAATAAGGCCCATTTATTGACTGTTTGTGGTCCTTGCCGTAGGAATTTCTTGAATATATTTTTCATCTCATTGCATACAATTTTAGGAACTGCTAGGCTTGATAGCTGGTATATATGTATTGATTGCAGCATTGCCTTAAGCAGTATAACTCTACTCGCCATGTCTAAAGTCTGGAACATCCAGTTCTGTAGGCGGCCTTGGATATTTTCCAAGAGTACCTTCCAATTTTCCACTCTAATCGGATGCAAGCTTAACGGAATCCCATTGTTCTTGCCAAAAATGTTTGGGATTAGGCTATTGTGTTGAAGAAGAATATGTTTGACTTCTCTTTGTTAATCTGCGTTCCTGAGGCATTCATAAATTCTTGCAAAATGGCGAGGAGGCCTCTGGCTTCCTTAATGGTTGCTTGGCAGAAAATCATAATGTCATCAAAAAAAATTTGATGTGTTAAGGCCAGGTCATTTCCCCACATGCGTAGGCCTTTAAATTGTCCTGCTTGCTCCTTCGCTTTCACATATATGCCCAGACCTTCAGCTGCTATTATGAACAACAAAGGAGAAATCAGATCTCCTTGTCTAAGCCCCCTTGTTATGTTGAATGCCTCTGTTGGAGTTCTTTTTAGGAGGATTGAGAATACAGGAGTTGATATCAATGAATAGATCCAATTTATCCATCAGGGGTCAAAGCCGAAGGCTTTCAGGATTCCTTGTAGATAATTCTAGCTTAATTGATCATAAGCTTTGGATAGATCTAATTTGATCATCATTCATTTAGCTTTGAGGTGCTTGAGGGAATGTATTGCTTCTTGTGTTGTTACTATCCCGTCTACTATTTTCCTTCCTTTAACGAAGCCAGTTTTCTCTTGGGAAATTAAGGTTGGAAGGATCGGTTTGAGACGATTGACCATGATGGTTGAAAGGATTTTATAAATTACATTGCATAAAGATATGGGTCTAAACCCTTACAGCTCTTCGAAGTGGTCAGATTTAGGTATGAGAGCTAAAAAAGTTGAGTTAAGAGCTGGGTGTACCTTTTTTGTTCTTCTGGACTCCTCTACTACTTCTATGATATCCTCTCCTAGAATAGGCCATGTTGCCTGAAAGAATTCGACAGTGAATCCATCCAGTCCCGGAGCTTTATTCTTTGCTAATCCTTTGACTACCTCTTCCACTTCTTCCTTGGTTATTATTCTCATTAGGGCTAGGTTCTGATCCCTGCTGACTAGTTGGGGGATATGCCTAGTTATCTTGCCTATCTCTTCTATTCTATCTTGTTTTGGTTCAGTCATTATATCTTGGAAATGATGAACTAGTAGGTTCTCCATCTCTTCAGTTTGTATTAGTCGGTTTCCTCCTATTGTGCTAAACAACAACCCCCCATTTCTTAAAAAATCTTTACATAGAATTTAAATAAGAAATGGGTCCCTTTAAATCAACTTAGATAAGATTTGTGTGTTCATAAATAAAATTGGTATTAACCCATCATAAGAAAAAACCCTTATTAAAAGGCTTAAGGTAAATGAATCATTTTAAAAGCCTTTTGAATGGAAATAAAAGTGTGACTTTAAAAATATTATAAAACTCTTTATTATTGCGATAAAGCGATCGGAAGATCGCATATCACAATAACAAAGGAAACATATGCAAAGCCACAAAAAACCTCATCCATCCTCTCCGATCCGAAAAGGCAATCGCAATCGGGAAATTGGAGAACCCAAATGCCAAGCATAATAAAATGGAGCCCCTTAATTCCTCCGATGCAATAAAGCATATCGCAATCAGCAAATTGGCAATGTCAACAATAAGTGAACACATGAATAAAGGCATGCTCAAAACCCCCGATGTGATAAAGCAAATCGCAATCGGCAATCAGCGGAATCACATTGACAAAACAATAAATCCTGAGCCAAGTCCCAACTGCGATATATTAATTAGGTGCGCATCTCGAAAATACATTTAAAATGGTTTGCATGCATTGTATCACCTTTCGGTAATCGGAGATATTTAAAGCAAGTGTTAAAGCCTTTCCCTTGACATTCCCGATCGTCGATTTGCGATTTATCACTGATCACCCATCAAAGAAATCTAAGGCATGCTTGAATTAATCATTCGGCATATGAGCGACATGATGGGAATTTAAGATCTTATTTACCACGATTGACAGGTTAAACGACTATTCAATGAAGCAGTTAAGGGTAGATCTTTTATTTAGATTTTATCCGCGGTAATCTTTAACTATATTTCATTATCACCTGCCAATCGACGTAACTCTTTTCATTATCATATTGGCCTGTAACAACATTTCTCTGTATCACGGTTTGCAACTGCTTGTGCAGAATTCCTCCGAAACCAGAAATCTGAAGAAAATGGGGAAGAAATCAAAGAAGTCTGCAACAGCAGCTCCTCCAGTGAAAGATCTAGGACCAAGCAAAAAGGGATTAATATTAGATACGACATGTCTCGGACTAGGGAAACACTAGCTGGGAGAGTATCTATAATCTAATTGAAGTAGAAGAGCCCGAAGAATTATTAGAAGAAGCCATGGCTAATTCAACTAATAAGTTTGAAGGAACTCTTAAAGAATTGGCATGCTCCTTTCTTCACAGGATAGCAATGGGAGCTAAAGTCCTGCCATATACTAACGTGGTGAGATGGGTGGTAGAGAAAATTCTAGTTACAAACAAAACCTTTTGCACAGCTGACGGGAGGATATTCGGCTCGTTTCAGCCTGATGATCTAAGGAAAATGTATCACTTACCTGAGCCTGAGAAGTGGTACAACAAAGCATTCCTAGAAGCCTTTGCAAAGGAAAACGAATCAGAATCAGCCTCGATAAAGCAGTGGAGACATTTCCCTGAAAATCACAAGCACGAGTCATCGAGTAAGTACTCTGTAGACTCATTGGCTTCTCCTTACTGTTATGTCGGAGCTATGATGTGTAGAATGTGGGGAATACATGATTTTGCTAAATTCACTATAGAAATGGTCCCTCTAATGGAGGCTACAATCAATGGCTATGTGATGGATTGGGCGAATATTTTGTCTGATAAACTAGCCACAACAATTCTAGAATACAAAGCAAATGTATATCAAACTACTAGGACCATTCCCCCATTCTATTACAGTGCATTCATTATGGATATTGTTTGTTTCAATTCTGAATTTCCATTTCTCGGGTGGAGATGGACCCTCGCAAACCCTAAACCAATCCATATCTATCATGAGCAGTTATGGAAGGCTAATTACAAAAATCATCTGTATAAAATCTGCAATGGTTTTATTTTGCCTGTTTATTACTCTATTTTTAATAAGCCTACTCCCAGGATATCCCCAGAAGCAGAAACAGATTTGATAGCAGTAGGCAGTTGGTTTGGGGAGGAAAAATTTACTTATATAAGGCTTTTTGGTAGCCTTACTAAACCCCATGTCCTTCCCCTATATGTGCCCGATAAACTGTTAGCTCGGGAATTGGCTTATCAAATAACAGTAGATGGGACATCTAAAACCCTTAGAAATTCCAAGAAATAGGTATGGCCTATATTCCCTTTATGGTGCGGCATTTTCACTCTTCATGATTACAAGCACGCAGAGAAGGAGACAGAAAAAATGCAAATTCTGAAGCTTTCCACAATTCCTAATAGGCAGTATGATCCCAAAAAGGTTGCCTATAATGTTCTTGAACAAGCCAAACTTGCTAAATTTGATCACGAAGATGATGATTTCGATGATCTATTTGCCTCAACTGAATCATTATTCCAAGTTAAAGCATTGGCTAGAATCAAATATCAAGATGAAGGACTAGAAGTGTTTAATAGGCTTAGAGAATAGAGGTTGCAAACTTTTCCTTTAGAACTCTTAGCCACAGCCCCTACAGTCCAATCATCTGGTCAGGCTGAACAAATAGTTACCGGTAAGACCTCCGATGTGGAAAAGGTCTCCGAGAAAGAAAAGGAGCCAGAACAGGAACAGGAACAGGGAAAAGATAGTCAACTCTTGGATACAAATACTCATATTGATCCCAAGCTACTTAAATAATGGCAACAGTTCAATTCAATCATAAGAAATATTGAGAACTTACAGGGATTTAGCACGCATGAAGTGACAACTGGTCACAAGATAGCAACTAATATGGTTCCAACTGAAGGAACCAGCAGCCCACCCATCACTCAAAAGGATATGGAGATAATTCCAGAAAATCCATCCGATGAAATCATTCTACATGTAGAAGAAATACCACCTTTAGATGTCTTCTACAGCCCTAAGCATAGGGCTGTAGTAAAAAGACAAAGGAAAAAGAGAAAGCTTGATCAATCTTCTCTTTTACCTACACAGATGGAGATAACTAATGTGGTATGGAGAGAGGAAGTCAATCCTTCTGAAGACCTTACAAAACTCTCTCAATATGCCGGGGCATACTCGGCAGCTACTATGGATAAAGCATCGGAAGTCAGCAATTTACTTAAAGAAAAAGATCAGATAATTGTTTCGCTGGAGGCACAGGTATCCGAAAGGCAGCAGAGGATAGAGTAGTTAGAACAACAGTTAGCAGCACAGCAGCAATCAAACAACTAGCTAAACGAGCAATTGCTCAAGGAGAAGCAGAGGATAGATCAAAGTGCAGTTCAGAAACAAAAAGAATTATCCCTAGCATTGGCCAAGCTGAAGACAATGAATGAACAAATGAGCAAAACAAAAGATGAACAAATCGCTCAACTGTCACAACAAATAGAAAAGTTCAAAGGTTTTCCTCAAGTAGCAGAGTTCAAATCAGAAGCTCTCTAGATCAATAAGGCATTAATTAATCAATTGAATTTGCTATGTCATAATATTTCTCTTGCTCAACCCCTCTGTGAAATTTCTTCATCAATGATTGATAAATCAGTTGATGCAAGGCAAAATTTGGAGCAGGCTGATGAAACATTAACATAGTTTCTTTCTTGGCAAGAAACCAAGGAAGGACAAGCTGCAAATTTGCCTCAAATTCTGGAATCACATAAAGAAATTTTGTTCCTAGAATGGCAATCTCAATTGATGAAAGTGGAGAGGGCAACTTCAAGATGTAGATCAGCAACTGGTAATTTGATTGAATTAATTAATGATACTCTTTATCTGTCTAATTTGATTTCAGAATGCACTCCAGGTAAACTGCCATCAGCCAAAGCATTGGAGCAGACATGCAAACAGGAATTGGAAAAGAAGGAGAGATTGATCGCGGGCATCCAAAGTTTAACTTGGGACACCTTTTGGTTCTTCCTGGTTAAACCACATAGTCAAAAGGCAGCAATGAAATGTTTAACTGATGCAATCAGTTACATGATTCCTGAAATTAATGATGCTACGTATTCAGCGCAACTGCATTCATGTATGAGTCACCCTCCAAAATTTCAACCAATGCTCGCTATATGCCAGCTCAAGCCAAAGGATAGTCAGCCGAAACAGTGAATCGTTCTACCGACAACAAGCATGTCTATTTCAAGGATATTTTCATGATTTGGTTATACCAGCTCACAGCATTTTTATTTCATAGTTAGTTAATTTAGTAAGTATTTATAGACCCTTTCATTGTTTTGGAAAGGTTCCTCAATTTTTGTATCAAAACTTGGATCGGGAGTTGCACTATTGTGCTTCCGATATATATTTTTTTATGAAGACTAGACCTATATTCTGAATTTTAATGAAGAATGCTTTGATGAGATATGCACTATTGCTTTTTGTGAGAGTATTTCTAAGTTGAAAGACAGGATCTGAATGTAATTGATATCGGAAGGGATTCAAATTACATATGGTACTATTATCTATGTCTTTTCTCCATTCTTTTATATGAATCGACGTTTATTCAATTTTGCTATCATTTGATATATGTATGTGTTTTAACAACAGTCCTTTTACTTATCACTATTGAATGTTTAAGGAATGTTATTCTTTCAATCATATTTATGTCAATGATATATGAAGAATAGTGTAATAATGTGTTAATTATTACTTTGTTCAACTACTTGAACAAAGTAATTATCATATGAATGAATGCTTTTATTTATAAGTGGAGTCATCTATATGCCTACTTGTAAATAAGAATTATCAAAAGTTTCACTAAAGTGGAAATTTCCCGGGATAGATTAGTTGTTTATAATTTTGCATTTTAGAATAAATCATTCATCATTATCATTAGATAATAGAAAATCAATCACTTATTCATCCTATTTATAAATCATTGGGAAACTGGTCCCATTATATCCAGTCGGAGCCACCACATCAAATGGAAAAGGAGCTGCCTTTAAGGTCTGGACCAGGTGGTTTTCCCCGATGTTGATGCAACGATTTTTGAGGCATCAACACCTCCTTGATATAATAGGGAAAATATTATGTTATGTTATCAGTGTTGTATCATTGCTTTGTGTTGGCATTATGATACAAGTGTTGTCTTTGATGGCAACTCACTCACAAGTCTGCTCAGATTTGATAAAAGGAAACTCACAGTGTAACAGGTCAATTCAGAGGTAACAAGGCATTGGTATAGAAGAACAGGAAGTTGGAACAAAGGTCTACTAATCAGAATCAATAAGTTGAAGGAAAAGGATGTTTTCAGATAGTTTAAGCTGTATACATAGGTTCATCTTGGCAAAGCGGTGTATACATGCAGGTTCATAGAACGAAAAGAGTACATACATGTGCACGCACTTTCACAAGAGAAAAAGCAAGTATGGGTTGGAAAATCAAGAAAATTCAAGAGTAAAGAATACCCAGGATCAATACCATGGTATTAGCCCACAATTTTGAGTGGAGTAACGACTTTTTGATCCCATCCAAGAATACCATAGGCTCTAAGTGTTGTTTTGGTCAGAGGTATTAAGGAAGGCCAAAACTATATAAGGAGGAGAAGATCAAAGGGCTAAATGTGCAAGTGAAATGGTTTCTTAGGAATACTTCAATCTAAAGTATATTGTATGTTGCAGGGGTTATGATTATGATATAATCTGAAATATTTTATGCACCTTGTATACAAAGCTGGATTAGGACCATGAGATTTGAAATGACTTATCATTGTATGATCTAATATTGATTGGGCTAGATCTGATTGCTTACGCATGTTTTATTCTTTAAATATCATGATCTAGGTATTTCTGAAATCTGAAATAGTAGCGAAGTTGTAAGTTAATATTTTCAGATCCATATGTTGGTTCGCCTTGGTAAAGGCGCGTATACACACAGGTTCGACTCTTACAAGTAGCGTATGCAAAAGAAAATCTTGTTGTTTAGAAATTATTGATCTATCTGATCAGTGCTGTTGTTTTATTGTTGTCTGTCAATGAAGTCTTCTTAGATCTGAAAGTAAAACTGAATGCATATAGAGTTTGTGTCTGATTGATTGATTGATTAAGTGAGAAGGGTTATCTTTGCTATTGACTGTCTAGATCTCTACAATTAACAGTAGATGTTCAAAATATTACTGGTTGGTACAGATTTGATTCAGAAGTTTTTATTTTTCAGTAGTTTTGGAGGTATACATAGGTTTTGTTGCAGAAAGTAGCGTATACACGCAGGTTGGGTTCATTAAAGTAGCGTATACATTCTGATATATGTTTCTTGAGGTTGTAGCTAGTTCTGAATGATGATGCAGGTTTCTGGGTTCAGCACAGTTTTCTGGTGACAGTGATTTGACTATTCATATTAATTGATTGTTGGTTGATGTAGTTTGAGTTTCTAAGTTTCTGATGGTCCAGTGTGAAAATTTGATAAAACGAGGCCTTCACATTGTATTGTTGTGTGACAGGAGCATCTGGTCTAAAAATTAATGAAACGTGGTTCTTGGAGGAAGAGAGAATGCCGTAGCCTTCTGTAGGTTAGCACCTACGTACTGGTAAACATATCAGCTAATACAAGAGCTAGGGGGTTGTAGCTCCTTTCCAGTAGAAGCTGGAAAATGAGAGAAGGTTGTAGCCTTCTGCAGGTGGGTGCCTGTGTACTAGTATGAGTATGCACCAGTACAAGATTGTAAATAGATTTTCTTTATATTAAAAGAAGACAGAGATGACAACAACAAGTGGTTTTTCTCCCGCATTGGGTTTCCACCTTAAATCTTGGTGTTCATGTGTGTTGCTTATGTGTGATGATTTATTATGTTATTACTGTATAATAAGTTACTGATGCACTGATTAAATATCAACACATGATAAATTGACTAAATCATAAGTTCTCTGGGTATATGTTGGTTTCTCTAATCACAGTAGCATGCACATGCAAGTTAACTTCACTGAAGTAGCGTATATAAATTTGTTTGGGAAATGAAAATTATTGAATTGTAAATACTAATTCACCCCCCTCTCAATATTATATCCAACAATTGGTATCAAAGTAGGTCCTTCAGAAGAAGCTTGATCGCTTGAAGGGAGATCTTTCAAGATGAACAATAACGAAGGCATGGGATCTATCAGACCACTAATCTTCAATGGGAACAACTTGGTAAATTGGAAAATAAGAACTAGAGCCTATCTTCAATCACTTGGAGTCAATGCCTGGGAAATTATGGAAGGAGGATATCAATTTCCAGCAGTAATACCTATAGATGCAACATGTAAGAATTTATACGAAACCAATGCCAAAGAAGTCAATACTTTATTGGGAAGTTTGTTAGAATTAGAATTCATCAAAGTCATTCAGTTCAAGAAATCTAAAGAAATATGGGACAAAATCATTCAGAGCTACGAAGGAGACTCCCAAGTAAAACGTGCTAAACTTCAAACTCTCAGAATTCAGTGTGAAACTCTTAAGATGCATAGTGATGAAAGTATTGCTAGTTACTCTTTACATGTAGATGAGATTGTTAGTTGTATGAAGAATCTGGGAGAAGAGATAAAGGAGGCTACTTTAGTAGAGAAAATTTTAAGATCTTTGCCTTCTAAATTTGAGTCAAAAGTATCTGCCATAAAAGAAAAGCAGGATCTTCAATCTATTACTATGGTTCAACTTCATGGAATTCTAACTTCCTTTGAAATGAGGAAAGGAGGTCCATCAAATATGAGAGAAGCCGCTTTCAAAGCTTCAACAAAGGGAAAAGAAAAGGAAGAACACAATGAATTAGGATATGTTTCAGAAGAAGAAGATGAGGTAAACTTTGTTAAGAAGCTTCAACGAGGTTCCAGAAGATTCAGAGGTAAGCTACCACTCAAATTCTTTGCTTGTGGTAGAGTTGGCCATTATGCTACCAGATGTCCTCATAAAGATAAATATGAAAAAGGAAAGGAATATGGAAAAGGAAATAGCAAACAGGTTGTCAATAGAAGAAGTTTCTATACCCATGAAGATAGTGATGGATTATCTAATAGTGATGAAGATGAAACTGAACAAGATTATAAACTACTCATGGCTTATGACAATGATGATTTTTGGATGCCTTAGAAGAGGAATAATTTCTTGAAGAAATCACAAAACTCAAAATCTGTTTGGAAGAAAAGAATATGATCATAGACATGTTGACACAACAAATCACTGAAAGAGAAAAGCACAATGAAAAACTAGAATGTGAAGTTGTGGGTTTAAGAAAAGAACTTGAGAAGACAAAATCCCTTAATCTTAGATTTGCAAAAGGATTAGAAACTTTAAATGAAATCATCAAGGTTCAGCGTTATCCTCTTATAAAGATAGGTCTTGGATATACTGAAGAATCATCCCAATCACAAAAGACGTCAGCCTCCAACAGAAGCTATCTTGATGCAGCAAATACCAGTGAACAGTATGTCAATCGCCAGCAAAAGCCTAAAAGTACTCATCAGGTAAATCATGCTCAATTTACTCGAAGGATGAACATCAATAGAAGCATCAACCAAAAGGTAAACAATGTCAAAAGATTCTATGATCACAATAACTTCTTTAATGGACAATTATTTTCATGCCATAACTTTGGTCACAAGGCTGATCAATGTGTTGCTTACAAAATTATCATGACTAGAGAAGCATGAAATCAAAGGAGTGTAACAGGAATCAAGAAAAGTTCCTATAATAACTTTTCTCCTCTTGAAGATGAAATTGAATGTTCGTTTTGTAATAACTTTGGTCGTGAAGAATCTTAATGTAGGAGAAAATTTCAGTCAACACTTCAAAAGGAGAAATCATCCACAAATTCCAAGGTATGGATAAAGAAGGAAGTTCAATAAAAAAGATGTGGCATAGCTCTGTTTGCAGAAGGACAAGAAAATTAGTGGTACATTGACAGTGGATGCTCCAAACACATGACAGGTGATAAAGAGAAACTTCATTCATATAATGATTTGGAAAAGGAAAAGAATGTCTCGTTTGGAAATGGCACACCAATTGTCATTAAAGTTAAAGGTTCTGTTTATTTGAAAGAAAAGGCTAAAGCTGGAAATGTCATGTATGTAGATGGTTTAAAGCATAACTTGTTGAGTGTCAGTCAAATGTGTGATCAAGGAAATGAAGTTGTGTTTCGATCAAACGAATGTGTGGTTCGTGAGCTTCATACAGGAAATACCGTAATCAAAGGTACAAGAACTCCAAACAATTTATACATACTCAAAGGCGGACAAAAACAATGTTATCTGTGCAAAACAGATGAAAATTGGTTATGGCACAGAAGATTGGGGCATCTAAACTTTTCTCAAATAAGAAAAGCATGCAGGCTCAAGGCGGTCCATGATCTTCCAGATATCAGCATTCCAGAAAATACCATATGAAAATCATTTCCAGTCGGTAAGCAAACCATAGTTCATTTCAATGAAAAAGAAGGATCAACAAGTAAGTCTCTTGAACTCATCCATATTGATTTATGTGGACCAACAAGGAAAAATTCACCTCGTGGAGAAGAATACTTATTTTATTCATTGGTGATTTTTCTAGAATGTGTTGGATAGGTCTACTAAAGCATAAAGATGAAGAATTTGAAAATTTTAAAGCCTTCCAATATTTAGTTGAAAATGAATCAGATCGAAAAATCAAATGTCTCAGATCTGATCGAGGGGAGAATTCATATCAAATGAATTCTTTGATTTTTGTGAACAACATGGAATAAAAAGGCAATTATCTGTTGCCAGAACTCCTCAACAAAATGGCGTAGTAGAAAAAATGAACATAACAGTTCAACAAATGGGCTGAGCTATGCTTAATGAATCTGGAACTCCTGCCACCTTCTGGGGTGAAGTTGCATTTAGTGTCGTGACTATTCTCAACAAAGCTAATGTTCAGGTAAATAGTGATCAAACTCCATATGAACTTTGGTATGGTAAGCCTCCTACTATAAAACACTTTAAAGTTTTTGGAAGCAAATGTTTCAATAGAAAGATTGATGACAAACTTGGTAAGTTTGAACCCGGAGAAGACGAAGGAATTATTCTTGGTTATTCATCCAGAAGCAAAGGATACAAATGTTATAATAAAAGACTTCAAAAAATTGTTGAATGCATCGATGTAGTAATTGATGAAGCATGCAGAAATCTGGATTAGATGAAATCAACAAAGGAATATGACAATGAGGAAGACGGTGAATTCTTTCCCATATCAAATCAAAATGATATAGAGGAAGAAACCAATGAAGCATCAGAAGAAGATACAACAGACAGGGAAAAGACTCCATCTAGGTATGTTCAAAAGAATCATCTAGAATCTCAAATTCTAGGAGAAAAAGGATCTGGAGTACAGACAAGAAGAAATCTTACAGGAACCTCAAGTTATCTAGCATTACTATCCTCCATAGAACCACGGAATGTAAATGAAGCTAGCAAAGATGAATGTTGGGTTAAGGCCATAGATCAAGAACTTGACGAAATTGAAAAGAATGATACTTGGAAATTACTTCCTAGACCTCATGATAAAAATGTTATAGGAACCAAATGGATATTTAAGAATAAGCTGAATGAAAATGGAGAGGTTATTAGAAACAAAGAAAGACTTGTTTGTAAAGGGTATGCTCAACAAGAAGGTATATACTTTGAAAAAAAAAATTCACCTGTTGCCAAACTTGAAGCCATAAGAATGTTTCTTGCTCTTTCAAGCTTTCGAAAATTCAAAGTATATCAAATGGATGTAAAATCAACTTTTCTTAAGGAAATTTAGAAGAATAAGTTTATATTGAGCAACCAAAAGGATTCACTCTAGGAAATGATGCAAAACTTGTATGCAAGATCAAAATGGCTCTATATGGTCTGAAATAAGCTCCAAGGGCCCGATATTATAGTCTTGACAAATATCTATAACAACAAGGTTTCACAAAAGGTTTCGCAAACAACAACTTATACAAAAAAATTGAAAAGGATAAACTGCTAATTATTGTTGTCTATGTTGATGATATCATCTTTGGTAGCAATGAAGAATCTATGAGTCAGAACTTTGCTTCGATTATGCATCAAGAATTTGAAATGTCCTTGCTTGATGAACTTACTTATTTTCTTGGTCTACAAGTACAACAAACAAAAGATGGTATTTTTCTTTCACAAACTAAACATCTCAAGCAGATTCTAAATATGTACGGAATAGAAGACTCTAAACCAGTATGTACTCCAATGGTAATAGGATGCAGTCTCAGTTCTAATGATGAATCACCTACAGTGAATCAACCAGCATACAGATCTATGATTGGAAGTCTACTCTATCTAACAGGTACCAAACCTAATTTCATGCATGCAGTAGGAATTGTAGGAAGGTTCCAAGAAAATCCAAAGGAATCACATTTGCAGGCACTAAAAAGAATATTCAAATATCTTCAAGGAACTCAATACTTTGGTCTATGGTATCCTAAAGATACAGATCTTACTCCTCATGCATATATAGATGCAGATTCGTCAGGAAATCTTGATGATCGAAAAATCACTAGTGGAGGTGCATTCTACATGGGATCATGGTTAGTGTCTTGGTTCAGCGAGAACACAGTTCGATTGCCTTATCTACAGCTGGAGCAGAATATGTGGCTGTTGCATCTTCCTGCACACAACTACTTTGCATGATGCAAACATTGCAAGATATTCAAATCACATGTACTCCACCCATCTCTATTCTATGTGATAATACAAGTGCCATTAGCATTTCAAAAAATCCAGTCATGCACTCAAAGACCAAGCACATACCCATTAAATACCATTTTCTACGAGAACAAGTGCTTGAACAAAAGGTTAAATTGGAGTATGTTCCCTCCAAAGAATAGGTTGCTAATATATTCACCAAGCTGCTTCCCAGAGAAACATTTGAATATCTCAGACAAAAGATAGGAGTAGTTTTTGCATCATCCTACTGTTAAATCCAGTTTTTCAGAGAAAGGTTCCTATACGTGGGTTTCATGAAGGATAGTCGCATATATACGCGAGTTTTTGTGGCTGCAAGAGTGGATATGTTTATCTGATAGAAAACAGTGGGTCAGACTCTATTATGGGTGCTCAATCTGATATTTATGATTACAGTCTGCTGATATGCCTTGTTCATTGATTTTTATCTGACTGATGAAGATGCCTTAATGAATGGTTTGTTGACAATGCATAGGTAGCACAGGTTCAAGGGGAGCATTAGCCTTTACAAACATTCTACATTGTTGGCATTATGGTTGTTGATTATAGCTATGGTTTCAGATATTCATATCAATTGTTGCATAGGTCATGTAGATATCAGGGTGTAATATGACTCCTTCTATCATAGTCTATTTTTGAATGAGTCATATTGGACATATGATGTAATTTGTATCCCCACTTTGCGTGGGAAGGATGATGTAATAATTGCTATATTTCAGTCATGTATAAACAATTGGTATTTCCTCACTTGGTTGGGTGGATGAGTCAAATTTTGTGTATCCCCTCTTGGTTGGGTGATTGATGTATGTATGATTCATTGGTCTTAGGGAGGTCATACTCACTTAGTTGAGATATAGAGTCATGTTATTCTTTTGAAAATTATCTCTGCAGACTCTGCATGTACTTAGGGGGAGCATGGACAGCATAATGTATCTCAAAGGGGGAGAATATATTGGTCTTTCCTTTGCCCTTGATGTCAAAGGGGGAGAGTATTTTGGTGTTTCTTGATATCTCTAACAATTTCTACAGCTTGCAGCAATCAACACCAATATGGTTGCCATCAAGTCCAAAGGGGCAGATTGTTGGCATTATGATACAGGTGTTGTCCTTGATGGAAACTCACTCACAGGTCAGCTCAGATTTGATAAAAGGAAACTCACAGTGTAACAAGTCAATTTAGAGGTAACAGGGCATTGGTACAGAAGAACAGGAAGTTGGAACAAAGGTCTACTGATCAGAATCAAGAAGTTGAAGGAAAATGATGTTTTCAGATAGTTTAAGTTGTATACGTAGGTTCAGCTTGACAAAGCGGTGTATACATGTAGGTTCACAGAACAAAAAGAGTGTATACATATGCACGCACTTTCACAAGAGGAAAAGTGCATATGGGTTGGAAAATCAAGAAAATTCAAGAGTAAAGAATACCAAGGGTCAATACCATGGTATTAGCCCACAATTTTGAGCGAAGTAACGACTATTTGATCCCATCCAAGAATACCACAGGCTCTAAGTGTTGTTTTGGTCTGAGGTATTAAGGAAGGCCAAAACTATATAAGGAGGAGAAGATCAAAGGGCCAAGTGTGCAAGTGAAAGGGTTTCTTAGGAATACTTCTATCTGAAGTATATTGTATGTTGCAGGGGTTATGATTATGTTATAATATGAAATATTTTGTGCACCTTGCATACAATGTTGGATCAGGACCATGAGACCTGAAATGACTTATCATTGTATGATATGATATTGGTTGGGCTAGATTTGATTGTTTATGCATGTTTTATTATTTAAATATCATGATCTAGGAATGTCTGAAGTCTGGTATAGCAACGAAGTTGTAAGTTAATATTTGCAGATCTATACATTGGTTCGCCTTGGTAAAGGCGCATATACACATAGATTCGACTCTTACAAGTAACATATGCAAAATAAAATCCTATTGTTCAAAAATGACTGATCTATCTTATCAATGTTGTTGTTTTACTATTGTTTGTCAATGAAGTCTTCTTAGATCTGAAAGTAAAACTGAATGCATAAAGAGTTTGTGTCTGATTGATTGATTGATTAAGTGAGAAGGGTTATCTTTGCTACTGCCTTTCTAGATCTCTGCAATTAAGAGTAGATGTTCAAAATATTATTGGTTGGTATAGATTTGATTCAGTATTTTTGGAGGTATACATAGGTTTTTTTGCAGGAAGTAGCATATACACACAGGTTGAGTTCATTAAAGTAGCCTATACATTCTGATATATGATTCTTGAGGTTGCAGTTGGTTTTGAATGATGATGCAGGTTTCTGGGTTCAACACAGTGTTCTTGTGACGATGATCTGACTATTTAGATTAACTGATTGTTGGTTGATGCAATTTGAGTTTCTAAGTTTCTGATGGTCTAGTGTGAAAATTTGATGAAACAAGGCCTTCATATTGTATTGTTGTATACCAGGAGCATCAAGTCTAAAAATTAATGAAACGTGGACCCTGGAGGAATAGAGAAGGTCGTAGCCTTTTGTAAGTTAGCGCCTATGTACTAGTAAACATATCGCCTAGTGCAATAGCTAGGGGGTTGTAGCTCCCTTCCAGTAGAAGCTAGAAAATGAGAGAAGGTTGTAGCCTTCTGCAGGTGGGTGCCTACGTACTCGTATGAGTCTACACCAGTATAAGATTGTAAATAGATTTTCTTTATATTAAAAGAAGGCAGAGACGATAACAACAGGTGGTTTTTCTCCTGCATTGGGTTTCCACCTTAAATCTTGGTGTTCATGTGTGTTTCTTATGTGTGATGATTTATTATGTTATTACTGCACATAGTTACTGTATAATAGTTACTGATGCATTGATTAAAGATCAACACATGATAAATTGACTAAATCATAAGTTCTCTGGGTATACGCTAGTTTCCCTAATTGTTAGACAATTATATATTACGGAGCAATGGAACACATAAAATATTACATAAATATAAATACAGAAAACGCATAAAACAAGAGAGACACAGATATACATGGTTCACCTAGTTTGGGCTACGTCCACCCCGAAGAGCCAGTCCTTCCTTTCTATTATCCAGCAAAATGAAGAGACACAACCTACAGCAAATCCGCTGTAATATCCTCTGTTTTCTCTCACAGTCTCACCTCTCTGTTTCTTGCTCATAGAATACACATCTATTACACAGCCTCAAATACAATGCCCTCATACAAAGAGAGGGGTTGCCTTCTAGGGAAAAAAACACTAAACTAAACATAAGTTCTACCGTCAGATCATCCACCTAATGAACGGCCCAGATTGACTAGAAATTACTATACTTTTACAAGGCAATTTTACATTTGTTTTTAGCTTCAGGGGTGTTGCCCCCGAGCCCCCGCCGGGGGACCGTTGGCCCCCGGACCCCCCAGCCGGGGGGGATCGGCCCCCCCGGACCCCCGCGAGGGGGAAAAGTCCCCCCTGCACCCCCCCCGCATGTAGGGGTGTACAAACTTCGTGGGGTATACATCCGGCCGAAACAAAGACCTCTGAACAATCATGCTCCACACACAACAATCTCCCACTTGGAGAATGATTGTAGCAACTCCATCGTTGCTTCATTTGCTGGACAATGACTCCTCTTTGGACTTGGCTGTTTCTCATCTTCATCGTCATCCTTGAAGACCAATTGAAACTGAGCATATTCTCAGTTTCTCCCTGGTTACAACTTTTGTTAGCATGTCTGCAGGATTCTGGCTAGTGTGTATCTTTTCCAGCTTCAACTCTCCATCTTCCAACACTGATCGTATGAAATGGTACTTGAGCTATATGTGTTTAGTCATGGAATGAAATGTTGAGTTCTTTGCAAGATGAATGGCACTTTGGTTATCACTGTATAACGTGTCCATATCATGCTCCTTACCCAATTCACCCATAAACCTTTGTAACCAAATCATTTTTTTACTAGCCTCTGTAGCAGCAACATACTTTGCTTCTGTTGTTGAAAGCGCAACAACACTTTGGATTTTTGAAACCCAACTAACAGCTGTTCCACCAATAGTAAATACATATCCTGTAGTGCTCCTCCTGTTATCTCTGTCACTTGCCATATCTGCATCAACATATCCCTGTAGAGAAATGTTTGAACCACCAAAGCATAATGCCTGATTTGTGGTACCTTTCAAATATTTGAGAATCCATTTTACTTCCATCCAATGTTCCTTTCCTGGATTTTTCATGTACCTGCTTACAACTCCCACTACATGCGCAATATCAGGCCTTTTGCAGACCATTGCATACATTAGGCTTCCAACTACTGATGCATATGGAACTTTAGACATATAATCCATGTCTTCTTAGGTCTTTGGGCACATTTCCTTACTAAGTTTGAAATGGCTAGCAAAAGGTGTACTAACTGGTTTTGCATTGTGCATATTAAATCTTTTCAACGCCTTTTGTATGTACTCATTCTGAGACAATGTTAATTTGCGATTTTTCCTGTCTCTAGTTATTCTCATACCAAGGATTTGTTTTGCAGCTCCCAAATCCTTCATTGCAAATGAATTTTCCAATTTTCTTTTGAGCACATTTATTTCCTACATGTTAGACCCGGCAACAAGCATGTCATCTACATACAATAACAATATAATATAGCTGCCATCATTTTGATTTTTCAGATAAACACAATGATCAGAGTGACATCTAGTATAACCTTGTTCAGACATAAACTTGTCAAATTTTAGATACGACTACCTTGTAGCCTGTTTTAAGCCATACAAGCTCTTTTTCAACCTACACACTAGTTTCTCCTTCCCTTTCACCTCATATCCTTGTGGCTGCTGCATATATATCTCTTCCTCCAAATCCCCATGGAGAAAGGTTGTCTTTACATCTAACTGCTCAAGATGCAAATCTTCAGCTGCTACTAGACTTAAAATAGTACTGATTGAAGTCATTTTAACAACAGGAGAAAATATTTCATCAAAATCAATACCTTTCTTCTATGCAAACCCATTCACCACAAGTCTAGCTTTGTACCTCTGTTTTCCTCTATCTTCTTCCTTCAGCCTGTAAACCCATTTATTCTTCAATGTAGTTTTTCCTGCAGGCAACCTGACTAAGTCCCAAATCTGGTTATGCATTAAGGAGTCCATCTCTTCTTCCATGGTTGCCTCCCACTTCTTCCTGCTTTCAACCTGCATTGCTTCTTCATAACATTCGGGTTCACCAGAATCATTCAGCAATAAATAAGATAATGAAGGAGAGTATCGTTCAGGGGGTCTACTTATCCTTGTAGATCTTCTAACACTACTTTTAGGTGTTTGGGGTGCCTGTTGCTGTTGTTGTGGTTGCTGTTGTTATGGTTGTTGATTATTGTTATTTTTAGGCACCTTTACTGTTTCAGTTATTTCGTCAAGAACTACATATTCCTTGTTTTCTTTTTCTTGCTTCTTTTCCTTTTTACCTATCCATGCTTCCTCTGGAACACCACCATCCAAGGAACTTGAAGGCCCTCTGTTTATTAGATAAATAGCAGTATCTACAGCATCTGCCCAAAACTGTAAAGGCAATCCTGCATGCAATCTCATGCACCTTGCACACTCCATGATTGTTCTGTTCATCCTTTCTGACACACCATTTTCTTGTGGTGTTCTTGGAACTGTCTTATCTCTGCGAATTCCATTCTCTGAACAGTACCTATCAAACTCTTTGCTGCAATATTCACCTCCATTGTCTGATCTAAGACACTTCAATTTCTTTCCTGTCTCAATCTCAACCAAAGCTTTCCATTTCTTGAAAGTATCAAATACATCAGATTTATTCGTAATACAATAAATCCAAGTTTTTCTAGTTGCATCATCAATAAAGGTAACATAATAACGAGAGCCACCAAGAGATGATACCTAAGCAAGTCCCCATACATCTGTATGCACAAGCTCTAATTTTTCGCTCTTCTTTTCTTTCCCAACTCTGAGAAATCTGACTTTCTTCTGTTTTCCATAAATGCAATTCTCACAGAAGTCCAAATCAACATTCTTCAAACCCGACAACAAATTCCTTAAGTGAAGAATATTCATCCCCTTTTCACTCATGTGTCTGAGCCTATGATGCCATAATGCTGCATCTGCTCCTTTGGAAGTTAAAGCATTAACAGAGTTAGAAATACCATTGCATAAATACAATGTACCAACCTTTTCACCTTTTGCTATTACCAGGGCTCCTTTGGTGACCTTCCAAGATTTATCTGTGAAAGTTGTCACACAACCTTCACCGCCTAACTGCCCTGTTGAAATCATATTTTTCTTTAGATCTGGAACATACCTTACCTCCTTTAGTAGCCATTGGTTTCCATTCTGCTATTTTACAAGAACCTTACCCATTCCAACAATTTTACAGGGTTTATCATCACCCAAACGAACTTGTCCAAAATCTCCTTGAACATAGTCATGAAAGTATTTCTTATCAGGTATGGCATGGAATGAGGCCCTTGAATCTACCACCCAGGAATCAGTAATATTTTTGAAAGAAAGAATCAAAGCATCTTGTAACACCTCACCTGTCACATTTGCTTCATGATTGTTTTCTTGTTGTGCATCTCCTTCTTTTCCCTTCCGAGATCTACAGTATTTCTTTAGGTGTCCTTTCTTTTTTCATTTCCAACACACTATCACTGATCTGGACTTGGATTTTCCTTTCCTTGATTTACTGTGATATCCTGAGCTCTTTCCTCTTTCCATTTTTCTTCCCCTAGACTCTGCACTCAAAGAATTACCCGATGTCTCACCGGAGCTTTTCCGTTGCATTTCCTCACTAAGGATAGCACCGAAAACATCATCAAACTTTAAAGTACTAGATCCAGAGACAGAGTTACTAATGGCCATTACTAAACCATTCCAACTTTCTGGCAATGAGCACAAGAATAACAGAGCTCTAACTTCATCTTCAAAGTTTACCCCTACAGAACTTAACTGACTTGTAACTGTATTAAAATCATTTAAATGATCTGCAACAGATCCACCTTCTGACATCTTCATATTAAATAACCGTTTCATAAGAAATACCTTGTTGGAGGCCGAGGGTTTTTCATATAGTTTCGACAATGCTTGAATCAAACCTTCTGTCGTTGTTTCCTTCAAAATGTTGAAGGCGAATGACGCAGCAAGGCACAACCGTATTGTTCCGAGTGCCTTTCTATCGAGAAGGTTCCATTCTTCATCTATCATAGCCGTCAGCTTCTTTGTTTTTCCGCTCAATGGTAGGTATAGATCTTTTTGATACAGATAATCTTCCACTACATCTTCCATAGCGAGAAGCTTTGGACGTTAAATTTCTTGACCCTAAACTTACCATCTTTCGCCATTGCTCCCACTCGAACGAGGAACCCTTCTTTCCTGCGAGTTTATCAGCCAAATAGACCTTCATCTCTGATACCAGTTGTTAGAAAATTATATATTACGGAGCAATGGAACACATAAAATATTACATAAATATAAACACAGAAAATGCATAAAACAAGAGAGACACAGATATACATGGTTCACCCAGTTTGGGCTACGTCCACCCCGAACAGCCAGTCCTTCCTTTCTATTATCCAGCAAAATGAAGAGACACAACCTATAGCAAATCCATTGTAATATCCTCTGTTTTCTCTCACAGTCTCACCTCTCTGTTTCTCACTCACAGAATACACATGTATTACACAGCCTCAAATACAATGCCCTCATACAAAGAGAGGGGTTTCCTTCTAGGGAAAAAAACCCTAAACTAAACATAAGTTCTACCGTCAGATCATCCACCTAATGAACGACCCAGATTGACTAGAAATTACTATACTTTTACAAGGCAATTTTACATCTGTTTTTAGCTTTGGGGGCGTTGCCCCCGAGCCCCCGCTGGCCCCCGGATCCCCCAGCCGGGGGGGATCGGCCCCCCCGGACCCCCGCGGGGGGGACAAGTCCCCCTCACCCCCGCGTGGACGGGTGTACAAACTTCGTGGGGTATACATCCAGCTGAAACAAAGACCTCTAAACAATCATGCTCCACACACAACACTAATCACAGTAGCATGCACACGCAAGTTAACTTCACTGAAGTGGCATATATAAATCTGTTTGGGAAATGAAAATTGTTGAATTCTAAATACTGATTCACCCCCCCCCTCTCACTATTATTTCCAACAGTAGGCTTCCTTGTTGCCATAATTTTGCTTTCCATTTTTCTTGTCAACCTGAATGCCTTCTCCAATAAATCAGGTTCCCAAAGGTGAACCTCATGTTGGATGTTATCCTTTAAAGCACCTGTGAGCACATCAATCATATGCTCCTCTGGAATATCTTTTACTCTTATATTTAATTTTTGGAAGTCCTCAATATGCTCCATCAATTGAACCCTTTTGTTTGAGATTTATCAATTGGCTAGAAAGGGTGTTTCTCTTTGTATCCTCATAATGTGCTATCATTTCCTCCGTGAAAATTGACCAAGTGACAAGTGGTTTATGAGAACAAAGCCCTTTATACCATAAAAATTGATTCGGATATAAATATAAAGATGCAATATGTACCTTTTGTAACATGTGCACATCATGTAGGTCAAAATATTTCTCCATCTGTAGTATCCATGTTATGGGATCCTTGCCATCAAACTTCCTCATATCAATCTTTGAAATATGGTGGGTCTTCAATCCAATTTTAGATTCTATGAAATCATGATTAACATTTATTTTTTTCTCATCATGGGTTTCCTCTACTACCTTTTCGTCATTAGGAGGTCTTTCTTGTAGCAGTTGTGTCCCACCTTCCTTCAAACCTTCCATGTCTTTCTTCAAATATTCCATGCATTTCTTTAAATCTGCTTTCATGGCACATATAAAACTATTTATCTTAGCTTCAACCACATTCTTCAAATCATCCATCCAATTTTTCTTACTAGGTGTTTCTATTTCCTTGATTCGAGTCATTATGTTTCTTTCTTTTAGAAACTCGAACTTGAATTTGTTGTATCCCTAAAATTTCAAATCTCCAAGGTCTGAAATTGCGACCTACAGTAGCCCTCTGCGTCCTCTTTCCAATGCCTCCAGTATGATCGAAATTTGATTCTCCAAGAAAGCGTTATGCCCAATATCCCAAGATGACCTGATTATATAATTTTTCAGTAGAGAGAACTTGTACGAAGTGCCTCGTGTCACTGTTTCGACCTTCGAACCTAAAATGAATACACACACATGTAAATTCCATCCTATTTCTATAAATTCTTACAAAATTTCACGTTGATGCTCAGAGAGAAAGTTATGATGATTTTCCCAAGGTCACCTGTTTAGGATGTAATTCGAGAGCCTGCAAAAACCCTAAATTTCTTGGACCGTATCTCCAAAACTATAGCGAAACAAGATCTGAAATTTGGGCCCGAGCTTCATCAAGATTTCGGGTCAAATGGGTTTTAATTTCAGAGTCCGAAACTTCGTAGAAAAAAATTATAACGAAAATTCCACGATGACCTGTTTGAGATGGAATTTTGGAGCTTCCAAAAACCCTAAGTTCCTCAGATCATATTTCCGAAAATATAGCGAGATAAGATCTAAAATTTGGACCCGAGGTTCCGAACGATTTCGGTTCAAATGGTTTTTTTAACTTCTGAAACTTCGTAGCGAAAAAGTTATAGAGAAAATTCCACGATGACCTGTTTGGAGCAGCAAAACCCTAGAATCCAAAGCTCTGATACCAAATGTTATGAAATCATCTCACAAAAAGATAGATAAGATAGATAAACGACTTCAAAATCAATCTCTTTGAGGGGAAAACTCCTTTACATTACACAAATGAACAATTCTTGGATGATACAAATGACAAGACCTCCTTTCTATATATAGGAGTCTAAGGGGTCCCAATACAATCAGAACCTACATAACAATAATAATGTAGAGGCACAACAATAACAATAGTGGGCTTCTCTGGGGCATAATAATAACAACATGCGGACTCTATGGGCACAATAATACAATAAGGGGGTTGCACTAATAAAAATAAGGGGTTACACTAGTAGTATAGGGACCTAACACCCTGATTCATATAACTCTTCTTAGTTGTCTTTTAGTTTTCTTCTTTTTTACTTTTATGTTCTAGTTTTGTAATACTTGATTTAAAATTGGCCCAGGAGGCGTAGCATCTTACGTTGGTATTTTTGTTTCAGAATATAGGAACAATATTTTATGTTTTGCAATTTTGAAGAGATTGAAATTATGTGGCTGGTTAGGTCTTCCTAGTGGCTAACAAGACCAAAATTCATGGAATTAGAACATAACCCTATGTTTTCAGGAAATACAAAGCATTCACTTAACAAGAAAAAAATAAGTGTTATGTACCATTAGATTTAAAGTTCAAATTCCTCCAACTAACTCGTGTATGTGGAAGGGGCATACATAGGCACCTAGAGGTTGAAGTAGTAATGGTCTAAATTGACACCATGTCATGTGAGTATGAAATCAGCCCAATTACTGATTCCTCTACTCCAAAAATAAAAATAAAAATCATAGTAACTAAGGTTACATCATAAACCATATAGTTGAAACAAAATTAGTTGCAAATTTTCAAAATTTTATAATTGAAGTTAAAAAGTGGACATATTCACCTCTTCTTAATGGAAAATTTCCCTCAAATTCCTAAGAAAATTTACTATAAACCATAGTTCTACTTAATTGATCAGAACATTGCCCATGGAATTGAATCTTGGAGGTTTTGGCCTATTTAATATGACCTAGATCCTTAAAATTTGAAAACAATAGAGATTGTATCCATTTAATATGACTTAAATCCCCAAATTTTGGAAAAAAAAATAAAATGAATGTAAGTTTTGGTCCACTTAACATGAATTATCTCCTCAAAATTTGTAAGAAAAAATTAAAAAAAGAGTGGATCAAGGGTGAGATTTACTTAGTGTTGAAAAAAAATGACCTCATCTTCTTCTTCTTCTTCTTGTAAATTATGGAAATTATATTCCTTCAAAAAACAAGAATACATGGTTTTTCATACATATCTTCCAATCGTGCTCAGAAATCCCCATAGAAACCCCCAGTACCTTAAGGAAGCCTGGAGCAGAATGCTCATTCCAACATAAAATATAAAACATCATTACATTATTTATTGTCAAAGGAAATCCCTATATACCCAGCTACAGGTCTTGCATTCCTCGAATTCTCTCTCAAGACATGACCCTAGTTTTTAATTTTTCCCTTTTCTCCTGTGAAAATTAGTCCAACCCGTTGTATTATAAAGAACAACTACATATGAATCAGAGACCTTACTTTTGTGGTATAAATCCAATGCCATGAAATCCACCTTGTTTTTCATGTCCTTGTCATTGTCAGAAAGATCTGATTCATGGGTTCTTTTATGCCCACTTGTTGCAGCCACACTGATCGCTGAAATTTTTCCTTGCTCATTACTCGAGTGATTCTCCCTTGATGGGGAATGAGACGGTTCCCTTGGGGATCCAACAAAAAATGGAGGAGTTGACTTTCCCAAGAAATCCTTTGGTTGCTAAGAGTTGTCCCTTCTCTGTCCGGCAGAAACTTTGGATCATTTTCCATCCTTACGATCCCTCCAACCATGGTTGGAATTCTTTGATGCGTGCAAGGAAGTAGCCCCTCTTGGAAAGGGACATACATTCTGGAGGTGACCATCCTGTTGGCAGTTCCTACATTGGAAAGCTATAATTTCATAGTCCAATGGTTGGGAAAGCACATTTCAGATCCACTTAAGCTCTATTTTATGTGACAGACCTTTATTGAGGTCAATCTCAACACATGTGTGGATATAAGTGAAAATTCCTTTTGATAGTTTTTCCCCATCTATTTTGATGAATCTCCCGATTAAATTAACCAATTTTTCTATGAGATTTGGATGAGTAAAATGTAGGAATTTACAGGGTAAGTTCCTCAGAAAGAACACCAAAAGGACACCGCTCACAACCAGATCTCAAATCAATACACCAGTATTTTTGACGTGGTTAAAACCCTCAAAGTGCAAGGAGGGAAACAGTCCACGGCCTGCGCCAACGTGGCTACTACAGGCAATTTATTAATCAAAGAATGAAAATTTACATAAGCTTCTCTCATGCACGGATTACCCGAACAATGACCCTCCATGCGCTTTAAATAGAACTCATGGACCAATCGGGTGTCAAGCCACGGATCAAGTGTCGGTAATACCGAGGAGAGAATGAACCGTCGGATCACTACATATCGTGACCGTCGGATTGTAAGTTACAAAATGTACAACGGTAAAACACACTTTACCTAACTCTATACCTAACTCTACTCTAGACCAAGTTGAACTTAACTATATCCTATGTGTCGGAATATCCTAACATCCCCCCTTAAGAACAACTTGGGATAGGATTGAAGGATTTACAAATATGACACAATAGGAGAAGGAAGGAGGCACTAGAGCCTATCCCCCCTTAGTGACAACTTCCTGAACTCCAAGCATATATCGAAGTTTAGTGAACTTCGCCTCTGTGAGAGCCTTTGTGAAGATGTCTGCAACCTGATCATCTGTTGGACAATATTGCACTTCAAGAACATGGTCATGAATGAGCTTTCTGATGAAGTGCATGTGTAGTTCAATGTGTTTGCTGCGCTGATGCTGGACTGGATCTTTGCATAGCTGAATGGCACTTTGATTATCACACCAAAGTGTGGTTGGATGCTGCTGCTCAAAGCCAAACTCTGATAGTATCTGACGAAGCCACAAGGCTTCCTTACTAGCTTCCACGGCACCACGATACTCTGCTTCTGCTGACGAAAGAGAAATGGCAGCCTGTTTCTTACAAGCCCATGTAATAGGTCCTGAACCAAGAGTGAAGACATAACCGGCAGTAGACTTCCGATCATCAGGGTCACCAGCCCAATCAGAATCAGTGAAACCAACTAACAGAGGAGCTGCTTTGGCACTGTAATGAATCCCAAACTGTACTGTACCTCGAACATAACGAAGTATTCTTTTAGCTGCTTTCCAATGACTTTCACGGGGGTTTTGCATAAAACGAGCAACAAGGCCAACAACAAAGGAAAGATCAGGACGAGTATGGGTTAAATACAAGAGTTTTCCTACAAGTTGACGGTATAAGGTAGCATCAACTTCAGGAGAAGTACAAGAGACTGAAAGTTTGACTCCAGACTGAAAGGGAGAAGGGGCTGGCTTACAGTCTTCCATGTGAAAATGACGAAGAATATCACAAGCATACTTGGACTGGGAAAGGAAAATACCCTCCTTGGATTGCAAGACTTGAAGACCGAGAAAATAGTGTAAGTGTCCTAAGTCTGTCATTTCAAATTTCTTTTTGAGGCTGGACTTCACATGGTTTATAAGGTTGGGATCACTACCAGTAAGAATAAGATCATCAACATAAAGAACAAGGATGATAAGAGAGTTTCCCACTTTCTTGGTGTAGACAGTATTGTCAGAATGACACCTAGAAAAGCCAGATTCTAAAAGAAAGCTATCCATTTTGGCATACCAAGCCCGAGGAGCTTGCTTGAGGCCATAAAGGGATTTCTTAAGTCGACAAACAAGGCTGGAGTCTGTTTGTATGAAGCCAATGGGTTGTTCCATATAGATTTCTTCCTGCAAGTCCCCATGCAAGAAGGCAGATTTAACATCCATCTGATGGACTTCCCATTTTAAAGAGGCAGCAAGGGAAAGAACAAGGCGGATAGAGTTCATTTTGGCAACAGGGGAGAAGGTTTCAGTGTAGTCAATGCCTTCAACCTGTGAAAAGCCCTTAGCAACGAGACGAGCTTTATGTTTATCAACTTTCCCATCTGGTCCATACTTGGTTCTGTAAACCCATTTACATCTAACAAGTTTGCGTCCCTTTGGTAGAGGAACAAGATCCCATGTATCATTTGTCATCAATGAATGATATTCTTCATTCATAGCTGCTTCCCAATGTGGATGGCCTGAAGCTTCTGCAAAAGTGTCAGGATCATGATTTACTGGAGCTTGAGCCAGTAAAGAAGAGGCTCTTTCAAACTGAGAACGTGTACGTCGCTGATCTGTAGGATCACCGGCAAGATCACCTGCTGCATCCCGAGTAGCACGGACCCATCTTGGAAGTTGAGGATCCTGAGAAGGTGGGGGAGGATTATCATCCTCGCTTTCATCATCTGAAGAAGAAATGTTTTCAAAAGTAGAAGAGATAGGAAGAGGTGGCACATCCGCCGGACTAGGCTCGCAGGCCGATTTATTTTCATCAAATTTTACATCTCTTCTAATGATAACATTTTTGGACTTAAATGGAATAAGTCTATAACCTTTTACATCTTCAGAATATCCAACAAAAGTACATTTCTCACTCTTAGGTTCTAAAGCTTTATGCTTTTCATCTGGAATATGGGCCCATGCTTCACTTCCAAACACACGAAAGTGACTTACATCTGGTTTAATGGAACTCCAAGCTTCTTCTGGAGTGATATTCTCTAGAACCTTAGTAGGAGTGCGATTGATTATATAATTTGCACAATTAATTGCTTCGGCCCAAAAACTAAGACTGAGTCCTTTAGATTGCAGCATACAATTAGCCATTTCCTTTAAGGTGCGATTTTTCCTTTCAGCTACACCATTTTGTTGTGGAGTGTATGGAACAGTATGTTGCATTTGAATTCCATTTTCGGTGCAAAAGTTGATGAATGTGTTTTTAACATATTCTCCACCATTATCAGTTCTTAGCTTAAGAATTTGATGTCCAGATTGTTTTTCAACAAAGGCTTTGAAGGCCAAAAATGTGTTAAATACTTCGCTCTTGAGTTTTAAGAAGTATACCCAAGTGCGTCTGGAGAAATCATCAATGAAAGTTAAGAAGTACTTGCAGCCAGAGAATGAAGCAACAGGAAGAGGACCACATAAATCACTGTGCACAAGCTGTAAAGGGGCTGAGGCATGCCAAGAGGCACGTTTGTCAAAACTGTCCCGATGATGTTTTCCGAGTACACATCCGGAACAAACACCATCTCTGCAAGATACCATAGGAAGACCTGTCACCATATTTTCTTTACATAGATGCTGAAGGGAGCGATAGTTTAAGTGACCAAATCGCTCATGCCAAAGTTTGCTCACTTCATCATTATGAGCAACAAATACTGAGGGAAGATTTGATGACCCAAAGTTGTGAAACTTATACAACCTTGTGGAATCATCAGCAAGACCAGTAGCTAGAATCTGTTTAGGATCTTTTAGATCCTTGATTACAACATCATGAGGTGAAAATTCAACAATTTTACCTTCACCTGAATGAGTTATCTGATAGACAGATAGAAGGTTGCAGGATAAGGTTGGAACACATAATACATCATTAAACTGACCATTGTCTAGATGAACAGTTCCAGTCCCTACAACATTAAGAGATCTATCATCACCAACATATATATTTTTGGTGTTACAATCATTTAAAGAAGAAAACATGGCTTGGTTTTTGGCCATGTGATAAGAGGCTCCAGAATCAATGAGCCACTCATGAGAATGAGAAGAAGAAGAAGATACATTTAATGCATAACCAGACTGAGATGATTGACAACGACATGCAGAAAGTGCCATTCCGGAAGTTGAAGTTGAAGTAGGCTCCACATGGATGTTATGTTTCTTCATTGCGGCTTCCAAGGCTTCCATCTTCTTAAAGCATTTAGATTCTAAGTGGCCATCTCGATTACAAAAGTTACAATGTCTATCAGTCTTCTTCCATTTGTTTTTATTGGTCTTATCATTTTGCTGAAATGATCTTTCATTTTGAGGCTGAGTTGGTTTAGGACCATTCTTTTGAGGATATGACTTCTTAGGATTCTTTGAATTTGGTTGCTGCTGGGCGGCTAACGCTTTCGTGGAAGAGTTTCCAAGATTAAGAAGACCAAGGTGTAAGAGTTTTTCTTGTTCTCTTATTAAGGAATCACAAAAGGAGTCAAAGGAAGGGGCCTTGTAGTCTTTTCCTTGACAAATGAAAGCTTCCCTTGTAGAATGGAAAGTGGAAACAAATACAGAGTAGGCTGGTCCCAACTTAGTAAGGATGGAATAAATAAGGTTACCATCTTCTTTCTTAACTTTAACACCTTCCAAGAGATATCTAAGGGTCTTGAATTTGGACAAGAAATCTTCAATGCAAGAAAAATTATTAGGATCCAAAGTAAGCAACTCATTTTCAAGTTGATGGGCTCTAATTTCATTTTTAATCCCAAAAACTTTAGCGAGTTTTTCTAATGCTTCATGAGGAGTCTCAAGTTCTGCAATGTGGAATCTAAGATCAGGAGAAATAGACATCCCTATCAAACCACGTGCTTGATCTTGTCTATTTTCCCATTTTGCAGCCTTGTCTTCATCTTTTGGTTTCTTCTCTTGGTCTGTGGCTATTCTGAAGAGACCTTTACTTCTAAGTAAATCTTCCATGTAGGCTACCCATTGGAAGTAGTTAGTGCTGTCAAGAATGACTTGGCATGGACTTTCCATTTTTAAAAAACACTGAAGCTGAAGATGCTGAAAGTAAGTGTTCCAATGGATAGATCTCGAAAAAATAGGCGGTTTTAAAAAAAACGGCTCTGAAAAAGGCTTCCGGATGAAGAAGTTATGGCTTTTTAAAAAAAAATTGTTGACGTTGCCGGCAAAGTGCGCGAATGTGCGGGAATGAAAAAATCCGCCCCCACAAAATGGAGACTTGAACCCAAGACCTCTACTCTCTTAAAATAGCTTTGAACCAATTGATCTATACAAAAAATTTGAGAGAGAGAGAGAGAGAGAGAGAGAGAGAGGGGGGGGGGGGTGCGCCTTGGTTTGCGTGCTTGCCTTGAGAAAGCTCTTTTTCCCTACAAAACACAAAACACAAAACCCAACACGAATATGCAAAGAAAAACGAACCTTGCGGCTCGAAGTTAGCTTTAGCCAAAAAACTAGAAATTAAAAAAAAAATCTCAAAGTTAGCTTTAGCCGAAAAACTAAATATTTCCTCAATGTTTCTGATTTTCCGAGATCACACTAAGGTGCAGGGAAAAGAGCATACGCATGAGAAAAATCCTTCCTTTCTGTTTCTGATTTGCCCAGATCGCACAGAGTCGCAGGGCAAAGAGCATACGCAGAAATGAAAGGTATAGATCCGGTTAAAAAAAAGGCTAAATAAACCGAAACCGAAATAAGCAGAGAGAAAATAACAGTAAACTGCAAAAAACACTGTATACCTCCCGATCTGAAAAATGACGCAGCTAGGGCTACCAGAAACCTTTTCGCGTGAAACGAAAGGGGTTCCTCACTGGAACAGATGCTCCGAACGCAACAGAGCAGTCCTCTCAGCCCGAAAGCAGTCAGAAACAACAGATCTAGGAAACGACAGCCGCATGCAGTTCTACCGGCTTCAGATTTGGATCACCAATGGATGCGGCCCTCAAATAGCTCTGATACCATGTAGGAATTTACAGGGTAAGTTCTTCAGAAAGAACACCAAAAGGACACCGCTCACAACCAAATCTCAAATCAATACACCAGTATTTTTGACATGGTTAAAACCCTCAAAGTGCAAGGAGGGAAACAGTCCACGGCCTGCGCCAACGTGGCTACTACAGGCAATTTATTAATCAAAGAATGAAAATTTACATAAGCTTCTCTCATGCACGGATTACCCGAACAATGACCCTCCATGCGCTTTAAATAGAACTCATGGACCAATCGGGTGTCAAGCCACGGATCAAGTGTCGGTAATACCGAGGAGAGAATGAACCGTCGGATCACTACATATCGTGACCGTCGGATTGTAAGTTACAAAATGTACAACGGTAAAACACACTTTACCTAACTCTATACCTAACTCTACTCTAGACCAAGTTGAACTTAACTATATCCTATGTGTCAGAATATCCTAACATAAAATGAATGGGTAAGTTGGGCAACCTAACCCATACTGGAGTAGTCATTACTGGCATAGTAAGAGGTTTGAAGCTTGGGAACCATGGCTTCACTGATAGACCAACTTGTCCCCAAAACCATGGACATTGGTCAAGGATTTTATGCTTATCCTCAAGGCTTTTGAAGATCACCACGAAAAATCCATTTAAATAAATAATCAATCCAAATTTTGGTTCCAAACACATTCCCTGAGGGTAGATGACAAGGGCCAAGATCCATTGAAATGGCATATGATTTTCATTCCTAGATATTCATCTGCCCTTATATTGGTATCAATGTCTATCACCTCAAGGAATAGGGTGTCGGTAGAATGAACTCATCACAAAAGTTAAATTTTTCCACTTATTAACTCAAGAAATTTGCAACTATATACATCTGTATAATGTAGAAAATTTTATATGTCTATATGATAATGATGATGATGATGATGACGACAACAACAACGATGTTTATTGCCATTGAGATCAATAAGATATGTAAGAAAAATAAATAGAATTAAATTAAATAATAATAAAAAATGTTAATAATATAATTGAAGATAGTAGAAATGAAAATACTAAGATCACTATAGTTGTCATAATCCGAGAAAAATTCCTAAAATAATTAAATTATAAAATTTAGTAAAGTTTGATTTTATATTATTAATCGTAAGACATTAAAAGAAAATGTTACAAATTTATTAATCCATTAATTAATTTAATAACTAGTTTTTCCATAATAACTTAGATTGTAAAATTATTGGAGTGATCCATGATCACTCTCTTTTTTTGCTTTTTGTTCTATCGCAGTTATAGTTACTTTATGGACATATCCTATGAATTTTTTGTTTTTCCTTGATGCATATTTATCACTATGGACTTCTATGATGTAAATTTGTATAACCGGTTTCTAAACTTCTGATCTGTTACCTACTGTGATTGCATTTCATACATGCTGGACTAATACAACATGTAATTTTCTTAAATATTTAATGAAAATTGCGCCTTTTTCCTTGGAAAAAAAAACTTAAATTATAAAATTGTAAATGAATCATTAAATCTATTATAATTTCTTAAATAAACATTAACTTTAATTTTAAAATTATGATTTTGTTATTGGTCATGAAAATAAGCTACACTGAATGACTAAAAACATCGAACATAAAAATTTTAATATGAGTAAAATCCAAAAATACTAAAACAAAATTACTCTTACCACATAAACCTACACTCTAAACATATAATTTTATTATTTAAATTCATAAATTTTAAAAATTATGATTTTATTATTTAAATTCATAATAAATAAAAATAAAAAATTTAATCAACCATATCAATATTGATAAATATTTATATTAATTTATTATGATTTCACATATTCGCTTCGTTCAATGATGCTAAATAATTCCAATTTGACATTTTCTATGATACAATCATAAAACTAAAACATTTTCTACCTTTAGTGATAACAAATCATAAATAATTTGTATTTTATTTCTAGACTTTTCAGGAAGAGAAGTTGATTTATTTTTATTTGTTTTTATAATTAATAATGATAAATTAAAATATATATATATATATTTTTCTTGATTTAATTTTAATAATTGTAATTTTTAAAATAATAATAATAATAATTTATAATTAAATATATTGAAAATGAAAATATAAATATTGTTTTTTTAGTATTAAAGTTATATGTAAAATATATCAAAATGAAATAATATTTATTATCCATATTTTCTATATTATAATTTACAAATTCGTTTATTATATTATTGGTAGTGACATTTAGTAATCACAATGAAGTATTAGTTTCTATAGTATAATAAAATTTCAGAATTTTTTTATACAATATATAATGTTGACCTTAGTTTAAAAAATCGCGTACTAAAAAATTTTGGCTCATGTTTGCCCGCCATCGACACTAGGGCTCCATGGCCCAAGGCAATATGTCAGCAATAATAATATCTCTAAAAGCCATATCATAGAGTTCCCGTGACATTTATACCCTTCTGTATCGCACATTTTAATTTGATAGCAAATAAGTTACATATTGTCTAGATGAATTCATTTACTTGTCATTTTTTCTTAAATGCATTGTGCATAGACACATACTTCTAGGATGAGGGAGAAGTGTTATTCATTCTATATGTTTCTTCCTCATCACATCTCTGATTTGCAAGTTAAATATAAAAGGAATATGCAAAGAAAAGATAATCAGTCATCTTAGTGGATGTTTTACAGATCAATCTTTGTTGATCAGCGATCATGGCAACTCCTCTGTATCATATCAGAATCCCTAAGCTCCTGTTGCATGTCGCCTTTTTAATGGGATCTCTAAGGAGTTCACTCTACCGCTTTCTTGGGGTTTTCAAGGAACCTGTCGAAGTTGTGCGGGAAGATGAAGATATAATGTTAGGCCCTATTGATATTGTGGTTGAGGACCATTAGCACCAAGTTCTTTAGTTGGGAATGTTTGATGTGATCCAGGAGGAATTGGGGCATGAGCTTCAAAACGATGACAATGTCTGTTTTGTTTGCTTAAGCGAGTTTTCACAGTGTTATCTATGATAACCATAAATAAATAAAAAATTAGTTTGATTGGTCATTATAGATAGGGTTTTTATGTCTAGGTTCATGTGACACTTGTTATAGGTTTCATTCAATGTCTAATAGGGTCATCATAAAAAAAAAGGTCACAATTCCATCCATTTTAAGGTCATCATTTCATATTAGACTGGTCTGACACTTTTACAAACTTTCACAGAAAATGCAGTTAAGCAAACCTAGAATTTTCTACAAAAGTCCTTGACAGTTCTGTAGCAAAACGGTCCACTCTGACACTTGTCTCGCTACGAAATTTTGTTGTTATATAATAATTTTATTGTAAATTATTGTTAGTGATGACGAATGTATTGATTCATTATACATCTTGATTCCCATGTCCACTCCTTTTCATTCACCTTTACCTCTCCCTTTTCCCTTTATACCATCTGCTGCTATCAAAAAGGTTCACAAGTGTTGTCATGGAATAGGGTTTTCACTGTCAAAAAAGCTTAGTCATGGTCTAAGTGAGGTCTAGGTGTTCTAAATTTGCTTTTTAGGTGAAGAGGAAGCAGTTGTCGACATGTTAACAAGCATGACCAGCAAAAAACACTACAAAGGAGGGGTTGTAATATGTTATGACACACAGACATGAAACTTCTTGAATAAGACCCAACATTTACATAGTCATTTGCCAGCGTGGGATGTCTTTGATTTTGTCAAAAATTGTAGGGTTTTCATGTGCAAATCACTAAGGACTTCACCCTCAATTTCACAGGGATTGGCACGAAGGTTGGCATCCTAAGTTTGAATGTCTCTCCAGAGACCATTTCTCATGCTACTGAAATCCCAAGGTCAGGGAAAACATGGTTTAAATTTCAGAAGTTCTAGCTGCAGAATTGTGATGAATTCTTAAAGGACGAACATCAATGGATTGATATGATAGTGGGCATCTCCAAAACTTCTCTTAAAGAAAATTATTCCAAGTTGATGATGGTTATTCAAAAGTATTTTACATGTGAAGGAAGGTTCCATATGGTCTACCAATACCACTTCAGGCTACTGTTCCACTTCACAGGTAAACATGCCTTAGATATTCCTTTCTATCTCTTCAGAAGTTTAGGAAAGATGGCTGACAAGGTTCAAGCTAAACTAGATGTAAGTAGTATCTCTGTTTTTCATCATGGTTGGTGAGCTCCAGTATTGTAGCAATAATGCTACAACTCCTGGGGCTTCCTGTCTCTCATTTTATCAACCCGGTAGTTCGTACAAACTTGGAAGCGACGGTGCTATATGCACAAGTACTAGCTCTTGTCGCAGCTGTCACTTGGTCAGCTGGCACAAGTCCGCTAGGGCTCAAGCCAACTTCTATAGGCTCTCAGAAGAAGCTTGCTAATTGATGGACGAAAGCTAATCTCAAAGGAAAGCTACTTTACTTGACAAAAATGAACTGAAAGCAAATCAAAGCATGTAAACCTAGGAAACCCTAATTTAACTAGTCTGACCTCTATAATGCAAGGAATGTAAATGCAACTTCTACCAATGCTGTCATTACCTCTAATAAATGAAAATGCATGGATCTAAACTACTTGCATCATGAAAGTTATGTTTTTGTATTTTTCCTTTAAGTGTGTGGAATGATTGTGATCTTGTGCTAACTAGGGTTTGGTTGCACAGGTGGGATGGAGAAGGAAGGAAAGCGTGGGACAGGTTGGGGAGGCTAGGAGAGGTTCCTAGGGATCCTTAGCATCCATCCATAGAGGTCCCTCACATTCAGAAGCTCGGCAACCGAGTGAGTGGCCTCCTACAGGATGTCTACAAATGGCTACAGGATGACCTACCGTGAGTGTTTGGAGTGATGGAGGAGTAATGGAATGGTAGGGGGAGATGTGTAAGGTAGGAATGAGGCTGGTGATGGCTCAGAAGCTGGAAAATCAGATGAGGGAAGAGTGCATGCAATGGTTTGATGATTGGAAGGATGGAACCAACGAAAGTTGAAGGAGATGGAGCTATGTGGGAAATGAGAGAGTTGGAGGGTAAATGAGTGAGACAGAGGTTAAATAGAACTTGAGGAGGTGATGAAGATGATAGAGATGCCCTGCACAATGCTCATTTAAACGAATCAATGAATTCTTGCAAACAAACCAAGTCCTAGCTAACTTAATCTAATTGTCAATGAAATAAATGAACATCAGCTTTGTTTGGAAAGAGAACCATGTACTTCACGTGAGAAAGAGCATTCCAAAAGATCTAAATGCATAACAAACTCCTACCAATCGATTCTAAGCATAAAAAGCTAAGTTACCCATCAAAACCAACTACCATAACAAAGCAAGATCTAAAGAGCAGATTTTTATTTCAAGAACGCAGCAAACACACATAAAGAGAAACAAGGGAGGTACTGGGCGCTTGAGATGGGCCCAACCCCAAGAGCTACAGCCTCCCATGAAAGATTTAGAGCTGGTGCAAAGCTGGATCCATCTTTATTAATCAAGAAATGAAAAGTACATCAAAACTGTCCATAAGGAGAGCTTGAGAATGAGCTGAAAGAAAAGCTAATCCATGGCCTAAAAATCGAACTACAAGCTAGCTAACTAATGGCTAAAACAAAATGACTAACTAGCTACGAAAATGACTACCAACTAGCTACCAAAAATGACCAACCACTAGCTAACCAAAATGAGGCCCCAAGCCTTCTTATTTATACAATTTGAGGACCCAACAGTCCTCCTAAAAGTTAGGGACTTGGCTGCCCAAGACTTGGAGTTAACAGCAGTCCAACTTGACTTGCTTGGCTGCCCTTGAGTTGATTGATTCGGTGGCCCTTGAACTCCGAGCTGATGGTGGAGAATTTGAGGTAAGGGCCCATAAATGAGGGGGACACCTTCCTACAAATCCTCTAGCTTGTTCTCCCACGAATTTGGCTGCCAAGTGCTCATTAAGACCTTCAAATTTGTCTCCAAGTTGACCAACAAGGCTACACAAAGCACCCATTAGACTTGTTGGCATAATGACTAACCAAATTCACTCTATTAACATAAAAATAATCAAAAACATGCAATAAACAAATGAGAATGGTGGACTAAGCCAAATTAGGAGGTTGAATGAGCCCAAATAATTGTACATTTTTGGGGCTCATCATCACCCCCCTACTGAAAGTGTTGCTCATCCTCTGAGCAACCAAATCTCTCCCCTTGTCTTTGATGGCCCTGGTGACTTCCTTGGCTAATCATCTCGGCCGATTTCTCCTTTGGCTTCCCGCTTTTCAAACTTTCCTGTAGAAACTGTTCGCTGGCTTCCTGTAGAAACAGTCTCTGTCTTCCTGTAGAAACAGTCTGCTAGCTTCCTGTAGAAACAGTCTGCTAGCTTCAATGAACTGCCCGAGAATAGATATTGCATGCCGAAGCTGGATGGGAATCACTGTTTTTCCATTGGTTAACCTTGATTCATGTTTCTGTTCCTGACATGACAATACTTTCCGACTGTGGCAGCTTTCTTTGCTTCATAAAATGCTTACTGCAATAGCAAATATAATAACAGATTTGTATCCCACAGCCAACCCAAATATAACATTAGTTGCTGCTTCCAGTCCTGCATGAATCGGCAACATCTAGGACAGGGCTGTAAGCATTACTAGTGCAGTATTCAGTGACAAAACCAATAACAAGGCCAGACCACAAACCAATAGCACCACAGAAGAAAAGCTCCCAGTTCTTTACAACCTTCTGGGCACCAAAATTGAAGATAGTGAAGGATGAAGGCAATGCAACTAGGCTTACAGCAACAATGCCAATAGACATCACTACTATGGAGATAATACGTTGCTTTTTCAATGCAGGCTCAATTTCCTTCACAGCCTTGATCTCAAATATGTTAGTTGCAAACAGAGTTGTGATTAAGCAAGCAATGATACCCATTGAACTAATAAGCAAGGGATAACACATGGCAGTAAGATCATGAGAGTTTTCAAATGATGATATGGATGCAACAACCAGAGCTGCACAGGAAGATTCAGTCATAGGACCCAAATAGATCTGATCCCATACCAGCGATATCTCCAACATTGTCACCAACATTATCAGCAATGACAGCTGGGTTGCGTGGATCGTCTTCAGGAATGTTCCTCTCAACCTTGCCAACAAGATCAGCACCTACATCTGCTGCTTTGGTGCAAATACCACCACCTACGCTGCCAAACAGAGCCATGGAAGAACCACCGAGACCATATTTGAAGATGTTGAAATAAGTTTTGCTAACCATTTCATATATTTTTCTCTAAGATGTTCTGCTAATTTTCGTTTATCTCCATCTGAATTCGAATACACTTCGAGTGAATCATGATCATTGCAACAATTTCGGAGAGAAATAAAACAATCATCAAATGAGTTGATGATAGAGAACCAATTAACTGATTGTGCACACTTTAGTTGAGGACGTGGAAAGTGCCGATGAACAGCAGTTCATGAGTTTCAGCCAAGCCGTCTTCAATTTCTCCGTGATTTGTGATGAGGTGGAAAAAATATGTGCGCTATATTTTTCAAACTGCAGTGATACATGTCTTCTTCTCTCCGTTAATTAATTGACATCCTGTTCACTGGAGTTCAACTACCATTAACTGTGTTTTTTTTAATTTTTCACGTGAATGGCCGATCATGCTGCGTGATTTTTGCCTTGAGCGCTAGAGAAGACAATCGGTTGAGCCTCGCTAATCTGTGGCTTAATTCCACCATTTCATTCATTCATGCAGTTTCCAAATTAATTTTATGCAATAGAAGAATGGGTTTGTCACATACCTCGAAGTTGCATGGCTGCCGTGAGCTGCTGTGGGCTGTCATTGCTGCATGCATTTGATTTTATGGTTGCATGATGGCTGGGCTACTAATCCATGGCTGGTTTTCTTGTGCAGGTGTCCTCTGGCTAGATGCATGCAACAAGAATTCATTTCCACGTTCATATCTGCATCCTGAACCTGCTGCCATTGAATTTTCACAGGACCAAAACTTCTTTTTGCCATTTCTCCCAAACGGCAAACCGGATTGAGCTGAAACTTGGTGGGCATGTTCCTACCATCATGATGCATCTCCCATAGCAAATTCGTGATCAATGGATGCACGGATTTCGAGAAAATTGGAAAATGGCTGAAGATTTCAGAGCTCGATTTCTCGGAAACCGTGCATCGGAATTGGCTGAAACTACTTGGGTAGGCTACTATCACCCACGTGCATCTCCCCATGAAACAAGTTTTGAAACGGATCCACGGTTATGGAGAAAATGCAAAAATGGCTGATGGTGATGGAGGCTGATTTCTTGGAAACCGTGCATCGAAATTGCATGGAACTGCTCAGGCATGTTGTCATCAACCTTGTACAATCCCCCATAAACTGGTTTGTCCAATAGATGCATGGTTTTCAAGTTATGGCAAAAACAAATTTGGTTCTATGGATTTTTGTCTCAAGGCTTTTTGCATGTGCTTGCATGGGATGACAAAATGAATTTTGGCTGTGATGCAGGTATGGAGATGATGGAGGAGGAGTTGGAAGATTGTAGGAGGGTTTCTGAACCCTTGAGGAAGCTACCATGCTCACCAAACCACTTTTTGAAATGCATGCCTAATTTCCCACAATTTCTACAGGAAGATCCTGTAGAAGCACAATGAGAAGCACAAGGAGGTGAAAAAATGAGGGATGAAGGCAAGGGATGGACACACAAGTGCTTGCATGCCTAACCAATAGACTTCCACCAGCAGATTCACTTTTGAAATTGGGTTTGGCTCGTCCAAAGGTTCTACAGGATGTTTCCTGTAGAAATTCAGAGCTTTCCTGTAGAAAACACAGTTTTGAGGAAAGAAGCTTAATGACATGAAAAAATGATGGAAAAGGGGTGAGGAATGGAAACATGGATGTGGGTAGGCCTCATGGACATTTTCCAAGCCTTCAAGTCCTCCCCGGAGATCAATTTGGCTTTTTTGTAAGCTTCCTGTAGAAGATAAGAAACTTCCTGTAGAAGGCACAAAAACTCCTTTGTCTTTGTTTTGAGTGATCCACCTAATCTACAATGTCCTTCTTGCAACCTGCAATGTCACTGCTGCAACATGAAATGGAGATTAGCTTTATTTTTTCTTTTTTTTTCCCTTTTTTTTTTTTTTTTGAAAAACAACTAGGGCGCCTCATGGAGGTTTTCACCCTAATTGCTTGCCTTGGGCGCCTCCAAGGGAGGTTTTCACCCAAAGATCTTTTTCTCTTTTCTCTTTTTTCCCAACCCATTGACCACCTCATGGAGGTTTTCAATCAATGAGCCAATCTAAGGCGCCTCCGAGGAGGTTTTCACCTTAGATTTCTATTTTCCTCTTTTTTCATGTTTTTTCTTTTTCTTTTTTCTCTTTTTTTCTTTTTCTTTTTTTTTTCTCTACCCTACCCTACTTGAAAAAAACAAAATCATTTTCAAGTATAAGAATACTTCCAATGGAGCCATGTGCACATCGAGATTAGAGAAAGAATGATGTGAAGGCTCGAAATGCATGCTTGGACAAGTATCCAAATCTCAGAGACCAAATGATCTGGCGTTGAAGGGATCAAACAAAACTGAGGAAGAAAGTACTGCTGCAACTTAGTGACCTTCTAAAACCATATCTCAATATAGCTTTGATATCCTTGGTTCTTTTGCTGATTTGGATCATTCTTCATGTCACCTTCTATCATGACCTTCTGATCTTCCTCTTTTTGTTGATCTTTCTCTTGAGTACATGGAGGATTTAATGGTAACCATGAGGGATCTCTCTCGATCTCTGATTTAGATCTCTTTTCTTCATCAAGTGCAATCAATGGTTCTTTGATCTCCTCTTTTGAATCTTCTTTTGCTGGATGTGATCCTTCAATGCTTGCAATATAGTCTCTACTTTGCAACACTCTTCCTGAGCTATGGTGAAGATCGTTGAGCTCAAGAGGAGTCATTTGCACATGTTGTGCCTCAGATTTGCAATGGGGTTGAGCTGCTCCATGGTATGGTTTTGGAAATGGTGGGACGGGTATTTGAGTGGAGGTGTGAGTTTGAGATGGAGATGGATGGCATTGTGGTTGGGTAGGCATTTGGGGTTGCCTTGGTGGAGGAGGAGGCGATGGTTGTGGATGAGCAGGTGGTGGAGGAAAATGAGTGGGATGAGAGTTATACTGGGGCCTCCACTCCTGATAAGGTGCATTCCACTGAGGCTGTGGCTGAGTAGAAGAGTGAAATGAATGAGCAACTGGTTGGGCATAGTATGGATCTGTGAAGGAACAAGGAGGATATGACCAAGGAGGAGGTGTAGACCAGGAAGGATGAGCAGGGGGATCCCAAGAAGGCATGAAAGTGGCTTGATAAGGGTCATAATAGGTCTCGGGTATCCCTTGCAGTTCCTGCTGGTAAGATCTAGGTCCATATGGCCAACTTTGGTTCATGTAATAGGGTGATTCAGTGGCTCCTTTGGCTCTTTGATATGTAGCTTTGATTCTGGGCAAGGAAGGGCACTAATCTGTAGGATGGTTTTCTTCACAGATGAAACACACTTCTAGGGAGTGCATTGGACATTCATTCCTAGGATGCTTTCTAGGGCACCTAGGACAAAAAATGGCCAAAGCCCTCTTGGCTTCTTCTTACTTCTTTTGGATCCGCAAGGCATCCAGTTGCATGGCAAGAAACTGCCTCATATCACTCTTGAAATCTTTGATCTGATTTTCAAATTCATCTTTGGACAAGATGTTGCTCCCAACATCTCTGCTTGTAGCCATTCGCTTAGAGGAATGTTTTCTTCTTCTCCTCCCCTAGGAGTTCTTCAAATATGTCTTGATGTCCACCCAGGGGTTCTTTCATCACAGCCATCGAAGAAGAACGTTGGCTGTGTGAAGCAGTGGGGGTGTTGTGCAATCATTTTTCTAACTTATCTCTACTCCTACAAAGCACGAAATGAAATATTTTTGGTTGTTTTTTGCTTTTTCCTACTTCTACTTGCAAAACTGAAATAGATTGAACTGCAACTAACTATCTTGCGAAAATGAAAATGCGGAATTGAAATGAAAGCAGGAAAGGACTAATCTATTTTGCTCAAATGAAATTGCAAGAATGAAATGCTAGTCTACGCTTGCAGAAAGGAAATTGCGGAATTGAAAGGCTATTCTAGGAAAGCAGGAAATGCTAATCTATGAAAGCAAGAAATGCTAATCTACTTTTGCATAAATGAAATTGCATGATGGAAATGAAATAAACTACTTAGCAGAAGGTTGTAGTAGAAAATAGAAGAATAGCAACAATCACCAATACTCTGCCGCTTCCTCGGCAACGGCGCCAAAAAGATGGTGAGCTCCAGTATTGTAGCAATAATGCTACAACTCCTGGGGCTTCCTGTCTCTCATTTTATCAACCCGGTAGTTCGTACAAACTTGGAAGCGACGGTGCTATATGCACAAGTACTAGCTCTTGTCGCAGCTGTCACTTGGTCAACTGGCACAAGTCCGCTAGGGCTCAAGCCAACTTCTATAGGCTCTCAGAAGAAGCTTGCTAATTGATGGACGAAAGCTAATCTCAAAGGAAAGCTACTTTACTTGACAAAAATGAACTGAAAGCAAATCAAAGCATGTAAACCTAGGAAACCCTAATTTAACTAGTCTGACCTCTACAATGCAAGGAATGTAAATGCAACTTCTACCAATGCTGTCATTACCTCTAATAAATGAAAATGCATGGATCTAAACTACTTGCATCATGAAAGTTATGTTTTTGTATTTTTCCTTTAAGTGTGTGGAATGATTGTGATCTTGTGCTAACTAGGGTTTGGTTGCACAGGTGGGATGGAGAAGGAAGAAAAGCGTGGGACAGGTTGGGGAGGCTAGGAGAGGTTCCTAGGGATCCTTAGCATCCATCCACAGAGGTCCCTCACATTCAGAAGCTCGGCAACCGAGTGAGTGGCCTCCTACAGGAAGCCTGCAGAGGATTCTACAGGATACTCTGTTTTCTACAGGATGTCTACAAATGGCTACAGGATGACCTACCGTGAGTGTTTGGAGTGATGGAGGAGTAATGGAATGGTAGGGGGAGATGTGTAAGGTAGGAATGAGGCTGGTGATGGCTCAGAAGCTGGAAAATCAGATGAGGGAAGAATGCATGCAATGGTTTGATGATTGGAAGGATGCAACCAATGAAAGTTGAAGGAGATGGAGCTATGTGGGAAATGAGAGAGTTGGAGGGTAAATGAGTGAGACAGAGGTTAAATAGAACTTGAGGGGGTGATGAAGATGATAGAGATGCCCTGCACAATGCTCATTTAAACGAATCAATGAATTCTTGCAAACAAACCAAGTCCTAGCTAACTTAATCTAATTGTCAATGAAATAAATGAACAGCAGCTTTGTTTGGAAAGAGAACCATGTACTTCACGTGAGAAAGAGCATTCCAAAAGATCTAAATGCATAACAAACTCCTACCAATCGATTCTAAGCATAAAAAGCTATGTTACCCATCAAAACCAACTACCATAACAAAGCAAGATCTAAAGAGCAGATTTTTATTTCAAGAACGCAGCAAACACACATAAAGAGAAACAAGGGAGGTACTGGGCACTTGAGATGGGCCCAACCCCAACAGCTACATCCTCCCATGAAAGATTTAGAGCTGGTGCAAAGCTGGATCCATCTTTATTAATCAAGAAATGAAAAGTACATCAAAACTGTCCATAAGGAGAGCTTGAGAATGAGCTGAAAGAAAAGCTAATCCATGACCTAAAAATCGAACTACAAGCTAGCTAACTAATGGCTAAAACAAAATGACTAACTAGCTACGAAAATGACTACCAACTAGCTACCAAAAATGACCAACCACTAGCTAACCAAAATGAGGCCCCAAGCCTTCTTATTTATACAATTTGAGGACCCAACAGTCCTCCTAAAAGTTAGGGACTTGGCTGCCCAAGACTTGGAGTTAACAGCAGTCCAACTTGACTTGCTTGGCTGCCCTTGAGCTGATTGATTCGGTGGCCCTTGAACTCCGAGCTGATGGTGGAGAATTCGAGGTAAGGGCCCATAAATGAGGGGGACACCTTCCTACAAATCCTCTAGCTTGTTCTCCCACGAATTTGGCTGCCAAGTGCTCATTAAGACCTTCAAATTTGTCTCCAAGTTGACCAACAAGGCTACACAAAGCACCCATTAGACTTGTTGGCATAATGACTAACCAAATTCACTCTATTAACATAAAAATAATCAAAAACATGCAATAAACAAATGAGAATGGTGGACTAAGCCAAATTAGGAGGTTGAATGAGCCCAAATAATTGTACATTTTTGGGGCTCATCAATGGTCTTATCAAATTGTTAGTAGTTGAAGAGTTAAATAGATCAAACAGGGATTGGCTTACCTTTTTGTTCCTAAGTGGATATGAGCTAGATGTTTCTACCCCCTCTAGAAAAACTCCAAAATTCAAATCTACAACCCCTAGAGCATAGCAGCAACCTAGAGCAGAGCAGCAATCTGTAACGAAGCAACCTATAATTGAATCTTCTACAAGTACTAAGAGGAGAATGACCAGAAGAAAAAAGAGAGAACAAGAACAAAGTACAAAGAAGGGCAGATTGACTGACATTCTAGAAGCTATATACATTGAAGAAAGCCGAGTTGAGCAGCCTGTAGAAGTGACCCCAACTGAAACCAAGAAGAAAATCAATAGAGAAAAGAAATTATATTTTACTCAAGGAGAACAGGGTTTCATTTTAGGCCAAGGAAACTTGTCACAAGACCAATGCGGGAAGTTGAGAAGATACCTGAAGCACCATTGAACAAAATAGAGTTATCAAAGAAACCATCAAAGAAAAAGAAAGGCAAGAAGGTTGTTCAAGAAAAAAGTGAAATATAAGTCCTAAAATAATAGTTAAGAGAGGCCAAACAAGAAGTGATCAAGACCAAGCTAGAGTTTGATGAATACCAAAATGAAGTGTTAAAGCAAATAATTTTTTATGATGAAATTGCAAACAAGTCTAAGAAGATGATAAAAAGGACTCTGCTTTACATAAAATGTTAGAACATATGTATAAAAGAAATATTTGGTTACAGGCAGATAGGAAAAGCCTACAAAGACAAGTTACAACACTATAAAGTCAAATTGAAATGATCCGTGTTGAACTCAAGAAGACAAACATCAAGATTGTTGTTGAAGTAAGTGTTACTCCATGATATGGAAAACTCTTCAATTTTATCTTCACTATAACTAATTCAGTCAACTCATCCATATGTATAGTCAATATGATATTAGGAGTCATAAGGGGTCATTAAAATCATGGAAACTAGAAAAATCCAAAGTTTTGGAACTTTCGTAGAAACTCCCCATAATGAAGCCGAGAATTTGCTACGAAACTATTGTAGCTTTCCATTGAGGTTAAGGCTGGTCTAATGTTCAGCAAATGTCATTCTAAAGGCCTATGTTTAGCTTATAAACATCAAAAAAGACCGCAGAACCAGCAGAGGGAGAAAGAAAGGTAGCATAAGAGTGTTTTTTGGAGTTGCTATGAAACTGCTGAAAACATTGTTTTTACTACGAAATCATAACGAAAATCTATTTTCTGCCTTTTTGAAGATTTTTGATATCACACATCTAAGCTCCAGGCAGATTTCAGATGATAAAGGGTGTCCACTTCATCATGATAAATTCCTATTTTTTAGCATTCCAAATGAGCACATTGATTCGGGTCCGGGTGTGATAAAGGAACCTTCCAAGACCTTTTACTTTCGTGATGTGTTAAATTGCATTTTTAAAAGAACATAAATGAATACATCTGCATGCTGTAAAGAGGAGGAACATGACAATCATCAACACATGAAACATAAGCCGTTGATAACGGAGTTCGTCCAGGAGGGACTACGTCTCCGGGCCCTGGTGTCAAGATGGTGTAGGCCGCTGCATTAAGTGTTCTCAATAGTGATGATGTACATAATAGGTGATGTCGCTATCATACAAGGAAAATTCCCTCACGCAGGAGTGGCTGCAAGAGATGTTCCGCTACAGGAACTCTCAGTCAAAAAGGACTCCTATCAGTATGACACAAACTCATGCATGATGATAATGAGCATCCCACCAACATGGCATAAAAGGGATCTCAATGCAAACATACATGGCGACACATGAGTATCCCATCAACATAACAACAAAGGGATCTCAAACGAAACATGATGAATCATGACAACAACTACATCCCACAAATGATTCCGCGTCACATCAAGTAGGAATCATGAAAACAAGTAAGAAACAAGATCCCTCATCAAACATCAAACAAGGATCTGTGCAGCACGATGCACAGCAAAACGAATTACATGAACACACTGCTTATACCTCACATCCAGGGACCATCTGAAGAAGATGATGTCTAATGGCTGAAGCTGGTCATACCATCAATCTCGCGGCGTCGAATCGCATGGAAATGACTACTCACACATGAATGCTGACACCTACACTCCACTTTGAAAAGTTTCTGAAAAATGAAATGAGAAAATGGAAAATTTGAATACACCATCAAATTTGTGGCATCGAATAGTGCAAAATCAACTGTCAAATTTCTGAATTCTGAGAAAGTGGAATTTTGGGTCTTAAGGAATCTTTTAGATTCCCCCTAGATTCCTCAAAGATTCCCTCCTCTGGGTCCTCTACAAATCTGTTACTCAGAACAGGAAACTGACTGCGCCATCAGGTTCATGCCGTTGAGAGGTGTAAGATCGACATAAAATTTGTCCAATTTGGACACTGCAAAAATTTCACCCCCTTGAGAATTTCGCTCAATCATGGTTCCACCTGCAATAAATTAATTAAAAAAATATCGCCTCAATTTTCGTGCGCGCTCCTGCTCCTCCATGCCTGGGCGCACTGAACGAATTATAGGTTTATATAAATTTTATGGGCGAATTTGTCAACAAAGAACCATTTGGAGTAATGGTTAAAATTCCCGAATTTGGTGGAGGAGGTTGGGTGGTCAAACCCCGCCTCCTCCATGCTTAAAATTTTCTTGTTTTTGAAAAATCTGCATGTGTTATTTTTGTGGGGTTGGGTCCGCATTGGGTGGCCCGCCCCCATAACCTCCGCAACAAAATTTGAAATGGGGGCTATTGGATTGGCGCGTTGAGTTGTTGTGTCATATTAAATGTTGCTTTGTTGGTATATGGTATTGGTGTTTGGTGGTTCATGGGGCCGTCTGTTGGGTGGGGCCGGCCCTCCCGTCAGCCATGGGTTCAACTCCCACTAGCCTCGTTATATGCGATGGCATTTATGTGTAAAGGTTGGGTGTGGGCTAGGTTATAATATGGTTAACGATGGGTTTGTTGGAGGGTCAGATGGGGTCATGGCCGTCGGCCCATATTTAAACATTAAATTTGTGGTTTATGGTTGCGATTGGGCCGGCGAGGGTCATGGCCCATCGACCCTTTAATAAAAAAAAATTATGTAATATATTTTGGGGGTGGCGGGGGTGGTGGCTCGCGACCTCGTATATATATATATATATATATATAGATATATTTTATTACAATAGGGGTGCTTTTTCAAAACTTTAGAAAATAAAGGATATTGGGCAATTTAACGAGGCCGTAATTTCCACCGCTTTTGGGAGCTAGGTTTCATGCCCTAGGGTTAGTCAAATTGTAGGACACTTAAACCTGGCCCATAGTCCAACTTTGACCAAAATTTTGACTGGCTCGTTCTCCCTCATATGAGCTCGGATTGACAAACTGTTCGCACTGATGCGATCAGGATGACAAGATCTATGTTCTGGTCCTAGTTTGAAAGCATTCTGATCACTTTGATTTTCAAGCTTCTATAAGCCCTCTTTGTCTTGTGTGTGTCTCTGGAGCCACTTGGATCACACATAGCCACGTCTACATAATAGCCAGCTCATCAAGACAGTCAACAAAAAGGGAAATTAAATTGATGTCTATCAATAGGTAGAAGATGTAATGACACTCCAACAAATCTAGCATGCAGTTGGATTTGATTATCTACATCAACAAAAAGTGGTTATGGTTTTCAAACTAGTAGAGTCCTAGTTGAATTCCAATTATTGTAAAACAGAAAATCCCTATGAGGACTCTATTAGTTAGAAGAAAAGTAGGAATAGGTCTCTAGAATAGTGGATCAAATTTGGCCCAAGTGGCAAGATATGTAAAGAGATCTTTTCTCTATAAATAAGTAGGTTTTCAACTTTGAGAGGAGTTGATGAAGAATGTGAAGAACTGATCTTTTGTAATATTTTGATCCTTTAATAGAAAATTTGCAGCAACTCTGTTCATGTACCTGAGATTCATGTCATGGATTTTATGGGTTTTTATCATGTTGTTTTAAGTTTTACATAGTATCTTGATTACTTGGAAATCTTATCAAACTGCTCCAATTTCCTTCATTTACTATGTATGACTGTATATGTTCATTTGTGTCAGTTTAAAAGATATAAATGCCTCAACTTCCATTAAACACTGTTGTTGACCATAATTTGTTTTAATTTGACTCCATGCCCAATGGTAACAGTCATCATATTTTTATTCACCTACAAAATCACAAAAAGAGATCAAAGTTAGTCATCTCATTGTTTCAATTGTTTCAAGAAGATTTGATAAACATTTGAGAGAGCCCTCTCAGATTGGAAAGACTAACTTCCAGTTCAAGTGATCTGAAATAGTTACACTAGGTTAAAGGTACATCGATCTTTTTTTCAATATTTCACTCACAAGAAATTATTCTTTTAATAATCCACTAATCGACCCCTGAACTTTAGAATGTCTCTAAAGTATCGTTTCCTCCCAATCATTATTCAAGGGATCACTCTCCTGGAATCTACCAAATGGCCATAAAAAATCCCTTAGAAACCAGTTTGAAGTCCTAAATGGACTAGAGAACATACAATAAACCCAAAAAACAAATTGGAGACCTTCATGAGAAGGAAAATTTTACAAAATAGCAAGAGGAAGAAGGAGGTATGGCTCCTCTTGAAAATGTCTCCCAATCCCAATGTAAGTTTCAAATGAAGAAGAATCAGAATAAGGAGAAGCTATTATCTCCCCAAATACTTCCATCAACCTTATTATCACCATTTCTCCATCTTAGGAGAATTCTGGAAGTGATATGTCCTGTGATACCCCCATGGAATGGTTTCACAAGAAACAAGGAAGGAAATCAAATAGAGATATTTTCTCTAAACAAGTTGATAAGGAATTAGAGTTGGAGACCCAAATTTCAATCAAGGAAGCATTGATTAAAGTCATTAGAAATGCAAAGAAAAAATAGGCATGGATTCCGCTATGGAGGGTGCACGAAATCCACAAATAAATTATGAATGTGGTCTCCTAATACTGTAGAGGACTAGGGAATGAAAAAATAATATCATGAGTTAAAATATGATTAGAGATTAAATACCCCTAATTCTTCTACTCCAGGATACTAAAATGAAAGAGGATGGAATTTTGATTAAAGGAAAAAGTGGATGGAGAGGCAGCGTAGCCTCAACAACAGGTTTCAAGAGTTTCTTCAAGGGGAGTTTGCACTCATTGTGATCCTTCAATATTTCAGAGGCTTCAAGAATGGAATCCCCACATTGGATAGCTCTCAATCTCCTTCATTTTCCCATACAAAAGGTGTATTATCATTAATGTCTATATGCCAATATCTTATCAAGAAAAAATATTTTGTTGGAATTCCCTCCATAGTATGGGTGATCTGATTCAATCCTCCAACCTCATTTTTAGAGAAATTTTAACACAATTTTCATCCAAGGGAGAAAAAAGGTGGCTCTCAGGTCAAAGACCCATCTAGAGAACATATGGAGGACCTAATTGTGCATTTGTACTTGTTAGAAATAAGCTTATCAAAGAGACAATTTATGTGGAATGACCAAAGGGTTGGCCTAGGGGACATGATGGCAAGGATCGATAGGTTTTTGGTAAGCAGTAAATTTCTACTTCAAAGTTTATCTCTCTCCTCTAAGGTCTTATCTTGGGTAAGTTCATACCACAAGCCAATTGTTTTGGAACATCATGAACTAATCGACTATGGTCCTCGTCCATTTTAGTTTAATCTGTCCTTTGTAAGGTATATATAATATTACCTCTAAATATTGGAGCCTTTTGGGGCATTGGGTTCCCTATCTATGTATGGGAGAAGAAGATCAAAATGGTTTAAATAGCCCTAAAATCCTAGGAAAAAGGAAAGCATGAAGCTAGATACTAAGAAATAACCTCTCAAAATATATCTGGAAATAATTCATTAAAAACTTAAGCAAGACGAAGAAAAAAAATACCTTAATCATATCACTCTGCCTTGAAATTAGAAGAAGAACTTTGGAGGATAAAATCTATGAGCTTAGAATCAAAGCAAGTGACAACAATACAAAAAATTTCCATAAGCAAGCAAAAATGAGGCTATGTAAAAATAATCTCAAAAAAAATCGGGGAGGGGAAAGTGTAGTGTTGTTTTATCAACCTTAATTGACTCAAACTGCAACATTAATTGTCAACCCATGGTAGGTCTTTTTGTTTCAATGGAGTTCGCACTATTTGTGCCGATACAGTCTAGCCAAGCATAAGAAAGTGTAGAAAAACTGTAAAAGATGTCGTTGATATAAATTACTGAATCAATCATGTATGCAGATATAAAAATAATCCACATAATCAAATCACAACTCGCAACTATTGAAATAAAGGCGTGCCACACCCAGAACTAACATATATTCCAGCGGGTTATTATTCCTCTGTTGTTTATCTCTGTGTAACAGCACAAGATAAATAGAAATAGCAACAAATGCAATCCACAATTTGTACAGCAACAGAGAGAAACTATAAATCGATAAACTGAACTGAAATGTACACTACCTAATCACTGCAATCCCTACCAAAGAGGAGGGCCCTCCCTCCTCAGCAGGGCACAATAAGAACACAAAAAGTGATTAGCAGATCAATTAAGAAGCAATAACAGCATTACTGTGCCAATTGATATTAAAATAAGTTCAGGAATTACAAAAACAGAGTAAGGGTACTCTTCTGTATGCCACCTTTGATACATAAAAAGTTGAGTCTTTTATAACTATTACATCCTGAAAATTAGAAAACAGATCAGTCATGAGAATCTCTGATTCTCATGCTGATCCAAAAATAAAGAAGTTTCAACCTACTGCTAAATAAATATACATTAGTTACAACTTCTTGAGTCGTGTTGCCTCAAAAATAAACAATCCTACTGCCGACAGCTGTTATATGGAATAGTTCCCACATTTGTAGCTTCGGTGCAACAGTATTGAGAAAATGATGGTTCGAGATGACATGGCATAATTGATGATAGTACTGTTGGTGTAACGGTGGATCCACGTGAGGTGTAACAACACCCGATGTGTAACATCAACCTGTAACAACACCGATGTGTAGCAGAAATCTATAACAACAACCACCTATAACAGCAGTGATTTGTAACAACACCTAGTATGTAGCGGCGATATGTAATAGCACTTAGGGTGTAATAGCGAACTATTCTATCCATTCCTGCAATTAACTCTTGCTACCTCTCTGCTTCTGTGAGCCAACACCTGAAAAAGATAAACTTCCTGACATGCTCCTTCAATGCTCATCTAGTTAGCCACAAAAAGAAATAAAGCCTCATATTTATTCGGTAAAATACAGCAAAGTAACATGACAGTAAAATGGATTTAAAAGGTAAGAAAACAGGGAGTTTGGTCATATAAGGGCATAGGTTTGAAGGAAAGAAATGTCAAAACAAGGGAAAGAAGGTGCGGAAAATGGGTGAAAAACCATACCCAACATCTCCCCCCGACTGAAGCCACTGCATGTCCCCATGCAGAATCTCAGACCCTTCTACTGTGCCCTCGATGGAAATATGTAAATTTGTATGCAGCAGCAGTATCATCGCCTGGAGCTCTGAATCCTTGATCGGCCATTAACTCACGTGGCCAAGATTCCTCTACGTAATCACATAACTGATAATCGGGTTGACACTCCTCCAATGGCAACTAGATCAAAGGGAATCTAGACCTCAGGCCAATCCAGAACGCCCCCAGTATCAACACAATCTAGGTGTATTCCGGCACCCGTGAAACAACAGCCACAAAGTTCTTATACTCAAATGGGTCCCTTTCCTACAATTCTGCACTGCAAGCCTCAGTGCGCTTGAGACATTCGACCAGCGCTTGGCTCCTAATGGTTGCAAATAAGTTGAGGCAAACCCTCACGATATTTCTTCTGTAGATGGCCAACTGATCTCTCATTTTCAAAGTGCTCAGGAACTACCTGAAATCTCACCAAAGTTCATAGGCCATTCATGGTTCAGCCTGAACCCATAGTGTTGTCCTTTCCTTGTTGGTCTCTATTGTCTTCTTAGCCAGTTGCCACTCAATCTGGTTCCTCATAAATGAGAGGAATGCTGAAAACTGAAATCTCCCATGAAAGAGAGGATAGTCACCACCATCTTTATGCTCACATATTTTCACATATGTTGTGCAAGAATAGCTCGCACTGCAAATTCTGATCATCAAAATCATAGGACTGAAAAATTTCGAAAAAGGTGTGGGTCAAAGAACCCAAATAGGGCCTTTTCTCATAAACTTCCCTCAACTGAAATAAATAGTAACATTCCCACAGGAACACAGGGTATGATGGGGATGACCACCTGCATGCTAGCAGGTTTAGAGCAAGGTCGTGGAGTTTGGTCTTATCAAACGTTAGGTCAAAGACCTCCCGATGCAGCTGATACAATTGTTCATCCTTTTTCTTCATCATTTCTTTATGCCTCCATGCCTCCTCTTTTCTTTCCCATTCTTCCTTCAACCATTTCTCTTGCAAGGAATCCATCATATTCTTATGCACATTGAGTGGAATCACTCCCTCCTGTAGAGAGAGTGCCAGCTGCTTCCACTTTTGCAGCTCTGCCAATAACAACAATTTCTCAGAATGCCATCCTTCAATAGGACTCGACGTTCTTCCACATGCATCATCAACTAAGGGTGTAGCATCCTCTTGAGGGCGAAGCTGTCCCACCTCGGCTGCTGGTTCTTGTGTAACAACAGCTTCGTCAGTGGGTTTGACCACAATTTCCTTATTTTCCTAGTCAGCTTCCATTCTTACTGCTGGTTCTTGTGTGGCAGCAGTAATGTCCACAGGGTTTTGCTCATCATTTACCTTCGGACCAACTTTGGTCTTTGCTGTTGGTTCTTGTGTAATAGCATCAGTGACCATTGACTCATGGATATTATCTTTATCTTCCTCCACTTGGCTGATTTCCTCCTCCACTGCTGTTCCTGGTGAAACAGTAGTGTCAGCAAAGGGTTCTTATGTATCCATTGCTTGATCACTCTCTATGGATTGTGGTGTCTCAATTGCTAGTTCTTATGTATCAGCAACATCCTCGATAGGTTCTGGTGTAACAACTTCCCATTTTTTGGTTTGATTCTCCCTCGAGGTAGTGTCTACTGCACAGACTTTGAACCCGGCTTCCACCAACTTCCCCGCACATGCTACACACAAAGTTCCCAGGATTTCTCCCCTTCTAGCCCTGTCCACAGCCTCTGCCAAAGTATCCAGCCTTGGGGTTCTTGGCTTTGTCTTCCCTACTGCTAGCTGTTCCCTTAGTTCCTCAATCTCTTTTTCTAAAATTCCAATTTTCGATGGCACAGACTGGGTTTCGTTCTTACCAGGTGAAGGAGGTTTTTCTGGCCGAGCTTGCTCCTTGTCCTTCTGCTTGACTTCTTCCTTGTTCTTTCTCGAAGTAGATGGGGACTCTGGGTGTCTGCTGACCCTTATCCTCTGCTTCGGCCTTCTGTCGCCAATTGGTTTGTCAACTGACTTCTTGCTGATCCTCACTGTCAAGGGTTGCGGTTGCTCCTTTGTTACCTCTGGAGTTTCCCCAGCCATCTCTGTTTGCCTTCTGTGAGTAGTCCTGGGCCTTTTCTGCATGAAATCTTCCCAATTTTTTCCCTGTTGGCTCAAGGCATCTAGCACGATGAGTTTAATAAGGTCATGGTTTGTAACACACGTTTATGGATGTGCAGCTGTTTTCACAACCACATCCATGTGTCTAATACTTCCTAGCAAGAAATACGACAGGTTAATCAGCTGTTGATGGCGGAGATGGTTCAGTAGTGGGAAGTGGTAATTAAACACAATTTTTGCTCTTCCCTCACAAGTAATGTACTTAATGAGGAAGAGAGCAACTTTTTCCCATGGCTGGGGGAGTGACAGCCTATCAATTCCCCTGCCCTTCTTAACCAATGACTCGCTTTCCTAAAGAAAATCCCCTTTTAGCAAGGGGTCATTAACCTTCCTACTAAACCATCTCTTCCCTTCTGCTGGCAATCCTGTTGCTCTGGCAATAACTTCTTCCATGACCTCTAATTTCAGTCCTCTAACTTCCGTCTAGTTTCTTTCCAGGTTCTTTACGAATTCCATGGCCACACCATTGTCCGATCCTTCCAATTTCTGGAATAATTTGAACCAGCCTGCGTCTTTGAAGACCTAGCATGCCTCAAGATAGCCTTCCAAGGCTTCTGTAGTTCCTGGTGTTGAAAAGTGCACAACAAGAAATGCTTGTTGAGAATGCAACAAGATGATGGAGCTTAGTGGAAAGGAGTCGCCTTCACTAAGTGGGCCCGCAGGAAAATTATGGCGCAAAGTCTATTTTTGGATCACAGCAGGAGTGATCACAGCAGGAGTGATCACAGCAGGAGTGATCAGAGTCTATTTTTAGACTGCTAGTAAAAAATAGAAAAGTCAAATATTATTGTCTCATAATAATATTTAGACTATAAACTTTATCTTATTCTCTTGGAGCACTTCAGTTTGAGATACAGATGTGGCACATGCAGCTGTTAGAAGGAAATACACTTTCTTTGTGGGTCAGTTGAGCTATTGCATGCAGGACATCAGTTCGAACTCATGTGGTTGAGTTCTGTGGAGTTGGACGAGCAGTTATTGGAGTTGTGTTCAGTTTGACTTAGTTGAACTAGTTGTATTTAGTCTAACTGATCAATAGACTAAGTGATGAGTTGTGTGAATTAGTTATTAATTAATTCAATAATTATTAACTCATAATGCAAGTGAAGAATACATCAGTTAACTCAGTGCATGTACAGTTCAGTGGAGACAGGTGTTAGAGGTTGAGATTGCTATCAGTTGTGCATGAGATTGTGCACATGCATGGGATTGAATTATGCCAATGATCTCTGCGTAGTGTGGGCATATACCAAGTGAAATATAGCTTGTGATCACATGATTTACAGTGTGGGTGATTTTCACGAGGTAAATAGGAGTTTGGATCAGCCATTCTCATTCATTCTCAGCAGGTATTGTGTAGTGGACGCAGGCAAGCAGCAGAGGAGATTTGGAGATCAGGTCTGAGTTGTATTGTGTGTAACAGGTGGAGATAGTACTGAGTACTTGTGAGGAGTATTGTACTATGTAATGTTACATGTTCTCAATCAATATAATATACAGATAGTTGGGGTTTTTAGCGAGATGCTTTCCCCGGGAAAATACTGTGTTGATATGTGTGATTGATGCTTCTATGTGCGCATGTTATTGTTTCTGCTTCTGTAAATTGATGATCAACGTAGAAGAGGTTATGTATTATGCATGTTTTCCACAATAGTGTATAATCGGGATAATCTCTGTTGAATAAGTGTCATATTATTCAAAATTTCTACATGGTATCAGAGCTCTTTGAATTGTAGGAAAAATTCTACAGGATATCAAAGCGAGGATTGATCATCAGATCTATTATTCAGAAAGTGTTTACATTTTATTTCTTCAGGCAGAGTTTGTAATCGGGCCAGGTAGCCTCTGGATTCATCCTTCTTTTGGAAGGTGAGATATCTGGTGAATGCCCATACAGTCGATCTCTGTACAAGAAATACTTTGTTCTCACTAATTTTAGATCAGAAGTGGTTGAGTTTTGAGCTGGTGGAATGGCGCTCAAGGATAAACTCAGAAACATCAAAGCTGAGAATGGAGATGCCACAGATTGTCCGTAGAAGAAGAAAAATAAGCAAGCTGTTGGATCTACAGCAGGAGAGGCCTTAGCCTCGCAGTTTGAGCTGGGATTTTCGCTGATCGCATGCTTGGTATCAAGTGTGATGGGATCGGTATGGTTCTTGGACAGTGGTGAGTCTTCTCACATGACAGGAGATCGAGATTTGTTTTCTGATCTGGATGAGAAAGATCTTGGAGTGCACATCGAGATGAACAATGATGGTAGATACAGTGCGACCGGTATCAGTACCATTTCCTTTGAGAGGGAGTCTGGTAAACCCTTCAGATTGAAGGAAGTGATGCATGTTCCAGGATTGAAGAAGAATCTTATCTCTGTGGTGATGTTAGAAGACAAGGGATATGATGTTGTCTTCAGTGAGGGAAAGCTTTTCCTACGCAGCAAGACAACTGGAGAAACCCGGAAGATAGGGGTTCGAGTCAGGAACCTTTATCAGTTGCATGTAGATGCATGCAAAGCCTTGAGTAGCAAGGCAACTGATGGAGACTTGGTGGTTGAGAGGGAGAGTATATTACCTCTCAACATGCAAATCCAAAAGAAGTCTCAGATGATTGTGGAGGAGCCACGATTGGTGCAGCAGCTTCAGGAGGTTGTGGAGCAGCCACAACAAGGGAAGCTGAGAGGAGATCGAGTAGAGACTTCTACTCCTGCAGAGACCTCTAGTAGGGGGAAACTTCTAGCCAGGTGGGCTGAGGGATTGCATGCAGCCATACCTCCAGGTAGGAGGTGGGGTGATGTGGATTGATTGTCCCAAGGAGGAGGGGCAAGATCCTTGAGGTACCCAACCTCTTGGATGAGACCTTGCTATGGGAGCCCCGATGTGGAGTAGCAGGAACTGATTGATTGGGTAGAGACAGATGCGGATGGAGTGGCAGAGAGAGCGACAGTGTAGGGAATCCCATGACAACGCATAGCATGCAGGTTGTAGCAATGCGAGAGGCACAAGTGTCTTGCACAGTGCTAGGTGGCACAGAGAGGTGTGCAATGGTGTGAGATGCATGGAGATGTTGCAGTAGCGCAGATGTCAGAGAGGGAGCACTTGTCAACAGCAGGTAGAGCTTTAGCATCAAAGTATGTTCCTAGCCCAACAGAGTGGTTAGTTGGGAGTGTTTTTGTTCCAAGTGTTGTTGGAGCAAAGCGGACCGGGCAGATGTGTTGCATGCAGAACATTCTAGAGTTACAGGATCGGGTTTGAGAGGAAGCCTTTCTTGTTGAGAGGGAGTGTTGAAAAGTGTGCAACAAGAAATGCTTGTTGAGAATGCAACAAGATGATGGAGCTTAGTGGAAAGAAGTCACCTTCACTAAGTGGGCACGCAGGAAAATTATGGCGCAAAGTCTATTTTTGGATCACAGCAGGAGTGATCACAGCAAGAGTGATCACAGAAGGAGTGATCAGAGTCTATTTTTAGACTGCTAGTCAAAAATAGAAAAGTCAAATATTATTGTCTCATAATAATATTTAGACTATAAACTTTATCTTATTCTCTTGGAGCACTTCAGTTTGAGCTACAGATGTGGCACATGCAGCTGTCAGAAGGAAATATGCTTTCTTAGTGGGTCAGTTGAGCTATTGCATGCAGGACATCAGTTAGAACTCATGTGGTTGAGTTCTATGGAGTTGGATGAGCAGTTAATGGAGTTGTGTTCAGTTTGACTTAGTTGAACTAGTTGTATTTAGTCTAACTGATCAATAGGCTAAGTGATGAGTTGTGTGAATTAGTTATTAATTAATTCACTAATTATTAACTCATAATGCAACTGAAGAATACATCAGTTAACTCAATGCATGTACAGTTCAGTGGAGACAGGTGTTAGAGGTTGAGATTGCTATTAGTTGTGCATGAGATTGTGCACATGCATGGGATTGAGTTATGCCAATGATCTCTGCGTAGTGTGGGCATATAACAAGTGAAATATATCTTGTGCTCACGTGATTTACAGTGTGGGTTATTTTCACAAGGTAAATAGGAGTTTGGTTCAGCCATTCTCATTCATTCTCAGCAGGTATTGTGCAGTGGAGGCAGGCAAGAAGCGGAGGATATTTGGAGATCAGATCTGAGTTGTATTGTGTGTAACAAGTGGAGATAGTACTAAGTACTTGTGAGGAGTATTGTAGTATGTAATGTTACATGTTCTCAATCAATATAATATACAGATAGTTGGGGTTTTTAGCGAGATTCTTTCCCCAGGAAAATACTGTGTTGATATGTGCAATTGATGCTTCTATGTGCGCATGTTATTGTTTCTGCTTCTGTAAATTGATGATCAACGTAGAGGAGGTTATGTATTATGCATGTTTTCTGCAATAGTGTATAATCAGGATAATATCTGTTGAATAAGTGTTATATTATTCAAAATTTCTACATGGTATCGGAGCTCTTTGATTTGTAGGAAAAATTCTACAGGATATCAAAGCGAGGATTGATCATCAGATCTATTATTCAGAAAGTGTTTACATTTTATTTCTTCTGGCAGAGTCTGTAATCGGGCCAGGTAGCCTCTAGATTCATCCTTCTTTTGGAAGGTGAGATATCCGATGAATGCCCATACAGTCAATCTCTGTACAAGAAATACTTTGTTCTCACTAATTTTAGATCAGAAGCGGTTGAGTTTTGAGCTGGTGGAATGGCGCTCAAGGATAAAATCAGAAACATCAAAGCTTAGAATGGAGATGCCACATATTGTCCACAGAAGAAGAAAAATAAGCAAGCTGTTGGATCTGCAGCGGGAGAGGCCTTAGCCTCGTAGTTTGAGCTGGGATTTTCGCTGATCGCATGCTTGGTATCAAGTGTGATGGGATCGGTATGGTTCTTGGACAGTGGTGCATCTTCTCACATGACAGGAGATCGAGATTTGTTTTCTGATCTGGATGAGAAAGATCTTGGAGTGCACATCGAGATGAGCGATGATGGTAGATATAGTGCGACCGATATCGATACCATTTCCTTTGAGAGGGAGTCTGGTAAACCCTTCAGATTGAAGGAAGTGATGCATGTTCTAGGATTGAAGAAGAATCTTATCTCTGTGGTGATGTTAGAAGACAAGGGATATGATGTTGTCTTCAGCGAGGGAAAGGCTTTCCTGCGCAGCAAGACAACTGGAGAAACCCGGAAGATAGGGGTTCGAGTCAGGAACCTTTATCAGTTGCATGTAGATGCATGCAAAGCCTTGAGTAGCAAGGCAACTGATGGAGACTTGGTGGTTGAGATGGAGGGTATATTACCTCTCAACATGCAGAGCCAGAAGAAGTCTCAGATGATTGTGGAGGAGCCATGATTGGTGCAGCAGCTTCAGGAGGTTGTGGAGCAGCCACAACAAGGGAAGCTGAGAGGAGATCGAGTAGAGACATCTACTCATGCAGAGACTTCCAGTAGGGGGAAACTTCTAGCCAGGTGGGCTGAGGGATCGCATGCAGCCATACCTCCAGGTAGGAGGTGGGGTGATGTGGATTGATTGTCCCAAGGAGGAGGGGCAAGATCCTTGAGGTACCCAACCTCTTGGATGAGACCTTGCTACGGGAGCCCCGATGTGGAGTAGCAGGAACTGATTGATTGGGTAGAGACAGATGCGGATGGAGCGGCAGAGAGAGCGATAGTGTAGGGAATCCCAGGACAGCGCATAGCATGCAGGCCGTAGCAATGCGAGAGGCACAAGTGTCTTGCACAGTGCTAGGTGGCACAGAGAGGTGTGCAATGGTGCGAGATGCATGGAGATGTTGCAGTAGCGCAGATGTCAGAGAGGGAGCACTTGTCAGCAGCAGGTAGAGCTTTAGCATCAAAGTATGTTCCTAGCCCAATAGAGTGGTCAGTTGGGAGTGTTTTTGTTCCAAGTGTTGTTGGAGCAAAGTGGACCGGGCAGATGTGTTGCATGCAAAACATTCCAGAGTTACAGGATCGGGTTTGAGAGGAAGCCTTTCTTGTTGAGAGGGAGTGTTGAAAAGTGTGCAATAAGAAATGCTTGTTGAGAATGCAACAAGATGATGGAGCTTAGTGGAAAGGAGTCGCCTTCACTAAGTGGGCCCGTAGGCAAATTATGGCGCAAAGTCTATTTTTGGATCACAGTAGGAGTGATCACAGCAGGAGTGATCAGAGTCTATTTTTAGACTGCTAGTCAAAAATAGAAAAGTTAAATATTATTGTCTCATAATAATATTTAGACTATAAACTTTATCTTATTCTCTTGGAGCACTTCAGTTTGAGATACAGATGTGGCACATGCAGCTGTCAGAAGGAAATATGCTTTCTTTGTGGGTCAGTTGAGCTATTGCATACAGGACATCAGTTAGAACTCATGTGGTTGAGTTCTATGGAGTTGGATGAGCAGTTAATGGAGTTGTGTTTAGTTTGACTTAGTTGAACTAGTTGTATTTAGTCTAACTGATCAATAGACTAAGTGATGAGTTGTGTGAATTAGTTATTAATTAATTCACTAATTATTAACTCATAATGCAACTGAATAATACATCAGTTAACTCATTGCATGTACAGTTCAGTGGAGACAGGTGTTAGAGGTTGATATTTTTATCAGTTGTGCATTAGATTGTGCACATGCATGGGATTGAGTTATGCCAATGATCTCTGCGTATTGTGGGCATATACCAAGTGAAATATAGCTTGTGCTCACGTGATTTACAGTGTGGGTGATTTTCACAAGGTAAATAGGAGTTTGGATCAGCCATTCTCATTCATTCTCAGCAGGTATTGTGCAGTGGAGGCAGGCAAGCAGCGGAGGAGATTTGGAGATAAGATCTGAGCTGTATTGTGTGTAACAGGTGGAGATAGTACTGAGCACTTGTGAGGAGTATTGTAGTATGTAATGTTACATGTTCTCAATCAATATAATATACAGATAGTTGGGGTTTTTAGCGAGATGCTTTCCCCGGGAAAATACTGTGTTGATAAGTGTGATTGATGCTTCTATGTGCGCATGTTATTGTTTCTGCTTCTGTAAATTGATGATCAACTTAGAGGAGGTTATGTATTATGCATGTTTTCCGCAATAGTGTATAATCGGGATAATCTCTGTTGAATAAGTGTCATATATTCAAAATTTCTACACCTAGTTCGTGTCGTATCACTGCTCCACCCATTGCTTCTGCAATTCAATGTTGTTTCACCTGCTTATCTTCCCTCCAGCACACACTCTAGTTGTTTCAGCCTGCACTGCTACCTTCCTCCTCTCCGAGCACTCTGAATAGGGATTCAGTGCTTCCAGCAGGGGTAAATGATAGGGTGGTAGGGTGGCGCAGGTGCAGATTTGGATTAAGATTTGGCATGCATGGTTCATACAGCTTAATGAATTTTTCTTTAATGGTGAGTTGTGGGGAGGTCTCGTCAATAGTGCCCTTACCCTTTTTGGTATGATTTGGTATGAAGTAAAAATAACTCCCGGGTCGCGTGCCTTAATTGTTGGATTTTTCCAACAATTACAAATCATGAGATGGTCATGTCGTGACATGATTCGTCCCCCCCCAGCTTAATTATGACAGCCATCCTCGAACATCAATTAGTCATGTTAACTTACCATAATTACAAAATAAATCAAATGCAATATTACCTTTTTGATGATGTACCTGGGTGACATGGGGCATGGTGATGGGCAACGCAACGTCGAATCATACTCAGGCAATGAGACACACGAACTTAAATCTGCTGACGAGGCTCACGGTGATTTTTTTTCTATTTATTACAATAAAATATTTCGTTTTATTCCTAAAAAGTTGTCGGTTGTTACATGTGTAACGGCCAAGACGACTGGTATATAATAATTTTAATTTTTACAAAAAGATAAAGAACAAAAGATCATGTAACATCACTTATCGTATGATACACTTTAAAGGAACAAATGTTGTTGTAGAAGGTGTAACAACACTTATCGTATGATACACTTTAAAGGAACAAATGTTGTTGTAGAGGGTGTAGCAACACTTATCATATGATACACTTTGAAATAACGAATGTTGTTGCAGAGGGTGTAACAGCCGTCACCAAGTGGTTTTCAACTACTACAAAAAGTGTCTGTCTGCGCCTACAAAAAGTTTTCACAGCCAGATTATTATTATTGTTATCTATATATATATATATATATATATATATATATATATATAGATATAGATATATAGATATATATATATATATATCTTCTTTTTTAACGGTGTAACAGCAGCCACCAGGTGGTTTTCAACTGTTACACTTATTGGAAAAGTTAAAATTTTTGCAGCACAAGGGGGTTTTTCCCCTATTCCCATAACATGTAAATCTGAATTTGTGACAATTTTGAAAAATGAACCCTTCGAGGTAGGTTTGTGATACAACCAAATACGGTGCCGATTTGCAAGTAATTGTGTCCTTGCACTGTCAATGGTTACCAAATTTACAGTCCCATTGTCAAAGACTGCATCTACCTCATAAGGACCTATCCATATCATGCGGAGCTTACCCTTGAAGTCCTTAAACCTTGAGTCATATAAGAGAGCCCAATCTCCTTTCTGGAATTATTTCTTCTTTATAAATCTATCATGCCACTTAGCTCTCTGTTGCTAGATAATCTTTGTTTGTTGGATAGCAGCCAGTCGTTTCTCCTCCAATTCATTGAGTTGGTTCAATCTCTGTCTTTGTGCTATAGTCAAATCCAAATTGACCTACAATGTTGTCCTTAGTGTCTTGATTTCAAATTCAATGGGGAATAAAGGGTTCTTGCCATACACAAGTTCATATGGTGAGAATCCAATGGTGTTCCTCCATGTAGTCCTATATGCCCATAACACTTCCAGAAGTTTGTCAGCCCAATTTCTTCGATGATTGGCCATAGTCTTAGTAAGGATCCCCTCAATGACTTTATTAGTGCTTTCCACCTGGCCATCACCTGGGAATGGTAAGGTGTTGTGATTTTGTGATGGATTTTATATTTCTCAACCAATTCCCAAATCTTATGAGATGTGAACTGTGGCCCTCCGTCTGTGACTATCTCCCTGGGTATGCCAAACCGGACGAAGATGTCTTCGACAGAAAGTCTGAGACAGCCTGCTTCATGGCTCTAGTTAGTGTCTTCACCTTGACCCATTTCGTGACATAGTCAGTACAAACCAAGATGTAGGATCTCTGTCTGGATGAAGGATTGATTGGTCCCACAAAATCTAGAGCCCACTTCTCAAAAGGTTCTATGACGATCTGGGGTTGTAACGGCATCTCATCTGATTGCAGTGGTTGGCCCATCCTTTGACAACTATCACATCCCTTCACAAACTTCTTGGCATCCTGAAATATTGTTGGCCAGTAGTACCCTGTTGAAAGGACTTTGTATCCTGTCTGTTTATCTGCAAAGTGTCCTCCGCAAGGTTCTTCATGGTAGGCTTTAAGGATATCAAGGACCTCATCCTCTGTAACACATTGTCTGATATGGAAATCAGGTCTAGTGTGGTAGAGGTTCGCATCTATCCAGGTATATGTAGCACTTTGTTGTGTGATTTTCTTTTTCTCCCTGAAGGGAAAATACTAGGGAAACTTCCCTGCTACAAGATAATTGGCTATATCTGCATACCAAGGTGAGTAAGTACAAATAGCAAAAATATATTCATCAGGGAAAGAATATTCAGTGGAGTGCAACTGTCATCAATAGTTAGCCTAGAAAGAAAGTCAGCTACTACAATGTCTTTTCCAGGCTTATCTACAATAGTGATATTAAATTCTTGTAACAGCAACAACCAACGTGTAATCCTACCATTTGTAATTAGCTTATTCATTAAGAAACGAATGGCAGAATGGTCAGTGTGTACAAATACTTGATATCTAGTGATGTAATGTCGGAATTTATTGATGGCGTGCACGACTGCTAAGAACTCCTTCTTGGTCATTATGTAGTTGAACTCACCTGGAGTTAGATTTTTACTTATGTAGTAAATGGCGTAAGGTTTCTTATCCTCCAACTGGCCCAGAACAACACCTATAGCAATATCTGATGCATCCATAGCTATGTGAAACAACAGTTCCCAATTAGGTCCTCGCAAGACCGAGGCTACTGATACACAACCTTTTAGCTTTAAGAAGGCCTTCTCACACTTCCCTATCCACAAGAAATCAACATCCTTCATGAGCAAGGAAAATAATGGCGATGCAATTCTTGAAAAAAAATCTATAAATCTTCTGTAATACCCTGCATGCCCCAAGAAACTACATACCTCTTTCTGCATTTTGGGGGTTGGAATTTTTAGGATTACCTCTATTTTTGCAGGGTCTACCTTGATTCCGTCAGCAGAAATGTAATGTCCAAGCACGATCCCTTCAGTCATCATCATGTGACATTTATCCGTGCTCAAGGCAACATTGGTCTATACACATTCTTCTAACACTTTTTCCATATTGACTAATGCTGCTTCAAAAGCATCTCCATAAGGTGTGAAATCATCCATGAATATTTCCAGACAGTCATTCAATAAGTCGGAGAAAATTCCTAGAATTTCCCTTTGAAAGGTTGTTGGTGCATTACAGAGCCCAAAAGGTAGCACTCTGTATGCGTAGGTTCCCCAAGGACAAGTAAAGGTTGTTTTACCCTGGTCTTCCGGGGCGATCTGTATCTAATTGTAGCCATTGAATCCATCCAAAAATGAAAAGAATTTCTTTCTAGAGAGAGTATCAAGGACATGATCTATAAATGGTAATGGAAAATGGTCCTTCTGAGTGGCCTTGTTGAGTTCTCTATAGTCAACACAGACCCTCCACTTGCCATTCTTTTTAGGAACGATGACAAGCGGTGACACCCACTGACTGTCAGATATTGGATAGATAAAATTAGCACTCAGGAGTTTTTGTAGTTCCTCTTTCACCACTTCCTTTAGTGCAGGGTTCATGCAGCGCTGTGGTTGTCTGACTGGTTTGCAGCCATCCTTAAAATAAATACGGTGAGTGCATAGGTTAGGGTGGATCCCTTTCATATCCATATAATCCCATTAAAATGCCTTTTTATACTTCTGCAACAGCTGTAACAGCTGTTGAATCTGTTAAGCAGTCAAATTGGGGTTAACATTCAAAAACTTCGTCTTTGAAATATTGGGCTTTCCCGAGAGTGAGTGGTAGGGAAAGATCTGACTCAGGCTCAAACTCATCCCACCAAGAGTTGTACACATCCACATTTGGTTTTGGGGGATAAATATTAAGGTTCAGGGTTGCCTGGCCGTCCGAGATCACCATGGATCCTGCCCTGCAGCCTATAAATGCGTTCGCAATGGCTAGCCAAGGTCTCCCTAGGAACAAAGGATGCCCCCCCAAATTGAATTTGGGTTGTAGACTAAGGAAATCAACTGGATATCTCCAGGAAGCTATCGTAATCACTATATCTTCTAACATCCCCTCGGGTTTAACACAGGACCTGTCTTCCAATTCCAACACAGTCAGGGTGTGACTAAGTCCCTGTAGCCAGAGAGCAATGAAGAGATCTTTCGTCATTACATTAATGGCATCCCCAAGATCAATCAATGTATTGGCTATGGGTTGATCATTAATGTAGACGGTGACTGTAGGCTTGCCTGGATCATTGTGCTTAGTAAGGAGAGGCTGAGCAGAAATTAATTCGGATAACTCTCCCATCACATGTATGGTGGTAGGGTCTTTAGGCTTTCTTCCAGGTTTCTTGATGCACAAATCTCTCACTATCTTGGCATAGATGGGTACTTCTTTAAGGGCTTGCAGCAAAGGGATTCATACATATAGATTTTGCAACTCCCTAAGGAAATCAGATTCAGGTTGGGAAGTCATCCTAGGTTCAGCCAGTCTCTGAGGATACAGGGGGTCCTGCGTAACAACAGTTGAATCTGCTATTATAGGTGTATCAACCTTCCCTGAAGTAGTTGTTACAGATGTAATAGTTCTTCTCGGGTTGGCTGTTACAGATGTAACAACTTCCTCTATATCAATTGTTGTAGGTGCAGTAGCCACCTCAGAGTCTCTGACTTCTCCTCTGGATGGTTCACAATCTTCCTCCGTAATGATAGGGGAGTGACTAGGGTTAATTACCGTGCCCGATCGTAATTGTATTTCATTAAATTCCATGGGGGTAATAAGGTAGGTCTGGAAGGTCATAGGAGCCTCTATGCCCTGAGCTGCTTTATTGTTTGGGTTTGGGTTAGGTTGCATAGGTAGTTGAGGTCGTACAGGTGGTGGAGGAGAAAAAGCTTGGAAAGGAGGTAACTGCAACTGTTGTTGCATGGGTGGTGTAGGCAAAGCTGAATTCTGGGCATTTCCCCTCCAGTTTTGACTCCACGGGTATGGTTGGGGTTGAGGATATTGGACAGGAGGAGATGGATACCATTGGTTCCAAGGTGAAGGGAACTGAGCTGAAGGAGGGGCAGAATATTGCCATGGATATGGTTGATTATTATATGCATTGTTCCATGAATTGAAAGAGGAAAAGTCTTGAGACATACCTGGAGGTCATGGTTGCCATGGCCTCCATGGTGCAATGAAGTAAGAGGACTGCACCTCTTCGCTTGATTCTCTAAGTGTTGCCTTTAGTCTAGGAAGCTCCGGACACTTCTTTGTCGAATGTTCCAGCTTGCAGATGTTACAGAGGCTGATGTTGTTCAATTCGCATTCCCTGTAAGGATGTTTCTTCTGACAAGTCGGACAGAACACAGCTAGGGGTGTATCAGCTTCTGGTTGTGTCTTTTTGATCTGTGCTGTTGTTATCTGGGCTGAGAGAGTACTGAGGATATCGGTCTTGAAATTTTCGAACAAATTTCTGATCTCTGCTCTGGTTACTCCTCCGCCTGCAAATTTTTGTATGCAAACAGAGGCATCCCGAATTGTACTTCTTCCTCTAGATGATCCTCTAGAGCATTGTAGGCAAAGCTTTATAATTTCCACGAATGGATATTGTGATATATCCCCCTTGCCTAATAGGTTCAAGGTGTCAAGGCAGTCGTCCCTCATTCCTCTAATGAATATGGTCTTCAAGATTTCCGAGTCTAAATCGTTGTGTTTAGACCTTTGCAAATTGTAGTGTAACCATTCCACATAATCTTCCAGCCTTTCTTCCTCCTTCTGTGTCATTCTGAATATCTCTTCCCTTAAGTCCCTGGTCCTATAATAGTCTTGGTACTTTGACAAGAACGTCTCCTTCATATCATTCCATGTTGAAATGGAAGCGGGGCATAATCCCATGAACCATATCAAGGCTACTCCTTTTAAGGTAGCAGGGAATAGCTTTAACTTCTAAGCATCTATTGTATAATCATAACTTCTACACAAGAAATCAAACTCAAAAAGAAATGTATCTAGATCTTCCACAACCATCCCCTGAAAGGATGGTAAGGATAATAGAGGAATATTCTTCATAGGAGCTTCACCGTGAGATTCCCAATTGGGAATTCAAAGGTGGTGGTAGTGGTGTTTGTTTTAGCATTGTTTTCATTGTTGTCCCCCATGATTAATTCTTCTAACCCTTTCTATAGCAGGCGTTCTTCCAGTTGCATTTGTGATGGCCCTGCAGACGCAATTAATGCCTCAAATACTCCTAGAGTTGGTTGTTTCACCGCATTACCTGTATCGAGATATTGATAAGTCTCTAAGTGATTCTCCTTCTCAAGTGTCCAATGTTCCCCCTTGATTTCCCCTTGGCCCTCGGTCCTCAAATTTGGCTACTCACTTCCCCTTCCTTCTCATGAATCAAATCCTTGATCTTGAAGGTATGAGTGATGGCCTTAGAATGATATGGTCCCGAGATGGAGGGATTGGAGGTTTATGCTTTCATTATGGGAGTAACAGCCTTTTGCGACCCTGTCTTCCTTGCATTCCTTTGAGAGCTGGACTATTCTTTTTCCGCCTTGCAGATTAATTCATAGATAAATGTCTTCCTTCCCAAATCTTCACCCTTCGTTTCCTTTTTACGACCCGTCGTTCCTGTGACTTATTAGAGTGGGGGTGATTTCAGTATCTCTGTAAGTCCTAAAAAGTACACACATGGACCCTATGTGTATCAAATCAAACTCTAAGTATCTCAGTCTTTGATAGTGGTGAGCCCGCCCAGGTATGTTAGAGTGATGCGCAGGTTCTTACCTCTCGTCTTACCGCCCAGCAACTGAAGAGCTGAAGACACACTAATCAAAGCATCAAAATTTCCTAAGTGTCGTAGTGATCACAATGGTGAGCTCGCCCAGGTATGTTAGAGCGATGTGCAGGTTCTTACCTCTCATCTTACCGCCCAACAATTGTGGGCTAGGAGCACTCTATATTAAACAAACAACTTGGCTGACTGTATCGTCAACTTTCCATCCCGGCAACGTGCCAAAATGTAGTGTTTTTTTATCAACCTTAATTGACTTAGACTGCAACATTAATTGTCAACCCAGGGTAGGTCTTGCTGTTTCAATGGAGTTCGCACTATCTGTGCCGATACACTCTAGCCAAGCATAAGAAAGTGCAGAAAAACTGTAAAAGATGTCGCTGATCTAAATTACTGAATCAATCATGTATGCAGATATAAAAAAATCCACATAATTAAATCACAACTCGCAGCTATTGAAATAAAGGCGTGCCACACCTAGAACTAACATCTATTCCAGCTGGTTACTATTCCTCTGTTGTTTAACTCTATGTAACAGCACAAGATAAATAGAAACAACAACGAATGAAATCCACGATTTGTACAGCAACAGCGAGAAACTATAAATCAATCAACTGAACTGAAATGTTCACTACATAATCACTGCAATCCTTGCCAAAGAGTAGGGCCCTTCCTCGTTAATAGGGTGCAAGAAGAACACAAAAAGTGATTAACGGATCAGTTAAGAAGCAATAACAACATCACTGTGCCAATTGATATTAAAATAAGTCCAAGAATTACAGAAACAGAGTAACGGTACTCTTCTATATGCCGCCTTTGATACATAAAAATCTGAGTCTTTTATAACTATTACATCCTGAAAATTAGAAAACAGATCAGTCATGAGAATCTCTAATTCTCATACAGATCCAAAAATAAAGAAGTTGCAACCTACGGCTAAATAAATATACATTAGTTACAACTTCTTGAGTTGTGTTTCCTAAAAAATAAACAATCCTACTATCGATAGCTGTTATGTGGAATAGTACCCACATTTCAAGCTTCGGTGCAACAGTATTGAGCAAATGATGGTTCAGGATGATGCGGCATAACTGATGACAGCACTGTTGGTGTAACGGCGGATCCACGCAAGGTGTAACGGCACCTGATGTGTAACAGCAACCTGTAACAGCACCGATGTGTAGCAGTAATCTGTAACAGCAACCACCTATAACAACAGTGATTTGTAACAACACCTAGTATGTAGCAGCAATATGTAACAACACTCAGGGTGTAACAACGAACTGTTCTATCCTTTCCTACAGTTAACTCCTGCTGCATGTCTGCTTCCACGAGCCAACACCTGAAAAAGATAAACTTCCCGACATGCTCCTTCAATGCTCGTTCAGTTAGCCACAAAAATAAATAAAGCCTCGTATTTATTCGGTAAAAATGTAAGAAAGCAGGGAGTTTGGTCATATAAGGGCACAGGTCTAAAGGAAAAAAAGGTCAAAACAAGAGAAAGAAAGTGCAAAAAATGGGTGAAAAACCACACCCAACAGAAAGAAATTTCCTCCTTTAGCAGCATCAAGGAGGAAGCTTACAAGCACTATGAAAATTTATATTCTTAGTAAGGTTCCCCCTCCCTCTCAAGAATATAAGGAAATGTTAGAAAACATCCATGTCCTGGTTACCTAAAGGAAAATTGGTTACTTCTAAAATCGATAACAGAAGAGGAAATATGGATAGTCATAATATATTTCAACCTAGATAAAGCTCCAATCCCATATGGATTTTTAGCTCACTTCTACCAACATTATTGGAAAATCATCAGATTTGACTTATGGAGGATGATATATTTGGTGTTTCAGCACTCTAATATAGGAGGAGGGATTAATTCCACCTTCCCCACCTTGGTGCCAAAATAGGTCAATCCCTCTTCCTTCTCTAGGTTATGACCTATTTCTCTTCACAATGTTTCTAGTAAAGTTGTTTAAAAAATTATTGCTTCTCACCTTAAGTTTGTATTTCCCAAGCTAATCTATCAAAATAAGGGGAATTTTGTAAGTCAAAGAAAAGTAGTGGGTAATATCATTTCAGTGCAAGAAGTTATTCACTCCAAAAAAAAGTAGGAAAAAAAGGAATGGTTAACAATTTTGGCATGGCTAATACATTTGATAGAGTAAGACATTTCTTCCTTTACTATGTTCTCAGGAAATTTGTTTTTGACAACAAATTCATTAATTGGATAAAAGTTTACATTGATGGCCCTTGTAAATCCTAATTATTTGATCCAAATTAGATCATTATATTATTTTTCATCCAAATTCATGCTTTTAGAGTGGAAAATGAGGAGGAATCAACTCATAGGACATTTTTCCTCGTGGGTCCAAATTTGGTGAATTGGGATCTGAAACCTTCTGAAAGTAGTTTGAGGCAACAAATGGTGTTTCTTGGGGGTAAACCTTTCCACTAAATCATGCACCTTGCTATTATACACACAAATACCTTTCCAACAGCATAAGAATCCCCTCAATCAGAGTTCGTATGAAAAATTTATGCCACCCAAAAGTTGACCTTCTTGTTTTATCCACCATGATTCGAGAGGATGCCACATCAGCCCTATTATTCATGGAAAAGGGTATAGCCACATCATCATGATGAATAATTTTCTAGAAGATTCCATATTATAACTCTAGTTAAGAGTTTAAGGAGTCAAACTTAACCACTAGTAGGCTATATAGTTATGTTATAATTGGGCCACAAGGAGGAAAAGGGGTTATATATCATTCAAGTGCATTTTATTCAATAGATGAATATAGTAGTTGAGAGTGGAGAGAGAGATAGAGAAGTAGAAAATTTTGTATATTACAACATCCAATGGTCCATAAGTCTCACTCATTTTTACTTTCACCCATTTCCATTCAAATGAAGAGATAGGGTCGTCGATTTTAACCATGCAAACATAATTCCTATGAACATATTCTCAATATAAAATAGAAAATATTCGATAGCACATGTATACATTTTGCATAGAGACTCTATCCTAGAAACCTAAAACTAGGAAATCCGACTAATTTTTCTATATATTTCAATGATTACATTGCAACTATACATTCCCTCTTAAAAGAGGGTTGCCTTCTAGGGAAAAACCGTAACATAACTTCTGCCATCATATATTTGACCTAATGATGAATAGTCCATATTGACTATGAAGTTCCAATATTTTACAAGAAATTTTTTCCAAAAAATTCGCTTCAAGAGCACTACCCCTGAAAGCCCCGAATAGGGGGGACTCCATAAAAGTGTAGCCACCCCCTCAAGATATCCATGGAGATAATTATACGTGGGGAAAGACGCTCCATTAGGAATCGAGGTCTAAACACAACTAATCATGCAAATAGTATAACACATGGTCAACATTCTCCCACTTGTTGTTTTCTTTACATACAGGGGGGCATAAGAGGACATGATCAACAGTAAAGGGTAGCAATTCCCATTCTTTCTCAACACCAAGATAAATTCTCAATGCTCATATATTTTTTCAATTAATCTACAACATTATTCAAAATGTCCATCTTTACCAGTAGCGCCTTCTTCTCTTCAACCATATCTCTCAAAAAGTATTATTGAACATCAGTGTTCTTTGTCTTTGAATGATAAGTAGGTTTCATTGCTAATAAAATTTCACTTTGAATGTCACAATCTATCCTTAAATCTTGTTTTACCAACCCAGTAACTGAACACAATCTCTGTAACTAAATTTCTTCCTTGCTTGCATGAGTAGTTTTCATGTATTCAACTTCTATAGTTGAGAGTTCCACTATAGATTTCCTCTTGATCATCCAACTGATTTCTCCTCCAAATAGGTTAAGCACATACCCACTTGTAGATCTTTTGTGATCTAGACCTCTAGCCCAATTTTCATCAGTAAAGCCATGTATGTCCAAAACTCCATCTAATATTGGTCTTCCTTGGTAGCACAATCGATAATCAGTAGTGCCATGCAGATACCTAAAAACTCTATTTACTAATGTCCAATTATCATTCCCTTGTTTTGAAATATGCCTACTCAATAGTCATATTGTACGTGAAATGTCATGTTTGGTACAAACCATTGCATACATCAAACTTCCAACTACATTGGCATATGGAACTTGGGACATGTCCTCTTCCTCTTCCTATGTCTTGGGACACTGATTTGTAGGTAAATTTACATCTACATGAATAGGTACCTTTACCAATTTACCTTCCTAGATATTAAACCTCTGCAATATTGTCTTGACATACTTCCTCTAATTTAACCAGTGTTTCCTCTTTTCCTGATATATTTTAATTTCCATGCCTAAAATGAAATTTTCATCACTAATATCCTTGATGTCAAATTTAGAGGACAATTGAGTTTTCACATCCTGGATAATTTCCCTATCATTTCCAATTAGCAACATATCATCCACATACAAGACCAAATAAATAATATGATCACCAACTAATTTAAAATATATACAGTGATCTGCTTTGCTCCTTGTGAATCCAAGTACCAATATATATGTATCAATTTTTTATACCACATCCTTGTTGATTTCTTTAACCCATGCAGAGACTTTTTCAACCTATACACCAGCTTTTTATTTCCCTTCACTGCAAAGCCTTCTAGAGGCTTCATGTAAATATTTTCTTCCATATCCCCATGTAGGAATATTGTTTTCATGTCCATCTATTCTACCTCAAAATCAAAAGAAGCAGCAACAAATAAAATAAATCTAATAGAAACTAACTTAGAAATAGGAGAAAAAATATCACCAAAATCGATTCCATAAACCTAGGAATAACCTTTTGCTCTAATTGAGCTTTGTATTTCTCCACTTTTCCTTCTACATTCAACTTCTTCTTAAACACACATTTGTTAGCAATGATTTTTCTTCCAACTAGAAACTCCACTAGATCCCAAGCCTCATCCTTGTCCAAGGCTACCATTTCTTCAATCATGGCCTTTTTCTAAAGTTTTCATTATATGAATCCATTTCCTCCCTAACAGTTCTAGGATCATCATCAATAATAAGCAAAGAAAAATTTGAACATACTTTGGGTGGAGTATATGTTTTTGGTTGCCTTCTTTCCTATACCAATCTCCTCAAAACCGGAGTATGTGGTTCTTCTTCTTATTTTTCCTATTCATATCTAGAGTCTAATTCATTATCCTTCAAGTCAAACTCAATCTTCTCTAGCTCTTCCCCCCTTAGTAGGACTTCTTGTTTGAGAACATCTTTCACTTCTCTAGATACCACATCTCCAATATACAGAACGTTTTTAGTTTATTGGTTCCAAAGCTTATAACCTTTAAAACCATCTTTATAAGCAATAAATGCACACCTTTGAGATTTACTATCCAACTTAGTTGTGTTTTCCTTTGGAACATGTACATATGCATCACAACCAAATATCTTGAGATGTGTGAGAGAGCGTTTCTTACCAATATGTACCCCGTGTGAAATCTTATCTACCAACACTGATGATAGTGATCTATTTACTAGGTAACATACACTATTGTTGCCTCTACCTAACACAACACCATTGAGCATGCTCATTTATTTTTCCATCAATGTCATGTTTGTCCTTTATGCAACTCCATTCTGTGAAGGTGTGTATGGAGTAACCTTTTTTCATGATATAACAAACTTCTTACAGAACTCTTCAAATTCCTTCCAACATATTTCTCCACCAGTATATGTCCTCAACACATTTATTTTATTCTCAGTCTGATTTTCCACTAGAGCGTTAAACTCTTTAAATAAGTCACAGAATACAAATATCTTCTTAAGGAAATATATCCAAGTATTCCTCAAGAAGTAATGTATAAATGAGACATAGTACCTAGATTTAGCCAGTGATGGAACCAACACAAGTCCAAACACATTAATATGCACTAGCTGTAGCATTCTCTCTGCTCTTTTAGCACCATAGGAGAATATCACCCAATTTTCCTTCCCATATAAACAATGTTCACATAAATCAAAATCCATAGAGAAATTTGACATATCTTATACCATACCATTACCATGTAATACTTGATAGCCCTTCTACATGATATGTCTTAGTATTTAATGCCATAACATAGTCTTTTCCCTGGATACTATTGGATTTTTTCGTTTTTTGCTCCACTCTTAGGAGAAATGGAACTATTGCACCCATCACTAATAATACTTCCAAGCAACTTATACAAAGTTTCAATCGAAATTCCCTCAAAAATACCATTTCCCCTCAAACCATCATGTAGGTATCATTTTCAAGCATTGTTTTTACACATGTCACTCATCTTGCTTACAAAAATCAAATTTATGGCCAATCCTAGGATGTGCAAAACACCAGGGAGTGTTCAAATCCTTCCACACATGAACTTAAACTTGAATTTTCCTCATTCTATGATTCTGATTATCAAATTCATATCCTAATAAAATAATACCACCATAATATCTTTCATACTCACAAAACCACTCCCTGTGGGGAGTTCTATGCAAGGATGCACCTCAATCAATTAGCCATGCCTCATGATCTACATGTGTACTTTAAAAAAACAAGTGTGCATCCCCTCCTTTATTCAAGAACATTTTTGCTTCCATAGAAGAAGCATCATCAAATCCCTTCTCTTTCTCATTAGTTTTGAATCTATAGTATTTCTTGTAATGCCCTTCTTTTCCACATTTCCAACATACCTTTACGAATTTTTTTGGATATTTAGATCTCCCACTTGAGGACTTATATTTGTTTATATTATGGGAGTTTCCTCTTGCATATAAGGCCTAAGAAAAACCCCTTAAACACAAAGGCGTTCCATTGAAGCAAAAATTGCTTTGATGTAAAATGTAGGTTTTAACCTTGCATAAATAATTCCTTTAAAAAGATTCTCAATATATAAAAGAAAATATTCAATAGCACACACAAAATTTTCATAGGGATTTTACGGTGGAAACCCAAAACCAGAAAAACCAAATTGATTTTTCTATACCTTTCAATGATTACATATCAGTTCTACAATTCCCTCTTAAAAGAGGGTTTCCTTCTAAGGAAAAAAAACTTAACATAGCTTTTGTCATCATACCTGCAACCTCATGATGAATGATCCAGATTGACTATGAAATTACAATATTTTACAAGGCAAATTTTCCAAAAATTTCACTTCCAGGGCATTGCCCCCAAAATCCCCTACCATGGGAATCTCCATAAAAGTGTCACTGCCCCCCATAGAAATAGTTATATGGGGGGCAAGCCTCCCCATTAGGAAATGTTGTCCAAACACAGCTAATCATGCAAATAATATAACACATGCCTAACAAGTGAAGCAACCTCACCTTCTAGCTGGGTTTTCTCCCCAAAAGGTTTCCCAGAATGATTTTTTGTTCTATTTGTACTCTATTTTATGCATAATTATAATTTGCAAGAATATGTAGTATACAATAATTGACAAATCCATAAATCTAAGAAGAAATTAACCCTTATAGTGTAAATTTTGGATTTTCTAATATATTTTAGTAGATATATTGTGTTGAATTGTCTAGTGGAATATCCACAGTAATTTACAGATCATATTGGATCACTTTTTGGGTATATTATGAGGGATTTGAAGGGGATCCACATCAATTAAGCTGAAATTCAACCCTAGTTGTAGTCGACGAATATGTTAATAACCCTCAAGATCTTGCAAAGAAGAGGTTTGTGCAATTGGAAGTGACAAATCATAGATACAAACCATCATGTGAACCTCATGGTAGCCCTAAATAATAAGCTCAATCCATTCGAATAATATGGTGTTTATAGCACAAAAGTAAAATTAGAGGGTGTTATAGACATATTTGGGCACATCAACCCCAAGCTTACATGTCGATGTATTAGGGTTCATCAACCCCTAAAATGGTTGCTTTATGCCCTAAAAGAACTAAGTCATCTGAATGCCTCATTCCCCAAAAGTTTCATCTCAGAAATCATCCAGAAAGTGCCTAAACTGAACCATATCTGAAAGCCCTGTGTTAGGGTGAGATGCATCTCACCTGCTACACTATCAAAACAATATGCATCGCAGTTTGGCCCTTTAGTAAGTGTGATGGGCGAGGTTGGACATATTTCTGGGACAGTTTGTTAGTTGGTTGCTCATGGAATCTTCTAGAAACTTCTCCTGTGCCACTTGCCTCTCTGAATTCACCCAAGGATGACTAAGGGAACTAGGAAACCATCTCCAATTCCCCTCTCTTGTGGAACTAATTTCAACAAATGGAATGGCATTCATCATCCCCATTGATGACTCACCCTCTTGCAATCATCTATAAAAGGATCTCCCATCCAAGAGATCAGGAGGCTGAATTGTTGTGAATTGTAAGGAAGTGCTGCTAGTTTCAGTATTGAGGAGAGAGTATTGTATTGTTGTTGGTGTGTTCTTGCTAATTCATGAGGTGAAGAAGGATTGAAGCTGGGAGGATGGCGCTGGATCAGACAACTGGGTTGTAATTCTCCTTATTATTAATAAAGTTCTTCGATATTTTTCCCAATTGATTGTGTTAACTGTAAATGCTTTCATTTGTTCATTATATATCTGATTCTATAATGTTTATGTTGTGATAGATCACGATGCTTTGATAGGTCTTTGTTGCTGTAGCTGTGCAGGTACTCTCCAAGCGTGTTAAGTACGGGGAGGAGTTACGGGATCAGCCAAAGGAGAGGGAGATCAAGTGAGGAATCAAGTGAAAGTTCCAGGTTGGTCCTCTACAATCTTTCTCTTATCTATCACTCATAGGAAAGATCATTGAATTGCTTTAAACTGTTGTTTCTAGGTTAGCTACCAAACCTAGAGGGTTAGTCGCTCGACAAGACACTAATTTTCCCAGAAACAAAGAGAGGGAGATTGAGAGGTCATATTAAAGAGTGAGATCGAGAGATCATGAAGAATCAAAGAGGGAGTCTAAGAAATAACCCAAAAAGGATCAACCTAGTTCGAGTGACATGAACCATTCATATTCCCTATTCAATATGAAAGTGAAGGTATACATCAATCCATATAAATGTGATAATCACACTTTGAAGTTAAATCACTTACAGTAGTTAGAAGTTTATTTTAGTGTTCATTGTATAGAGGAAGAACTGAAAAAAATTGTTTGTTCATCTAAAACTAGAGGGCCATGCTTGACCTAGTGGGAAAGTCACACAAAGAGGTTGGAAGCAAATCCTCTAGTGACTAAGTGAGAGGATTTCAAAACTCTCATAAAATCATAAAATTTGGTATGTAGAGTACCAATGGATCCGATGACATTACTTCATGTACAAACATGGGAAAAGTGAAGAAGAATACATCATAGGATTTAGAAAGATGCCCATAATGATGGGTATATCCCCAAAGAACCCAAAAAATCTCCTCAAGTATTTGTAGTGTCTACACAGCCATCTATGGAAGTAATTGATGTTTTCCAAACCCAACTTGGTGGACAAGGCTTGTGTATAGGCACAATACCTAGAGAACATAGGCTAGAAGAAGGGAAATCAAGTCGGTCAAAATAGAAGGAGCACCAAGAAGCTTCCAAGGAGGCAAAGAAGAATTCGAAATGGGGGAAAGGAAAAAATATTGCAACCACTACACACCAATGCAAATATCCCAACAACCACTACAACCATTATAATGTTAACATTAATATAGAGGGGAAGTGTTGGAATTTTCATCCAAAGCTCAACCCAAAGAACAAAAAGAAAAATGCTAAGAAGAAAATTTCATGGCCATTGATTTAAGAAACCAAGTGGAAAATAGCTTGGACATGGAGGAGAATATTGTATGTACATCAATCAAAAGGGGTGAATTAGAGTGCCATTCGGAACAAAATGATAAGACTCTTCCATATAAATATATAGGTTAAGAATATGAAAATCGAAGCTCTATTCAAATCACAATTAAGGTGAATCTCATAGCAGCATATTTGGTCAACAAACTAGCATTGGAAAATCATGACCATCCTAGACAATATCCTTTGAGATGGGTCAACAAGGAGGCAGAGATAAAAGTAAACAAAGCAATCAAAATCAAATTTTATATTAGTGTTTATTTTATTGATGAAGTAGAGTTGCATATAACTCCACTTGATGTTTAATAGAAAATCAATCTGTAGAAGAGTCCATGAAGGCTACGACATCTCTAGGGGGGTTTACTAAGGAACAAAACCAACAACTATAAGAGTTGCTCCTAGCATACAAGGGTGTGTTCTAGGAGCATGAAGCGATACCACCCAAGAGGGAAGTGGAGCATGAGATCCAGTAGTTACCAAACTCTCCATTGCCAAACATTAGGTTGTACAAGCAATCTGTTATAGAGGAAAATGAGGTAAAGAAGCATTGCATAAACTCCTATAATAAGGTGTCATTCAACCAAGTACCTAACCATGTGGTTCACCCATCATCATTATATCTATGAAGGATGGGACTTGGAGGATGCGATTAATTACAAGGAATTAAAAAAAATTACACTCAAGAACAAGGACTTGTTTCCAACGATAGATGATTTGTTGGATCAGTTACAACAAGCCAAATATTTCACCAAGATGGACTTAAATTCGGGATATCACCAGGTTCGAGTCAAAGAAGAATCTACTTGGAATATCACCTTCAAAACTAGGAAAGGTTTGTATGAATGGTTGGTCATGTCATTATGCCTATGCAGTACACCAATTTAATTTATGAGGTTAATGAATGATATAGTGTGCCTTTTTATATATTCATTTTTTATTGTTTATTTAGATGATATACTAGTATTTAGTGCTCCCTAAGAGGATCACATGTCACATTTTATGTTGGTGCTAGAGACGTTAAAGAAGCACCAACTGCTAGAAAACCTGAAGAAGTGTGAGTTTGAATAACATTATTTGGTGTGTCTGTGATACGTGATTAGTAGAGGAGAGTTGAAGATAGATCGTGCTAAGATGGAGGCCATCACGCAGTGGTTGGTGCCTACTAATGTTTCTAAGGTTAGGAGTATCACTGGGGCAATGCGATACTTGAAGAAATTCATAGCATCATTTTTAACAATGGTAGCACCAGTCCATGCCATAACAACAAGTGGAAAGAGTTTCTAGTGGGAAAAGGGTCAATAGAGGGCCTTTGAGGATTTAAAGAAGAAGATCAATTAAGCATTGGTTCTAGCATTACCAAACTTTCACTATCCCTTCAAAGTGGAGACAGATGTGAATGGGTATGTTATGGGAGTAGTCTTGATGCAAGGAGGAAGGTCTATATGCTACCATTATAAAGTATTTCATGGGGTGGTTCCTAACTACTCTATCTATGACAAGGAGCTTTATGCCCTAGTACAAGTTATTAAGAAGTGGAAACAATATATAATGGGAAAGGATATAGTAATCTATACATATCATTAGCCATGACAGTACCTATAGGCCCCAAGTAAATTATAACAAACCAGGGATTACAAGTAGATGTGGTTTCTATAGCAGTTTGATTTAGTGACAAAGTATAATAAGGGAAGCACAAACAAGTTCGTTGACATGCTTCAAGGCCACCTGCATCAAAGATCTCAGCTTTGGAAACTCTTATGCACATGGAGCCTTTCACCCATAATGCATACAAAGAGTCATATACATAGTAGGAGGAGTTCAACGGGGTGTTCTAATAGTTTCAAAGCATGAGTCATTTGCATGATGGTGACAACACAGTTGACTACCGTGTCCAAAATGGGTTACTCTACAGGTTAGATTAGTGAAAAAGTATAATAAGGGAAGCACAAACAAGTTCGTTGACATGCTTCAAGGCCACCTGCATCAAAGATCTCAGCTTTGGAAACTCTTATGCACATGGAGCCTTTCACCCATAATGCATACAAAGAGTCATATACATAGTAGGACGAGTTCAACGGGGTGTTCTAATAGTTTCAAAGCATGAGTCATTTGCATGATGGTGACAACACAGTTGACTACCGTGTCCAAAATGGGTTACTCTACAGGTTAGATAAGTTATGTGTTCCTAAAGGTGAGCGACTGATCCAAACTTATGCAAGAACGCAACAAAATACAGATATAAGCATAAACACAGAGATGTAGCAGAAATAAACTTTCATTTCATTAATATCAAAGAACTAAAATATGCTTACATACAGAATGGAAATAAGCTAGCTCGGGCAATGGTAACCTATCTCTGAGAAGAGATGTGGTGGCTACATGCCTCTCAATTGTGTTACGATGAGGCTCGAAGGCCAATTTATTATTGAGAAACAATGGAAAACCCTAGACATAAAAAAATCTAACCCTAGGAGATGAAGCACCAAAACTATGGGCCCCGTTTGGGTAAGTTAGTACATCAACTTCCTGGGGCCGCGACTTTGGCATACAATCTTCATTTGATGTGCATAATACCTCGTTATAAAGATCTATCCGAGAAATACAACTTTCGAATGTAAATGTTGTTAAAAGCACCATTTTTTCTCATTTTTCCCAAAAAATGTCGTTTAGGGCCTAAAAAAGGCTCCGGAAGTTTAAGACTCAAAAAATTGTCAGAAATAGTAAATGGTGCTATAATTAAGGAAACTGAAAAACTAAAAGAGACAGTGGTGTGGATCCAAGTGGAAGAGATGAGTGGCCACCAATATCCACCTAGATCAGTCCACCCCCTTTTAGGAAGCAATGGTCCCCATTGCATTAAGTGCCTTCATGAGATGGGGAAACTTTTGATGAACTTAGTCCCTGGTGGGTCACTTGCCTTGGTGCAGGAGTTGGCCAGCTTTGACAACCCGATATAGTGGGATATTCCACTGGCGAGTTTTCTTGATCTTTGTGTCCATGATCCGATCCGTTGTGGCATGTTCCATGCAGTCTGGGTTTAACTATGTTGGTGTGAGTTGTTCTACAATGTCTTATGAGTCCAATAATGGTGGGAAGTATGGTCGAAGACAATCCACATTGAACACTGGGTGCAGGCCAAGGAATGGGGGAATGTTGAGCTCAAAATAATTGTCTCCCATAGCCTTGGTAATGGTGTAAGGCCCATATCAGAGTGTTCTGAGCTTTCGATGGGCTTTGGTAAGGCATTCTTTCTACAAATGCAACTAAACTTTGTCACCCACTTGAAACTTGTGTGGCACCCAATGTTGATCATGTCACCTGCTTGTACTTAGCATTTAACTTCTCCAGGATGTAATGAACTTGTTGGCGAATGTGTTAGATGCGTTCAATAAATTTGGTTGCTTTATCAACCTCGAACAATACATGTGTGGATTCTATCTATGTAGTCGCATGAGGCATGGAAACATCAATCAGACATAATGGTTGAAATCCTAGACCCACTTGAAAGGGACTACGACCAGTCAAGATATGGAGAGATTTGTTATAACTATGTTGCACATAGGGAAGACTCTCATCCTAGGTTCGTGGATGCTTGGAGTTATACATGCAGAGTATGTGCACTATCATCCTATTGACAACCTTCATCTAGCCATCAGTCTAGGGATGGAATGCAATCGACTTGGTGAGCTTGGTGTCTAATAGTGTCTAGAGGCTTGACTAAAATGTGCTTAGGAACCTGTTATCCCGATCTGATATAATGGTCTGCGGGATCCAAAAATGTACCCACACTCATTCAAAGAAGAGTTTGGTAGTGTCCTCTGCTGTGATACTCTTCTTGCAGGCTGCCAATATAGCCATCTTAGAAAATATGTCCACGACCACAAATACATAGTCATTACCATGCTTGGTAGAAGCGAGGCCCGACATATAGTCCATGGAGATGGATTCCCAAGGCTGGTTGGGAGTAGGGAGAGAAGTGTACATGCCTTACTTATTTATGTTTGGCTTGGCGATGGCATAGGTACTGCAGGATCTGATATATTTCCCAACATCTAGTCGAAGTTTTGGCCAATAAAAGTACTTTTGTAGTATAGCCACAATTTTCTCGACACCAAAGTGTCATGCGACCCAACTATAGTGCGTCTCCTAAATCATCTTGTCATGCTCACTTGAAGGAACACAAAGGTGGCCCAGGTAGCATAATAATGTATCCTGGAGGTGGAAATCAGGAACTTTCTTTCCATCTACTAGCATCTGGTAGGTGGAGGCAAACTCTGGATCATTTCTTATAGTTACAACCATCCAAAGTTCTCGTGGCCACAAGAGTTGAGAACAGTTGTTAGTGTTGCAACTAGGGGTTGGAAATCTGCAACATGATTAGTGTTGACCTTTTTGTATTTAATGTTCAAGTGGAATTGTTCCATATATGTAGACCACTTTTGATGGTGATCGTTCTACAACTTCCCTTTTGTCTATATAAACTGAATAGGTCATTGATCAGTGTGGATGACTGTCTCCTTCGCCAAAATGTAATGCTTCCATTTCCAGCAAGCCTACATGATGGAATACATCCCTTTATCATAGGTGGGGTACTTCCGAATTGTATCAAAAATTGTCTCACTGTGATAGGCCACTGGATGCCTGTGTTGGGTGAGGATTGCACCAATAGCATAGTCGGAGGCATCTATCTCAATTTCAAATGGCTGATGCAACCCTGGCAATGTGAGTACCAATGCAGAGTAGAGGCGGTGCTTCAACTCAATGAATGCCTTCTATTGGGACTCAGACCAAGAAAATTTTCTTTCGCTTCGCCCTTGGTAATCTAACTCAAAGGTTAAATGATATGGGAGAATTCCAACATGAACCTCTGATAAAAATTTGCAAGGCCCAAAAAGTTGTGAAGCTTTGTTAGAGTGGTCAGGGATGGCCAATCCCGAATGACTAGGATCTTAGTCAGATCCACATGCATGCCACGCTCGTCTATGATGTAACCCAGATATTGGACCTGGCTCATGCCAAAGGTGCATTTCTCCAAGTTGGCACACATTGTGTTGTTGAAGGGTTTGAAGGACCTGTCGAATGTGTTGCAAGTGTTCTTCCCAAGTCTTGTTGAAGATGAGGATGTCGTCAAGATAAAACACCACGAATGAGTTGGTGAAGGGCCGCAAGATGTGATCCATTAGCCTCATAAGAGTAGCAGAGGCTTTTGTTAATCCGAAGGGCATAACTAACCATTCAAAAAGGCCTTCCTTGGATTTGAAGGTGGCATTCCATACATCTATGGATCTATTGGAACCTGATAATAGCCAAACTTCAGATTGATCTTGCTGAAATACTTGGCCCTCTTGAGTTGTTCCAGATGGTCATCAATCTATGGGATTGGATACTTATTTCAGACAGTGATTTTGTTTAGTTCCTGATAATAAATGGAGAGCATCCAGGTCCTATCCTTCTTCTGTAAAAGTACAATCGGGCTCCCACAAGGCGAGGAACTTGGTCGAATGTGCCCCTTTTGCAGAAACTCTTAGATTTTCTGCTTGATCTCCTCATTTTCTAGAATTGAGTAGCGATATATTGACATGTTGGGTAGAGGTTCTCCGGGAGTCAAATTGATTGAGTTCTTGTCCTGATAGTGCAAGGGTACCCATGTGGGTGAGGAGAAGATGTCACAATATTCTTCCACTACCTTATCCACCTGCTTCTTCTACGTGGGGAAACCCTTCCTGAGGGCCATGGATGTGGCCATGATCTTTCCCTTACTTTGAGAGTGAATAAAAAAGAAAACAAATTTACTAGTCTAGGAGATGATCTTATTGCATTGCTTAGCAGATATTAAAGAGATGACGGTAGGCAAGGCTACCTTTGGTATCCTGTATAAATTATTACCCAAAGAAATAATAATAGTGTGACGCTTCCACAAGTATGGTTGGCCTAATAATACATCACAAACTTCAAGATGAGAAACGTCAAACAATACCTTATCTGTGAAGGGATTTATCCTATAGGGAAGGATGCACTACTAGCTAACTCAGAGATTTCATCCTTGGTGAAACCACTGGATGGTGTACGGCTGTGAGTGTGGTATGGTCAGTAGGCCCAACCACTTCGCGACCTTTGCTTAAATGAGGTTCTTTTGGCTCCGACTGTCGACAATGGACTGCAACGGCGAACCCTTCACCCATACCTGTGAGTGGAAGAGGCACTCCCCCTCCTATGGATCTTTAGGGTCATTCTTCTAGATCTTGGTGGTGGAAAAAGTGGTGTTGGGCTCCACATCAATAATCTTCTTCCCTTTTTCATTCCCCTTGTTAGGTTCTGACTCAGAGTTGGAACATGCATCTGATTCTAAAGCCTTTAGCTCGGCCACCAGTAACTGCTTAGCTCGACACTCACTTGTGTTGTGAGTGGGGCTCTTATGGAACTCACACCACTTTCCTATGTCCTTCTTTGACTTCGAGGTGTTGTTCTTTGCTTGTGACTTCGACAGGTTGTCCTGGGTCACCCTGCCTTGGCTTTGTCCTTTATTATGAGGTTTTGGGGTGGCTTTCCCTTGCTTCGGGTTCACAGATCCAAAGTCACGCTTCTTCTATTTAAACTTATGCTTGATATTAACAACGTGTCGATAAGTGGCACCAAGCGAGGAGATGTCTAGGAACTCCATCCTGTCCTGGATGTATTTGTGCATAAAACTATGGTACTTTAGTACCAAATTCCACTAAAAATCTAATACCCAACTTTGTGCGAAGGGTATGAAAAATATTTGTGAACTCTGTCACATCTTGGCCCCTTCACTAATGTAGTGTGGTCCAGTTTATGTACTTATCTTCATAGTTCTCGAAAGGATAATACTGCTCCTTGATGGTGTCTCAGAAAGACTTCCAAGTGGGTGCGGTTGAAAATAGTGAGGGTTCCTTCTCGTCCTTCTGCTCACAGTAGGTTTCCCCACCAGTCCTTGATGTGGGGGTCGGCTTTAAGGAGTGAAAAAGTAATCTTTTCCCTATTGGAAAAATCATGAACTGAAAAATACCCTTCCAATAGATTTATCCATATATATACAGTGTTTGCATCTATCTGGCCTTAAATTACGGGAATATCAAAGTTGACTTGTACCTTGAAGGGAGTTGTGCCCCCAAATTGGCTACCAGATGAAGATGCGTTGCCTGTGGGCATCCACCGAAGGATCTGGGAAAATGTTTCCATCATCACGTTCCTCTGTAGCTCGAGGGATTCTTCAAGCAATATTTTGAAGGGATCCCTTGCTCCTTCATCTTTCTTTTCTTCCACCATGGGTGGCCGTCAGGGTTTGCGAGGCTAGTCTTGCAAAGGTTCAACCAGTTCGAGCCTTAACTCCTTATACCCTGACCTCATTGGGGACAAGCAAAGAAAAACAGAGAAAGAGAAAATCCCTCTAATGCCACTAATCCGAACTTACGCCAAGAACGCAATAAAATACAGATATAAATATAAACACGTAGATGCAGCATAAATAAAACTTCATTTCACTAATATCAAAGAACTAAAGTATGGTTACATACAGAATGGAAATAAACTAGCTCGGGTGATGGTAGCTTATCTCTCAGAAGAGATGTGGTGGCTAAATGCCTCTCAACTATATTACAATGATGCTTGAAGGCCTATTTATTATTGAGAAATAATGGAAAACCCTAAACATTCAAAAACCTAACCCTAAGAGATGAATCGCCAAAACTATGGGCCCTGTTTGGGTAAGTTGGTACATCAACTTCCCGGGGTCGTAATTTTTGCATACAATCTATGTTTGGAGTGCACAATACCTTGTTAGAAAGATCTATCGGAGGAATACAACTCTCAAATGCAAACATCAAACAAGCATTCCAGTTTTCCCGTTTTTCCCAAAAAATGTTGTTTAAGGCCTCAAAACGGCTCCGGAAGTTCACGACCCAAAAATCTACCAAAAAAAGTAAATTGTTCTACAATTAAGAAAACTGAAAAACTGAAAGAGACAGAGGTGGGGGTCCAAGTGGAATAGGCGGGTGGCCACCAATATACACCTGGATCAGCAACTATAACTGATTAAAGAGGCTCACACCTCCAAAGTTGTAGGACATTTTGGTGTCAAGAAGATAGTGGAAAGCTTGCATAGGTATATGTATTGGTTAAGGATGCAATAATAGATATCTAGGTTCATAATAGGATGCATACTTTGTTGTACCAACAAGGCTACTAATAAGAAACAGGATCTATATCATCCTTTGCATGTACCACTCATCCATGGGAAAGAATTTCGATGGATTTTATAGGGGATTTACCAACAACAATGGAGGCACATAACTATATGTTTGTGGTAGTTTATAACTTCAACAATATGTGTGTTATAATTCCTTGTGAAAATACCATCAACGAGAAAGAAGCAATGGACTTTTTCTTTGGATAAGTTTGGGTACCCCTTAGGATACCAAGGAGCATCATTTTAGACAAGGACACCAGATTTCTTAGTGAATTTTGGACTACATTGTAGCAGAATATGGACTTCAAGTTTATGAGGTCTACAAAATTCCATCCACAAACAGATGGGAACATGTAGAGAGTCAATAGAACCTTGTTGCAATTTTTGAGTGGTTATAATTAGAAGCATCCAAAGAGTTGGGATGAAAATATGGTATATATACAACATTATTTGATCCAGGAGGATCCAAAAAGGTTATATTTTCAATGTCCTAAAACTCAACGAAACCTATCTCAAATTGAAGAGCTCGCCATACTCAATCAAATGGCATGAACGACACCTCAATTTGACAATGTATGCGAAATTTATGGCCCACTAAAGTTTTTGGAAACAAAACAAAAGAATTGCATGTAGGAACTACGAATTACCATGTGGCAGGCTAACGTCAATAGTACAGATGCTGACATCATCCATACAGATGATGAAATTAGTAGGGTGATGTGGAGATACGGATTAATCAAAATATGACACATGTTAGGTGACATCAGCAACCCATTCAACGATATGGACCAATCACATTGCGACATGTGGTGCTTAGTCAATAGCGTGCTGATTTCCTTAATGAGGTGACATTTTGCACCTACACAGCGGTCGACAGTGACAAAATTGTCGAAAAATGACCACTGGGGCCTATTTATAATAAAAATTAAAAAACAAAAATTAAATTGCCGACTAGTGGGTGGTCAAACCCTGTCGGTCGGCCCGGGGTCATTAATATATATATATATATAGATATATATAGATAGATATACAAACACCGGTGGGGTCGCTAGCCGATCTATCAGCGGTGTTACCTGACACCATAAAAAAGTAGATGCCAATAACAAACCAAAATAACGTGCCAAGTTTCTTACTCCATTGGGGTTCGACCCCGGGTAAACCAATTTTGGGCGACCACCAATGTGCCAACAGGGCAAACTTTGGTTGGTCCGCCATTTCAATCATATAAATCGCCATCAAAACCATCATGGGGAGGAGGCCACGTGGAAATTTTTGAAGAGTTCAATTGTTAGAAAATTATATATTACGGAGCAATGGAACACATAAAATATTGCAGAAATATAAACACAAAAAACGCACAAAACAAGAGAGACACAGATATACGTGGTTCACCCAGTTTGGGCTACGTCCACCCCGAACAGCCAGTCCTTCCTTTCTATTATCCAGCAAAATGAAGAGACACAACCTACAGCAAATCCGCTGTAATATCCTCTGTTTTCTCTCACAGTCTCACCTCTCTGTTTCTCGCTCACAGAATACACATCTATATCTCAGCCTCAAATACAATGCCCTCATACAAAGAGAGGGGGTTGCCTTCTAGGGAAAAAAACCCTAAACTAAACATAAGTTCTACCGTCAGATCATCTGCCTAATGAACGGCCCAGATTGACTAGAAATTACTATACTTTTACAAGGCAATTTTACATTTGTTTTTAGCTTCGGGGGCGCTGCCCCCGAGCCCCCGCCGGGGGACCGCTGGCCCCTGGACCCCCGCGGGGGGGACAAGTCCCCCCCGCACCCCCCCCATGTGGAGGGGTGTACAAACTTCCTAGGGTATACATCCGACTGAAACAAAGACCTCTGAACAATCATGCTCCACACACAACATCAATCGATGGAACCATGTGCTGGAACCGAGCGCCCAAGGGTCCCACTCGGGCACAGAATCCAAAAAAGATTATAGGGAATATTCCCTGAAATATTCCACAAAGAATCTTTGAGATTCCCTAGAGCCCAAAAATTCACCACAGAAGAATTAGGTTGAGTTTATACTCATCTTACTTGATTTTTCGTAGGAATCACAGTGGTAAGGTCATATTTGTTATCTAGGTAGTTGAATTTCAGTGAACCTGCGAGAATGAATCTTTGGGGAATATTTGAGATTCCCTCGAATCCCATATTTTGACCAAAGCAGAAAGGGTCGAGTTTATAGTCATTTTTCACGACTTTTCACCATGAATTCAAAAATGTAGTCCATTTTTTCAATAGAGGTGTACATTTTTAGGCCATCCCCATAAGTGGAGGTATAAGGTGTCATTTTTTACATGCATGTAATTTTATTTCATTGAAGATTAATGAAAGAGGCCTCCCCACATTGAGCAGGGCCCAAAGACATAACCCAGACTATGTGATCTCTGTTATCAACTTGTTTTTGTTTCTCCTTCTCATGGTTGTCTTTTATTTCCACCTCTTTTATGTGTGTGAATCTTATGGTTACATTCCCTTTTAAATGTAATTTTGTATGCATATTTGAAGTAAAATGATCTGGATCAAGTTTGGTATCAGAGAAGGTCTTCTGTTGATATGAATTGCAAGTGTATGATAACCAGGGAAAAGATCCAAAGAGGTGAAGGAAAACTTAAGTCCTTTAATCCATAAGTGGAGTGTGCAATACAAAGAAGGAAAATGGCAGATGAAGATGCTTGGTCGAAGGAAGAGTGAAATTTTTGCAATGTCTTCTACACCATGGCAGAAAAGGTTGACAAAATGTTTACAGAGTATGAGAAGACAATGGTGAAGCAGGAGAAGAAATAATCAGATGATCATGCCTCAGTAAATCAAGGAGGAGGAGAAGATACTCTTGAACCCCCCTCTCCATCTGTTAGTGAATGCTCCACTTTTCCCTCATCTTCTCAACATTTTAAAAGTAGAAAAAATCATAAAAATCATTTTTTCAAGATGGATGTCAAGTTTGATTTGCTTGTATTTAATGGAGAATCTGATGAAAAAAATAGCTAATTGGATCAAATAGGTTGAATTATATTTCCACATACAATGAATCAAAGAGGATGAGGCCATGATCTAGTTAGCATCCCTTCAATTGAGTGGCACTGCTCTCATATGGTGGGAAGGTAAGATGTAAAAAGACGGTAAGAGTAATTGTAAACTTCTCTCATCTTGGTCAAAGTTTGTTTCTTCTTTGAGAGGACAGTTTTACCAATTGGGCTACAAACATAAGGCCATGATGGAATGAAAACATTTGAAACAAGGTAAATTTCAAAATGTTCAGAATTTCACAGAGGAGTTTAGGAAGAAAGCATTAGCATTGAATGTTCCATTAGACTCTCTTGAGATGTTGATGAAATGCATTGTCTCTTTGCATAGTTATTTGTGTCCTTCATTATTATTATTTGAACCTAAAACTCTTGATGAGACTAGTGTGAAGGTTGTACTTGAAAGCAAGGGGAAGCATGAATAAGATGACCATTCAAGGAGGACAACGACAACTAAGAGAAAGGAAGAAAATCCCTCTTGTACTCATTGTGAGAAAGAAGGGCATGATGAGGAGAATTGTTGGAAATTGCATCCAGAATTAAGGCCAAAGAGGAATGGAAGAAATGAGAAGCAAAATATGGTCGCAACCATGCAACAAGACCAAGAATCTAAATCAAAGCATGATGAGAAGGTCGCAGTTGCTAAATTTGCAGGTATTGGACCAATTGACATGGGATCAAATTCAGGTGATGAGATGAATATTGCAGCTCTTGGAATTGTAGGTGATGGACCTATTGACTTGGGTTCTGATTCAAGTGATGAGACAAATATTTCAATAGATGTTGTACCAAAAATGACAAGGGAACCAAAGACTCATGGCTCCAGAACTTGAAGAGATCAACCAAAGCATTAAAGTTGAGAATTTTGAACTAAGGAGACTCCTACAAGAAGCAAAGGAGGAGAAACAAAGGTTGTGACATCAATTAAAAGCCAAGGAGGAAGCCTTAGAAAAGTTGCGGCATAACAAAACTAAGGTAAAAAGTGATTCTTCAATTTCATGTTCTTTTTATGATTATGATTTCGCTACCTTTGAGAAACATTGATCTGTAAAATGTCATGGATATTCCACTGGATAGTTCGTCACAACAGATCTGATAATATTATATTAAAAATCTGAGATTCTACATTATTACAATTTTATTAAACTTTAAGATCTATAGATTTAACTATAATTAGTGCATGCATGTGAATGGAAATTATGTAGAAAAGTAGAGAACGACAAAATAAGCACACACACACACACACAAGACACAAGATATGCTCTAGGAAACCCTTTCGGGAGAAAACCCAGCTGGAAGGTGAGGCTGCTTCGCTCTCTTTCTTTGTTTGGAAATATGGCTACAAGTACAAAGAAGTAATGCATGTGGCTCATGGGTTGATACAGTGCACAAATTCTCTTTGTGTGCTCCTCTCCTGGATATCTTTGCTTAGCTATAGAACAAAATTCTCTCAAGAGAATGGAATGTCTCTTCCTCGTAGTGGCCCAGTTATAACATTGCCTGATAGCCTACTAGTGGTTAATTTGGCCACATCAAATCTTAACTAGAGTTATAATATAGACTCTTATAGAGTATTTTACATCATAATCACATGGCTAGCCCATTTTCCATGAATAATGGGGGCTAACATAGCATCCTCCCGAACTATAGGTGTGAAAACAGGAAGGTCAACTTCTAAGTCGCATAACTTTTGCATATAGACTCTGATTGATGTGATTCTTCCATTTTTGGAAATATTTATGCGTGTAGAATAGCATGAAATAGTGTGGTGCCATGGCAGAAAATTTTTACCCCCAAAAAACGTCATTTCATGCCTCAACCCACTCCTGAAAGGTTTCAGATCTCGTATTTCCAAACTGTGTCTCATCGGTAAAAATGGTCCCATAGCTATTCCTCCATTTTTTCCACTCCAAATGCATCGATATGGATGGAAAACAATATAATAATCCAATCTGGATCACACCTCCCCGTTTTGGGAGGATTTTGGTCCCCAAAAGTTTCTACTAAATGAGGTGAGAAAATGCTTCCTCCACCTCTCTGGTGTAACATTTAGCTTTGCCTAGAATTGTCCCTTCAATCCAATCTGCCAAAGGTCATGTTGCCCCTGTCTTGTAGTTCTGGACCTCTTCTACAAAACGGTATCTTCTGTTAACTCTTCATGATCATCTGGTGACAAATCCTCCATGGAAGGTAGGACATGTTCCTCTTCCTGATATCGCATAAAAGGCTCATAGAGTTTTAGATTCTGTACATTCACAACTAAGTAAATGTGCATATATGGTGGTAAACTAAGTCGATGAGCATTATCACCCACCTTTACCAGTATCTCAAAGGTACCATACCTCATAACCTTAGTTTTCTTACCAATCCCCTCCAACCTCTCCTTGTTCAACTGTAACCATAATTTGTCTCCTGCCTTGAATGACTTCTCTATTCTGTGTTGATCATGCCTGGCCTTATACTTATGCATTGTTTCTTGTACCTGCAAATAGATCTGCATAATCTTCTCTATAAAATTTTCAGCCTTCAAAGCATCTCCTGTAATATTTTCCCTCACTCATCCTTGCTTCCCATATGCAATATCCAAAGGTGAAGGTTGAAAATATCCAAAACAAATCTCAAATGGGGACTTTCCTATGGAAGTGTGGACTGCTCTATTATAGGAATGTTGTATATATACCGGATTTTCATCCTAGGTCTTCGGATGCTTCTGGTTGTATCCCCTTAGAAGCTAAACCAAAGTCTTTTTGACTACTTTTGTCTTCCCATCTGTCTGTTGATGGAATGTTATAGATAACTTCAACTTTGTGTCCATCTTTTACTACAATGTAGTCCAGAATGCACTGATAAATCTTGTATCCTTATCTGAAATGATGCTCCTTGGTATCCCAAAGTGCACCCAGCCCTGTCCAAAGAACAATTTTGTTGCTTCTTGCCCATTGATGGTCTTTTTACAAGGCATCTGAACTCACATCTTGTTGAACCTATCAACTACCACGAACCGGTAGTCATGTCCCTTCCTAGTTTTCTAAAAACCTCCCACGAAGTCTATGGAAATTCTTTCCCAAGGACGAGTAGGTATAGGTAAGGGATGATATAGACCCTATTTCATGCCTAGGCTTGCTGGTACAACAAAGTAGGAATCCTCTTATGAACCTAGGTACGATTTTTTGACCCCACTGACCTAGATACCCTGTAAATATCCAAAAATACCTAAAGAAACCTACTATGATACCAAATGAACTGTAAACTATCATGGATATTCCACTAGATTGTTCATCACAACAAATTTGATAATAATATTAAAAATCTAAGATTCTACACTTTTATAGTTTTATTAAAGTTTAATATCTATAGATTTAACTATAATTAGTGCATGTATGTGAATGAAAATTATGCAGAAAAGTGGAGAATGAAAAAATAAGCACACACACACAAGACACAATATATGCTCTGGGAAATCCTTTTGGGAGAAAACCAACTAGAAGGTGAGGTCGCTTCGCTCTCTTTCTCTATCTAGAAATATGGTTGCAGGTACAAAGAAGTAATGCCTGTGGCCCATGGGTTGCTAAAGTGCACAAATCCTCTCTGTGTTCTCTACCTCCTATCTCTCTTGGCTATATTTTCTCAACTATGGAACAAAATTCTCTCGAAATAATGTAATGCCTCTTCCTCCTAGTGGCTCGGTTATAACACAGCTCGATAGCCTAGTAGTGGTTAATTTTAACTACATCAAATCTTAACTAGAGTTACAATATAGACTATTCTAGAGTATTTTACATCATAATCATGTGGATACCCCCTTTTCCATGGATAATGGGGGTTGGCGTAGCATCGTCCTAAACTATAGGTGTGAAAACAAGAAGGTCAACTTCTGAGTGGCATAATTTTTGCATACGGACTCCTATTGATGCACTTCTTGCGTTGTTGGAAAGATATCTATGTAGAATAGCACAAAATGGTGATGCACTATATCGCCAAATTTTTACCCCCAAAAAATATCATTTGATGCCTCAAAATGTTCCCAAAAGGTTTGAGACCCCGTTTTTCCAAATTGGGTCCCGCCAGTAAAAACGATCCCATGACATGATTCATCCACTTTTTCCACTCTTAATGCATCAAGATGGATGAAAACCAATATAATGATCCAATCTAGATAAAACATACCACGGGAATTGGATCAAAATTGTTGAATAAAATGGGGTATCAAGGAAAGGGCCTCAGTGTTAATGGTCTCGGCATTTTGAATCCCATAAAAGTGTAGGAATTGCCTCACTATGAAGGACTTGGTTATGTTAGAAAGGAGGTTGCAGAATGATCCAAGACAACCAGTGACCAATCAATGATGGATGAAGGGAGAACATTACCACATTCCAGTGATAGTGAGGATTCCACAAGAAGTTATCCTCAATAGGGACGCAACGGGAACAAGGGTTCGAAGACAATCTAGAAAGTCTAGAGAAGAAAGAATCATTGCAGTCACTGCAACAAGGATGGATATTAGAGAGCCACATGTCAGGTACTCCATGACCAGAAAGCACCTATGAAGGAACCAGCTGATGAATTTGTTCAACAAGAAAATCAGCCACAGGGAGATGACCCATTCACTTTGTTGAGTGAGAGATGGTTTTATTAGTTTTTCATGGCCGCATTTTGTAAATCACATGTTGTGAGATGATTGTAAAAGTGATGAAGTGTTTTCCATCACTTATGAATGCAACATAGTGATCTTTTGGGCCTTTTTTTGGTTTGGGGTATTGGTTTTTGTTGTGATTTTGATGTAAATTTTACCAAAGGGTGCGTTATCAACTCTTAACAAGTATGGGGTTGTCCGAGTCTTGATTGGTATTGTATGTAGTTTGCAAAGAATGTATTGCAAGTTTGCATAAAATGCAGGTGTTGATTCGTCACTTATGGCTCTAAAGTACAAAGGTGAACGAGAAGGAAGTGTGGCTTGACAGGGCACTTGTTGTGTAGATGAGGGAGTACAACAGATTGCATATTGTGTTCATGCTTTTGGTGGACCAAAAGCTCCTCAATGAGAGGAATGATCCAGGAGGATCCTAAAAGGCCAAATTTTTTAAGTCCTCAAAACTCAGTGAAACCTATCTCAAATCGTATAGCTCATTGTCCTGAATCCAACAGCGTGTACGACACCTCAATCCAACATCGTATGTGAAAGTTATGGCTCGCTGAAGCTTTTTGGGAGCAATAAAATTTTTTGCAGGAAGGAACCATAGGTTACCACATGGCAGGCTGACGTCAATAGTATGAATGTTGATGTTAGCCATATGAATGATGACATCAGCAAGGTGACATGGCGGTATAGACCAATCAGTAGACGACACATGTCAGGTGATGTCAGCGACCCAAATAGTAGTATGGACCAATCAAATTGTGACACATGGTGCCCAGTCAGTAACCTACCGATTTCCTTAATGAGGTGACATTTTGCACTTTCATGGTGGTCGGAGGTGACCAAATTGTCGCCTAGTTAATTTTTCTAATAACCTCTGAAAAATTGGTGAGAAAAACGATAGTTGGGGCCTATTTATAATAATAATAATAATAATAAATTAGACCTCCAACCGACGAACGTTTAAACCCTGTTGGCTGGCCCAAGGGTTGTTGTTGTTATTATTATTATTATTATTATATATATACACACACAAACAACGACGGGTGTCAAACCTGCCCGATGGGGTCGTCAGTCGGTCCATCGGCAGTGTTACCTGACACCATAAAATGGTAAACACTGATAGAAAACCAAAATAATGCACCAAGTTGCATACCCCAGTGGATTTTGACCCGGGTCTCCTAGGAACTAATTATGGGCAAACATCAATGTGCCAATAGGGCGAACTTTGGTTTGTCTTCCCATTTCAACCATATAAATCGCTCATCGAACCCAACACAGGGGAGGAGTCTGCTTGTAAATTTGGGAGGAGTTTAGTCCATGGAACCATGTGCTAGAACCGAGCACCCAGGGTCATTGCCTATAAATGGAATCCGAAAAAAAATATTCTAGGGAATATTCCTTGAAATATTCCACAGAGAATCTTTGAGATTCCCTAAAGCCCATAAATTCACCAGAGCATAATTAGGTCAAGTTTATATTCATTTTACTCGATTTTTTGCAGGGTCGCAGTGGTGGGATCAGATTTGTTATTTGGGCACCCAAATTTCAATCAACCCATGGAAGGAATATTTGGGGAATCTTTGAGATTCTGAAGGGTCTAGATGTTGACCAAAACAGAAACAGGTAGAGTTTGCAATCATTTTTCATGATTTTTTCCCACGAATTCAATGTTGCAGTCCATTTCTTTAGCAGAGGTGTGAATTTTTAAGCCATCCCAAGAAATTGAGGTATTATGTGTCTTTTTGTACATGAATTTAATTTGATTTCACTAAAGATTAATGAAAGAGGCCTCTCCACATTGAGCAGAGTCTGAAGACGTAACCCACACTTGGTGAACTTCGTTATCAACTTGTTTTGTGTCTTTTCTTCTCATGGTTGTATTTTATTTCCGCTTCTTTTATGTTTATACATCTTATGTTTACATGCCCTTTTAAATGAAATTATGTATGCATGTTTGAAGTAGAAAGATTTGGATCATTGTTATGGATATTTTCCACCATTTGAAACTTGTTTTGGATATTTTCCACCTTCACCTTTGGATATTTCATATAGACAACGAGGAGGAGAGAGGGAGGATTTTACAAGGGGTTCCTAAAGGGGAAAAAAATTGTTGAGAAGATAAGGAAAATACATATATAGGTACAGGAGACATGAAAAAATTCACAGGAAAAATACAAGGCCATGCATGATCAACATAGAATAAAGAAGTCATCCAAGGTGGGAGACAAACTATGGTTACAGTTGAACAAGCAAAGGCTACAGGGTCCTAGTAAGAATATCAAGGCCATGTAATATATTCCCTTTAAATTATTGGAGAAGGTGCAAGATAATTTCTATAGACTCATTCGAACCCCATACATGTGCATTTACTCAGTGATGAATGTAGAGAATTTAAAACTCTATGAGCCTTCCATGCTAGATTAGGAAGAGGAAAAGGTCCTACCCTCTGTAAAGGATTTGGCACCAAATGTTGAGGTAGAGTTGACAGAGGATACAATTTTTCAAAAGAGGTACATAACTACAAAACAAGGGCACAATGACCTTTGCAATATTGGGTTGAACAAACAACTTCCAAATAAGGCTAAATGGTACACCCAAGAGAAGGTACCTCGTTTAATAGAATCTTTTAGGGACCAAAATTCTCCAAAAATGGGTAGCTATGATCTGAATTGGATCATTAGATTATTTTTCATCCATCTTGATGTTTACCAAGTGGAAAAATCGAGGAATAAGCTCACAAGACCATTTTTACTAGTGGGTCACAATTTGGTGATTTGGGATTTAAAACCTATCGAAAGCAATTTGAGGCATCATATGGAGTTTTTTGGGGTAAAAATTTGTTGCTTAAGTGCCACAAACCATAGTTTTATTCTACACACATATGTATTTCCAAAGGCATAAGAATAGTCTCAATCAAAGTTCGTATACAAAATTTATGCCACTTAGAAGTTGATCTTCCTATTTTTTCTAACATGATTTGATCGCCTTATTCATGGAAAAGGGGCTAGCCATGTGATATTATGAATAAGACTCTAGAAGAGTCCATATTGTAACTCTAGTTAAGAGTTGAAGGAGTCAAACATAACCACTAGTAGGCTATTGACTTTTGTTATATTCAGGCCACTATGTGGAAAAAGGGTTATATTCTCTTCAAGTGAATTTTGTTCCATAGATTAGTAGTGTAGCCGAGAGTGGATAGAGACATAGAGTGAACATAGAGGGTTTGTATATTGTAGTAGCCCATGGACCACAAGTCTCACTTCTTTGTTCTTTCATTCATTTCCATTCAAAGCAAAAGAGAGCAAAGCAGTGTGACTTGCTAGCTTGATTTTCTCCTGAAAGAGTTTATTGAGTCATATATTGTGTTATTGTGGTTTATGAGTGGTTATTCTCTTTATTATTTATTTTTTTAATTATTATAATTTGCATGCATATGCAATAAACAATAATTAACAAATCTGGAAATCTAAGAATAAATTAACCCTCATGATATAGATTTCATATTTTCTAATATATTTTAGTATATATATTGTGACAAACTATCCAGTGGAATATCTGTCGTAGTCTATGGACCAATTAGTTGTAGAATATTGGTATTCTTCAAGGCCACTTTCGGATTAAGACAAGGATGACCCCTATCTACTTTGTTGCATATTCTTATGGAAAAATCTTTAAGAAAAAGAGTGAAAAAAGAAAGGAGATTGGGGGCCTTTCCAAGGATCAGATTCACGAGAATGGTAAAGAGTATAAAAAAATCTCAGTTTGTTGATGAAACTATTATGTTGGGGAGAGTTTTAATGAATATTGAAAATCACTTTAGATTGGTCTTGGACAACCTTTTTGTGGCCTTAGGAGGGCTAATAAATGGGATTATGAGCTTCATCTACTCATGGAATATCAATCCTAATGTGAAAAGTCTCCCATCCCACTCTTGGGATTTTTGGTCCTAGGAATGTGGTCCTCCTTCTCTTACTTTGGGATGCCCATTTTTTTAAATCCTTTCCCCCATCCATTCTAGGCTCATTTTCTTGAAAATATCAAATCATTTTTTTCTCAGTGGGAAGTGCAGGTTGAATCCAACACGAAGATTTTTCTTAATCAAATCATTCATTTCTAGTCTCCCTCTTTTTCAATTCACTACTCTATTAGCTCATAAGAGAGTTATAGAATCCCTTCTCATAAAAATAATGAAATTTCTTTATAAAGGTGAAAAATAAACCTTCAAAAGATTTTATCTAATTAACTGGGTTGTGGTTCACACCCCAAAATTCCATTGGGGCTTAGGCATAAAATGCGCCCCCTTAATATACTTAGCAATGCGGGGAAATTGGCACGGAGACTCAGCTCAGGAAAATATCATTGGTGGGGAAGGTCTTGGTGAAGAAATATTTTATTAATGAAAGGAGAACATGTCTAGAATCACCAAATAAAATCAAGGGAGGTTCCCATATTTGGAGACTTTCCTTAGCTTTCATTCCATTAATCAAATCTAAACTCTCTTGGACTCGTGGTAATGGTTGTGATATTAACATATGGACTACTTCCATTCTAGGGAATCCCCCCTGGAGTCTTGCTATTAGTTTACTCCCCTTAGAATTGGCTCTCAGCACAATCTAAATTCACTCTTTTTGATATAGGAACGTGGAAAAAAAAGTGGATATTAGAAAGGACGGATTTAGGGAAGGGTCCCCCCATTTATTCTCTCGTGTTCATGATCTGGTACTTATTTTGTCTAGATATAATCCTATATCCTTATCAAAGAAATATCAAAGAGGTTGGGAACAATCTATATACATGGTAAAGCCTAGTTATAGTGTAATTCTTTTTCCTAACGATCTCCTTCCCAAATATGCAATGTGAACTCACTTAGGGAACCAAGATAATATTCCTAAAATCAACATTTTGTATTGGGTGCTAGCTTACAAAAAATCTTGACAACAAAATACCTACAAAAAAGAGGAATAATAAGGCCTTCTAGATGTGTTTTGTGCCAACAAAAGGATGAAAATATCATCCACTTATTCTTGGAATGTAAGTTCTCTAAGAAGGTCTGGGAATTCACCTTAAAAAATATCATGCATCAAATTGTATGGCTTGCAAACATCAAAAAAATCTTTTATTTGTGGGGTAATCATTATGTCATCTCTTTGCATGGAAAACCTATTTTAAAATGGATTTGATGGGCTCTTCCTAAATTTATTTGTTGGAAAATATGGTTGGCCAGAAACATAGCTATATTCCATGAAAAAATTCATCCCCTCTAGAGGTTGTGATCACAGCTTCCCTCCTAATAGTTGAAGCATTAAAATAATATATATCCTTCTCCTTTTACCCCCGGGAAGTGGATGAGATAGAACAAATATGGATTCAAAACTTTAGTCTACAAGAACAAATAAAATTGGGAGTTGAAAAAAAAGATAACAAGAAAGCTTATACTCTCAAAGAAGGAATTGTTGAATGGATAGTAGGCCAAAAACATCCAATTCGTTTATTTGGATGAGCCTTAAAATCCAATCCTGGGGTGGCAGGGCCAGGGGTTAGTATATTACCCCAGAGAAAAATGTAAATTTTGTACTTTTTGAGACAAGTTTTCGGTGATAATTACATCAAAATTCATTTGTTGACGTGTCGAACCATAAAGTGTGGTTCATCGTCAAGACAAGATGAAGAATCAGATCAAGGAAGCAAGTTAAATAGAGAGACCAATCCATTCCAACGGCTAGAAAAACGGCTACTTTTGACCAAGAGAAATGACTACCTTTGACTGGGCTTCAACTACAATTGACAGGACCAAGAGTTAGGGACAAATAATTATTAATTAACTAATTAAGTTGTTTATTGGATTTATTTAAATATATATGTTTATAAATTCTTTTAAATATGTTTATAGTAAAACTAATCAAAAACTTAAAACATATATATCTTTTTTTAAAATATAAAAAATATGTAACTATTTCAATATATATAAAAAAGTTAATTATTATAATTACCATGATAAATTAAATAAGAACTAATTAAAAACTTAAAAATATATCTTTTAGTTAAATCTCATATATGTTTATAACTATATGAGTTAAATTTTACTTATAATATGAACATGTGTATAACTTAAATATACTTGTTTATAATAAAAAAAACTTTTGAATATGAACAAATGAAAATCGTTTATTATAAATACCTTGAATAATAAGAAATATATATATATATATCTATATATATCTAACTAAGAACTATTTTATCATGATTTTGGGAAACTTATTATAATTGCCATGTTTAATTAAATGATGTAGGTTAAACTCTATATACCTAAACCTCATACCTAATTAAAAAGGAAATTTATTCTCTTTATATCTATTTAAAATATAAACTTATATTAATACTACTATAGGAATATTATGAGGTAGATTAGGGTTAAAATAATCTTAACAATACTATAAATAAAATAATAATGAAAATATGAATAACCAAAAAAGGAAAAACAACAAATAAATAGAAAAGGGAAAACCGAGGAAACTCAGATAATCCAAGAGACAAGGGAATGAAATCAAAACTAGAAACGAAAACAACAAAAAGAACAGAAAAACAAGGGCGGGGGGGCAAGGGCAGCGAGTCTTAAGAGGTAAGGGCAGGGATCCAACAACTGTTGATTTTCCATCCGTCGTCCCTGTTAAGATTACTCGGCCTCCTTTCAATTTCGATGGCCTCCCTAAACTTCCGGTGATGAAAAGGAGAAATCCTATCAATGACCCGGGCCTCCTCAATGCATATATAATGCTTAGTTTTCCCGTGTGTTCAGCCAAAGCTGAAGACCAAGTCCTACCATGCTTGATATCGGTTGCGTGCTCATGAATCCTTTGATTAATAGAGCGCCCAATTTCACCAACATAGGGGGTCCCACAAGAACAAGGGATAACATAAACACCTTTCATATCCTTAGGGTCAACAGGGTCTTTTACAGACCTTAAGGAGCTCCGAATGGTGTTAAGGGGTCTAAAGGTTGAGGGAACATTATGCTTCCTCAGGATCCTCACAATCTTGTCAGTGGTCCCCTGGATGAAAGGGAGATGTACCCCTGAGACTCGATCTTTAGGGTCTTTCTTAACCTTGGGACCACTGCCAGCTTTGAGGAAAGCTTTCAGGCCTTGGTGCCCATTCTTAACAAAAACATTAAGGAGATGGGATTTCTCATTATCAAGGTGGTTTTCATCAGAGATTCTCAACGCACGAGTAGCTAGTGTGTTGAGAACACCCAAATTTTGAGCCAGGAAATGATGCGACTTGGCATGAAGATACTGCTCAGTGTGAGTTTTCTTTTGAAACACTTGGTGGGAGAAAGAACCATCCTCCTTCTTTGAAATGAGAACATTAAGAAATGGTAGGCACCCCTCAACTCCCTACTCCATAGTGAACTTTATGGAGGAATATTGATTGTTCAGATGCTGGAAAAATTGATCTAACTCTTCTTGGCTATGAGGCCAGATGACACAAGTGTCATCAACAAACCTCTTCCAAAGCGTAGGCTGGAGACAAGTTGAGGCCAAAGTTTTGGATTCAAAATCTTCCATAAAAATATTAGCAACAACCAGGGACAGGGGGGAACCCATAGCAACCCTGCAAGTCTGCTCATAGAATTCCCCTTCAAAGCAGAAAAAAGAAGAAGGCAAATCTCTACTAATCTAGTGGTATCAGGATCAGTGAGGCAATTGATGACCTCAATGGCATTCAATAAATTTTGTACTCTTAGGGTTTGGGTTCAACTTCAAACAATTAAGAAGAAGTCTATATTCTATAATAGGTCCTCTATAAGTTCTCTCTCTGAAAATTACCAGGTTAATTGTAGTAGGGGACTCCTCCCTCCTCATCTCTTATTTACAAAAGAACTCCTCTCCTGATAATTTGAAATTGAAGGATCTCATTTTAAGGATGAAAACTTTTCTTTATAATCTTGAGTGTTATGAAATATTTCATATATTAAGACAAAAAAATATGAAAGTTGACTTGTTGGTGAATCATGGAGTCAAATTAGGAAAGTGAGACTTGGTGGTTAACAATCGTAAACAACAACAAAAAATATTCCATAAGGACATTGAATATTACCATACCTAGAGTCATAATGTTTCATATAAATCATTGCAACAGGTGGATGAAAAGGCTAGGTTGTTGGTGGGCATATGTCGGAACGCACTGAAGTTGGAATCGATAACTCAACTTACTCACCCCCTCTTGGATTCTTGCATTCCCTGTATAGTCTACACAAAGAGATGGAAATTGATCATGATGGTTAAATCAATATTCATGAAGGTTTGTAGTATAATCTTTGTGCAATGAGTCAGGATGACGATCATAGAAGTAACTTCCCAAAAATATAAAGGTCATTTTCCATGCTAGAGTGAATTTGAAGGTCAATGTTTATAGTGTCAATGAATTTCAAGTGTACCAAAGGTTTTACCCCCCAACATATTTCATGGATGTGTCCACCTAGATCCATTCCTAGTGGATGGCTTTGGACATAGTGTTTTTTTGGCTCATGCTCATTGTCTTGGCGGTTGGCATCACGAATTTTGTGATGCATAATAAATAGAGGCCTTCGACAATACCTCTTCATCACCAAATTTTCATGCCCTCCATTGGTTTTTTCTTGTATCAATTTTCTGAAGCTTTTCTCCTACATCTAGGCCGCCTTCATGCTATTAGTTACCAATGTAATGCCAAATAAATCCTAAGGAATTCCCCCATGACATTTCTCTCATTTTGTGCTAAAATGTTGAATTTTTTTGTAAAGCGTTAGACTCATGATCGACATTATACCAAAACCCATAGGAATTAGTCTCTACTACAATTGTCAGGGTTAAATCCATGAGAGGCAGTTAGTCCATGTCATAAACACATGGGGAGTGTAACAATCCCTCGTTGATTTCCTATGTAAATAAAAATAAGACCAAGGTCATGGGACATGTATTTCAACCTAAATGTTGGGCAAAACATAGTGATGGATATCACTGGTGACTAATTTATGGCTATGGAAATTAGAAAAGGCATTCGTAGATTTGCAAGTGAGGACAATAGGAGAAAAGGGCAATGAAGGGTGCAGATTTGCAAGTGAGGAAAATTGAAGGAAAATGAAGAAAATAGAGGCCTGAATAATAAAAGGGATTTTGAGGATTAGTTGACAACTTTTTTTCAGTTTTATCTTGGAGCTCTCTTCTAGTCTCTCATTCTCTCATACTCTTGCACACTTAGAGAAATATTGGAGAATTCTGGGAGCATGCTTGGAGCACTCTAGTTTTTACTTGGATTGGAGAAATAAGGCAAGGGAAAGAAGGAAAGTGTAAGGGAATAGGTGTATCAATAAATACAATTGTATTGCTTTGCAGTAAACAGGTTTCATGTGTGATTTCCTTATTGATTTATGGATGCCATGGTATATGCATGTGGTTTTCTGGTTATGTGTTATCATTGGTAAGGGAGGATTGCCTAGATTTACAGTGG